>CM030870.1:2527500-2945000 GCA_018105865.1 Metaphire vulgaris | reverse complement strand
AATGCGCTGGTTTCACCCTCTCACCGTTCGATTCTTTCTCATCTCATAACTCACGGAGAAAATTAGTCTCACCGTTGTTTACAATTAAACAGCTCTAAAGCAGAAAGCGGCGCATCTGAATATACAGTAAACATAAGAGGCGCTATACAAATAAGGGCGTCGTGACCATGAGGCGAGTGCGGCCAATGCCTCAGCGTGGCACGGTCCAAGGAGCGCGGCGGTGAATAACGTTGTTACCAGGGGCGTAGCCAGTAATTTGATTTGGGGGTGGATATAATGCGATTTGGCGGGTATAAATCTTGAAAAACTTTGAAAATATTAAAAAACACATTAACAACTTTAAAGTAGCCTGCCTGATCTGGGAGTAGGCTACATATACCGATATATCCCCGTCGCTAAGCTCCTGGTTGTTACATAACTTGTACTAAAATGAAACAAATGCAAGCGTAAAGCAATACAAATCACAAGGTCAATGGTCATGTTTGTGAGTCGCTACTGCATGACGATACGCCAGTGTTCGCCATTATAATTTACTTTGTTCAATTTCTTGTCGTTCGTTTAATTTTGTTTCGTTGAAACTAGATTAGATGTGGGGCAGAGAGAGAGAGAGAGAGAGAGAGAGAGAGAGAGAGAGAGAGAGAGAGAGAGAGAGAGAGAGAATCTGAGATTGGGATGGCTCCCTTCTAGACTTCCGTTGTACGCTGACTGTGGAGTCTATTGAGAGGGCGCCTGTATACATACTGTGTAATTATACCCGTTGAATACTCTGGTTCCGGAATTATCAAATGCTTCCACTGCGTAGTATCATGTCGGCTCCCAAAAGGCCCGTCGACAGAAGATTCGAACCTCTAAACAATCTCACCACAAATGCAAATTGTTTAAACATAGGGTCTGAGGGTGGATCCAAGAAAGACAATTTTTGTAGTACAAGGGTTGTGGACAAATGGAACAGTTTGGACGAGGTGGGAGTGACAGTTGAAACAGTAAACGGATTCAAAGGCTATCTCGATAAACTAGATTATTGAATGTGGAGAGTTACTACAGTGGTTTTCACACAAGCTTACTTAGCCTCCTAAACCACTTAACATCACATTATTATTATTATTATTATTATTATTATTATTAGTAGTAGTAGTAGTAGTAGTAGTAGTAGTAGTAGTAGTAGTAGTAGTAGTAGTAGTAGTAGTAGTAGTAGTAGTAGTAGTAGTATAGTCATAAGATAACTTTAATAACTTTATTTGCGGTCCCCCTTCTCCTCGGCGGGCCTGGCTCCCAATGTTCTAGCTTTGATATCTTAACTATTGTGCTTAATTTACCTGTTCTATTTGTGGCTTATATCCTAAGACCTAAGCGATCAAATGCAGCGATTAGCAGAATGGGCTGATTGGCAGCTGCCCTTCACCTGTCAGCAACTGTCAGTCGATGCATAAGTGAAATGTCAGAGGGGCAATCAAAGTGTCATGAATCAAATGATTCGTTCCGCGAATGTTTCTTCCAGTTCTCCTCTGCCATAATCGAGTTGACACACGTGAGATCTGTAGATGCCTAAATCATCAGGAATAGAAATTATTTTTAAATATCCAGCTAGTAACTGTGTCTTGCTGTTTCATAGATTGTGACAGTGCGACCATAAGTTCAGTGGCGGCTCCACCGGGGCCAGGGGGGCGTGCCCCCCATTGAGAGCCTGGCCCCCCAGTGCCCCCCCCAGTTGGGACCCTATACTTAATGCTACATACAATAAACAACAAGTGGTTGGCCCCCATGATTAGAAGTTGCCACCCCAACGCCCCCCTCCCACTTGCCAAATCCTAGAGCCGCCACTGCATAAGTTAACAAGGCCGTTCTTCCGTCTCTGTTTTCGCTTTCATTTCCTTCATCAGTGACAGTGGCGTAGCTAGTGGGCGAAGGGGGAGTTGGCGCTTCCCCTCAGCAAAGTTTAAGAAAAGTGGCGCCTTTTAAAAATCGTCCCCATTCATTGCATTGGGGCACGGGACGACCTTTGCTGCTCGTCAAGACTTGTCCTGTCTTGGAAAAAGACTGAATGTGGATTGAAAAGGTAACGCCTTCTTAGTAGGCCTATGCTCGCCGCTCTCCCTGGTGCTAAAACCTGGCTGCGCCACTGATCAGTGATGCAACTAGGGCATCGTCGTAATGAACGTAGCGTTTTCACTAAACAGAAACAAGAGTCTACGACGATTAGACATTTGTAGATATTTCGCTAATTGATATTTTCTTGGTTACAGTTTTCATGAGCTAAACTCTACATTTTTCATGCGGTGAGTGATGTTATTTTAGTGTAATTGTGACAAATTTGGTAGAGAAGAAGGATTGGGATAACCACGCTCGGTTATTATCTATCTATCTATCTATCTATCTATCTATCTATCTATCTATCTATCTATCTATCTATCTATCTATCTATCTATCTATCTATCTATCTATCTATCTATCTATCTATCTATCTATCTATCTATCTATCTATCTATCTATCTATCTATCTATCTATCTATCTATCTATCTATCTATCTATCTATCTATCTATCTATCTATCTATCTATCTATCTATCTATCTATCTATCTATCTATCTATCTATCTATCTATCTATCTATCTATCTATCTATCTATCTATCTATCTATCTATCTATCTATCTATCTATCTATCTATCTATCTATCTATCTATCTATCTATCTATCTATCTATCTATCTATCTATCTATCTATCTATCTATCTATCTATCTATCTATCTATCTATCTATCTATCTATCTATCTATCTATCTATCTATCTATCTATCTATCTATCTATCTATCTATCTATCTATCTATCTATCTATCTATCTATCTATCTATCTATCTATCTATCTATCTATCTATCTATCTATCTATCTATCTATCTATCTATCTATCTATCTATCTATCTATCTATCTATCTATCTATCTATCTATCTATCTATCTATCTATCTATCTATCTATCTATCTATCTATCTATCTATCTATCTATCTATCTATCTATCTATCTATCTATCTATCTATCTATCTATCTATCTATCTATCTATCATCTATCTATTCTATCCATCTATCTATCTCTGTTTGTGTCTGTCTCTCTGTCTCTTTCTATAGGTCTGTCTGTCTCTGGATGTGTCTCTAGCTCTGCTTTCCGATCTCTGTATGTCTGTCTGCATGTCTGGATACTATAATGCAAAGCATAAGTAATATAATCATTACTCTCAGCAAAACCCATAACCTAACCCTAACCCTAGGACACTGTAATGCAAAGCGTGAGTAAGATAATCATTACTCTCAGCAAAACCTATAACCTAACCCTAACCCTAGGATACTGTCATGCAAAGCGTAAGTAAGATAATCATCACTCTCAGCAAACCCCATAACCTAACCCTAACCCTAGGATACTGTCATGCAAAGCGTAAGTAAGATAATCATCACTCTCAGCAAAACCCATAACCTAACCCTAACCCTAGGATACTGTAATGCAAAGCGTAATTAAGATAATCATCACTCTCTGCAAAACCCATAACCTAACCCTAACCCTAGGATACTGTCATGCAAAACGTAAGTATGATAATCATCCACTCATCCATCCATACATCCATCCATTCATTCATTCATCCATCCATCCACCCATCCATCCATCCATACATCCATCCATCCATCCATCCATATATCTATCTATCTATCTATCTATCTATCTATCTATCTATCTATCTATCTATCTATCTATCTATCTATCTATCTATCTATCATCTATCTATCATCTATCTATCTATCTATACATGACGATTTATAGAGCGCCGTAAACACGACGAAGGCCAAAAACAAAAGAGCTTTACAGTCAAAAAGCTAAATTATACGAGATCTTAAATAAGTGCGTCTTAACTCTAAGCTCGCATGCGAAAGTCTCGGCCGAGGTGGCCTTGGTCACATCGTCCGGAAGCGCATTCCACAGGAGGGGATTCCCGTGCGACACGGATCTCTCTCCGAGCTTCACTGTCTTCAACGGAGGAGGGACATACAGTAGGGACCGACTGCTGGATCGAAGCTGCAGGAGTCGGTCTGTCTGATCCCGTCTTCGCACCAGAGTCGACAAGTACTCCGGGCAGGAGGTGTCGTACAGGGCTCGGAATGTCATCCAGCAGCGTTTGTACATGATTCGCTCAGGTTCCTTGAGCCAGTGTAGCTTGTCCCTTAATGATGGGGTGACGTGGTCATGCCACCTGGCGCCAAAGATCAAACGAGCCGATGCATTCAAGACTGATTGCAGCCGACTCAGCTGGTACGCCGGAAGACCCAGGAGGATACTGTTTGAGTAATCCAGTCGCGACAGGATGAAGGAGCGCGCTAGATGGACAGCGACCCCCGTCGATATGTAACACAGCGGATCTCGCGGATTTCTCTGTACCGAATTCTAAAATAATAAGACATAACTTGGTTGAAATTATAATGAAAACTTGAAAACAATTCGCACAGTGAAATCTAAATAACAAAGGTCTTGTCTTTATAACCGTCTTCGCTCCGAAGGTTGGCTGCATCATGGACTGCCTTCCTCCAAGTGTTGCGGTCTTCTGCTGCTCTTGTCGCCTCACTCGCCTGCTCTATAGTGAGTCCCGTCGATCCATTCTTTTATGTTGTCTTTCCATGTTTAAAGGTAAAGAAATATAAAATTACGATTTAAAAACCGTTTAGAACCTACCGGTAGTTCTCTTTTCTGTTTCCATGTCTTCTTAATTTCTGCTTTTGATGTCTTTTAACTGAAAAGTGATCACACGAAATTTGAATAACGGACTGATGACTATAGAATACAACTGCTGCCAACTTTTATGTAGTTTTATGCGATTTAGCTCGTCTCTTAGGCTTCTAGACTGTATAATTTGACGCTAAGAACTAGCTACTGGTGTTCTTTCGCAAGCACAAGGGACTGGCTAATCGGCAGTAAAGAGCCAATTTCGATTTCTACTGTGAACTGCCAAGTAGTATCAAAGATACGCCACGATCTAAGCGTCTAAGGAAGGGGTCGGCAACCTACGGGCCGCGGGCCGCGGGCCACATCTGGCCCGCCAGTGAGTTTAATCCGGCCCTCCCGCTCCACAGCTTTTTTCGAAACAAAAGGTCATCACTTTTTTAAAAGTCTGACAAGCACAAAAGGTCATCACTATTTTTCGCACTTGATATGTACATTTTTTAGAACTTTTTAAATTTTTCAGCATAAACTATCTAAAAATATCAACTTTAAAACTTTAGAAAAATTATATAGTTACAAGACCCTCGGACAGACACTGCCATTCAATTTGGATCTCGCTGTTCTAAAGGTTGTCTAAGGCGATGCTGTCTTGCTTAGATTCCTAAACGGTCCTGATCTTCCGTTCCGCCCAGACGCAAATTCATAGATGGTATATGATTGTATTTTTGTGCCTTTCTCCCAACGTCCACTGTTTTTCATCTGCAATAGTATCTCCCTCTGACGTATTCAGAATGGATGAAATAAAAACCCAAAACGAATTTTCAACTACAAACCAAAGGGGAAGATCTAAAGGAAGACCAAAAAGACAATAGGTGGACGGATTGGAAGAGGAACTGCACATGGCAGGGCTGAATCTCAATGGAAAAACTGACGGAAGACACCGAATGACTTTAGAAGAAATAGCATAGGACAGAGAACTTTGGAGAGATGTCATGGTTCAACAGACACTGACTTATCGTCTCTCCAATTTTGTATCCTCTATCTTTATAGCTTATTGTTTGTAATTGCCGTCTACTTCGAAACGAAAATGTATTCACTTATTGCCACTATAAGAATCAGTCGGTTGTATTTCATCCAAATTCAAACGAATAATTCCATTGTAATGGAACCGAAATATTCCGATTTGCGGAACTTTGTTTTTCTATCTTCGCCATTGACTTTTGTCGCCGTTGCAACTGATTTGTTATGGTAATATAATTATGCGATATCGATTACAAACAGAGCGTTGACTTCGGTTCCAGGAAACGACGAACATATTCAAAACCGCGCAATTGTTTCCAGCCACGCTTCAAAGGCAGCAGAACACATCAGCTCGTTTGTCAAATGATATGTCATGCTCCTAATAAAAGCGCCATACGTTATAGATAGTTTTCCTGTGTGGGTGTGTGGGTGCGTGCGTGTGTGGGTGACAGAGGCGGTGCCACGTTGGCGATGACTGAGGATTCATCCACCCCCCCAGGCCCGTCTTTTGCCATTGTGAGGCCTCTATAACCAGGCGGCCTGAGGCGCCCCGGCAGGGGTGACAAAAGTTGTGTTCTCTTTTGATACTCGAAAAAGTTGACAAAGAGAAAAAAGATCGTCACGTTTTTGATGCTTTATCTTTCAATTAATTTATCCTCCCGCAAAATGATATTAAGAAGCGACCGCGTCTTTCGATATTTTTTGCCCATCTTATAAAAAATTATAGAATTTACATTACAAAGAAACCAGACTGTAAATAAAACAAGCAAAGACTTCGCCATGACATTGTGCACTGTCAAAGCAGAAGAAAGAGGAAGGAAGAAAAAAATCCGCAGATCCTAGAGTCCTGTGTGGCTTCTAGGCAACGCTGTGTCCATATGCAATCTATGAATGCCATTGATTTCTACCATTGCAAGGACTTACAAAGGCAGCGTCGTTTTGGGTTTTCCTGCATATAGCAGCGTTTAGGGCGACGCCATTGTCTGCGATATTAAGAATAGATAAGACCAGTCGCTTATACACAACAAAGGCAAGAATGGCGGATGAGGCGGTAATGGCTGGCTGCGTTGTCATTATTTCGTCAAAAGAGAATATTTAATTGCACACGCACACACACAATGGTAGAACGTCATGCAAGTCATAGATGTTAATTATGCACCAGACGGAGACTATGGTATTTGAAAGTGAAGCCAGCTTCACGCCATTTTACATTTAGTGCGTTTCAATGAAATGTGTACTATGCAGATATCTAGACAATGGTTGCCATGACGACAGTGAGGGTAAAATTGGCTTCAGCTAGTTTGACGTTATAACCATAGATAGGCTCTATCTAGTGCATAGTTAAAATCTATGATGTAAGCTGCATGATAATTATATGCACAACAGAGTTCGGCCAAGCACTTAATTAAAAATGACGTCACACCCATTGTGAAATTTGAAGTTGCCTATAGCAACGCATCGTCCAATGAACGAAGACGGTGTTACCGAGCACACAGATACACACACACACACACACACAATGGCGGTTCCAAGAACTCTTGGTGAGGGGGCTGCAATGAGTTTATAAGAAGATCCCGCCAATTGTCAAGTGAATTATATGTAAACGGCTTAGAAGAAATCTGTAGATTTGATTTTTAAAAATATAATGTTCAGAATATTGACAGTGTATAAAAAGCCATTTTAGTCTGGTTGTACAAAGTCATATAGTGCAAAATCGAGTTTTCTATTTCTGGAAACGAATTTGTCGATGACATTGTCTATGGATAATTGGATATGTCCATATCTTTGTCGATACACTGTACATCAATGCTAATCCGTTTAGACGATCATCTTCCATTTGAAGACGCGTTTTTGGTGGGCCGGTGGGGGATGCAGGCCCGTCTTTATGTGTTGGAAATTGGGCACTGTGTCCGGGGCCCCGCGCATCTAAGAGGCCCCGCGCGCTCCATAAGAGACCCCAGACACTCCAGCCTTTTCATGTTTTGTCCTTTTTAAATCTCTGTTTGCTTAACAAATGCAGTGATGTGACGTCTCGAGTCACTGTCTCGAGACAGTCTCGAGACAGTATTTTCAATGTCTTGGTCTCCTGGAACTCCCTCCCCGAGGAAATAACTAGCGAAACCACTCCCGATAAATTTGCAACGAAACGAAAGACGCATCTTTTTAGCATTTTATATCAGAGGCTTCTGTAAAGCGCTCTTGACTATGGCCTTCGCCAGGCACAGAGCGCTATACAAATTGACATTTATAATAATAATAATAATAATAATTGGTCTCGATCTTGGTCTTGCTGGTCAGTGTCTCGGTCTTGGTCTTGGTCTCGTCATTACTGTCTTGGTCTTGAGATTCAAGACCAAGACAGTGGGGTTTTCCACTGTTTTTGTCAGAAACAAGATGAGACATATCCGACAAACCATCCACAACAAAGAATGCTCACAAATTCAATCGTAAAAATTTAATTGCCGGATGCAGTCTGCCAGTCAGTTTAGTTGAGGATCAAAATTTTCATAATTTTATGGATGATTTTGATAAAAATGTGTGAATCCTGTTTTGTCTGTTTTATGGATGTTTAAAATTACTGTCTCGGTCTTGGTCTTGGTCTTGAGCCTTAGTGTCTTGGTCTTGGTCTCGGCACCTAATGTCTTGGTCTTGGTCTTGAGGGTTAGTGTCTTGGTCTTGGTCTTGTCACTGTCTTGATCACATCCCTGAACAAATGTCTTGCTTCTGAGGAATTTTTAGGTTTGCGACGACTTTTGACTGAATTTCCGAATAAGATGAGAACTCATTGAGGAGTAGAATGAGTCTTGAACGCCTCCAGGAGAAAGTCGATAGTAGCAGAACGACGGATATGCAGCAGCAGCAGCAGAAAGGCAGTGAATGTCCATGATCTGTTTGGACGGGAAGTTGGGAACCAGTGTTTATTCTAGGCCTTCTCTTGGGCGGGGAAATTTCTCCCCCGAAAGTTTGAAATTTTCTCCACAATTTTTTGACATTTTGGCAAGTAGTATGACCTCCAAAATGTCTGTTCCCTCCAAAATTTTAAACTCCCTCCAATGTCTAGGTGGCTAGAATAAACACTGGTTGGGAACCAATATCACAGTTTTTCAGGAGTCAAGAAGGCAAACCACAGAGACACAAAAGTCTAGTCCGTGTGAAATTGCACTGTAGACTGCATCTCTCACTTTTACTATTATTATTATTATTATTATTATTATTATTATTATTATTATTATTATTATTATTATTATTATTATTATTATTATTATTATTATTCCAGGACAATTTATATATGTTACAGTCAAAGTGTGAAATCAGGGAATGTTGACATTGCCAGAAATTTTTAGGCAATGTCGACATAAGCCGTTTCACTCGGGCAATGTCGACATTGGCTGAAATTGTTAGGCATTGTTTAACAATGCCTGAAATTTGCTCAGATTTTCTACACACTTTGCCTGAAATCTTTATCCGTGATGGAATAGCAGCAGGTAAATGTCGGCATATATCGACATTGCCTAAAAATTTCAGGCAATGTCAACATTGCCTGATTTTACACTTTGACTGTAACATATTATGTGTGTGTGTGTGCTGTTAATGCTGTAAAACTGTTTTATATTACTCCTTGTTCCTTTATCCTTTATTTCATTTGAACTTAATAAAGGTTTTGTTTGGCAGTTATTAATTAATGTTTCAGAACTGTTTTATATTACTGCTTGCAACGTTTAAGGGGCCATCCATATAGTACGCATGCAAAAAAGTCATATTTTCAACCCCCTCCCTCCTGTTGCACACCGTATATTTTGGCTAACCCCCTATGCGTATGTACAAATTAGCAATCCCACACACGGTGAAAATTAATGCTTAGCCATTGCCAAAAAGCATTTGTTTACTATTAAATTAAAGGTTTTTAACCGAGAAAACTAAGGTTGTTGAGACTGCTGATTTTGAAGGACCGGTTAACCGTTCAAAAAAGACTGGTTAACCGGTTAACCGATCATTAGCGGCAGCCTGGTGTCGTGCCTACATCAAAGCGCTTTGATGCCGCCGGCGCCTATGCCGGCGTCCTGCGCGGCTACATCAAAGCGCTTTGATGTTTCCAAATTGAAATTACGGTTAACCGGTCAGAGTTAAAAGACCGGTTCTTGCTCTTAGGACCGCGAGAAAGTTATTGTAATTTTGTTCAAACCAAATGTTTGAGTGAATATACCAGCCTTTTATCTATATATAAATTTGAATGAGCGTATGTACACATTCAGTCGTGACCCCTCCCCATCCTCCCTCCCATACGCTTCCGTACACATTGGTGCACGCATAGCTCCATATACAGTGCTATTCCACCACGGATAACGATTTCAGGCAAAGTGTGTAGAAAATCTGAGCAAATTTCAGGCATTGTTAAACAATGCCTAACAATTTCAGCCAATGTCGACATTGCCCGAGTGAAACGGCTTATGTCAACATTGCCTAAAAACTTCAGGCAATGTCAACATAGCCTGATTTCACACTTTAACTGTAATATATATATATATATATATATATATATATATATATATATAGCGCTGTATGCATTGTTTAAAGTCCAAAATCAAAAGTGCTTTGACAACGCTGACATGCCAATGAATGTCAGAAGGTGGCGATATTAAAAATCCGCTCTGATGATGGAAAGGACTTAGCGGCCGTGAAGAAATCCGGAGCTAAGTCCTCGAGAAGCGGTAGGAAAATTGCGACCACATTCGGCACGTCAACGAGAAACAGAAGATGAGGTTAAGAGGCCGCAAGTTGGTTGCAGAGGAGTTCTCCGCACAGTAGTATCCAGCGATGAGTTCCAACAGAAGCGGTCTTCCGAAAGAAAATCGATCGTTGTCGGAATCGACAAATCCAACGTTAGATGGAAAATCCAACGAAGTCCGGAACGGCACTCGATCGCAATCCCGCTGAATTTTCACGCGGCAGCCATTAATTATTCACGGCTGACATTGGCGTACACTCGACGGGTGACGACCGATTGGAAACTCCGGAACGACGTGGAGAGGTTGAGGACGGAACGATCGAGAGACATCGGAACCGAAGAGCGGAACGAAGTCCTCGCGAAGCTGGAGACTCAAGCCAGTTACTAATTTTAGCAATCAAACATAGTGGCTCATATTTTTAACGAGCGTATCCTACCCCCATCATGCGTTTTCGCTAGGTGGCGCCGCTGCACTTTGAAATTTGAAAATAATTAATCTTAAATGGTTTTATTAATGACATAATGCTGGAGAGGTGCACAATGTTGTTGTTGCTGCTGCTACTGCTGCTGCTGCTACTACTACTACTACTACTACTACTACTACTACTACTACTACTACTACTACTACTACTACTACTACTACTACTACTACTACTACTACTAATAATAATAATAATAATAATAATAATAATAATAATAATAATAAGGCTTAAAGTGGTTCAGTAGGGTCTGCCCTGTGTGAGAACCACCATGCTACACCTATACAACGATCTAGAACGCAGTGGCCGTTGAAAGAGCGTCACTAAAGTGTGCTTTTGATGCATAAAAACTTACCACAGAAACGCTTGTATTTCATTTGGAAAAAACTCTGTGGGCAACATAATGGTGTTTGAAGAACGTAATAAGGTAGAGGAGATCCAGAAATTGCCTTTGGAGTTGGCACGAGGAACGTCAGTCGCAGATTGTACATTAGGCCTCCTGGCGAAGAATGTTCCAGAAATCGGACTCTTAAAAACCTCTAAACAGCCCTCCCTTTCCCCTTCCCCTTCACCTAGGGTTGATAGATCTCCCGTATTTTACGGGAGGCTCCCGTATTTCAGCCAGCTCCAGTCTCCCGCCTCCCGGACGGATGCCACGCGGGAGACAATCTCCCGTATTTGGCTAGGTCGATAGACTTCATTGAGACGCAGTTTAAAATCGAAACGATACTACATTTTCTGGCGTGATAAAACGTCAAATAAAAGTCATGAGTACAGACAGTACAGTACTTGTTTCATATTAGTACAATATCAAACAAGATAATAGAGGCTCTGAGGCAGGCAGCAATGCCCCACTGCTTATTACTTACTTTAAAGGCAGGAATAGGAACTTAAATGTTAGGACTCGTTAGGAGGTCCAGTGGCGGCTCCACGGGGGGTGCAGGGGCCCGTGCCCCCTATTGAGAGCCTGGCCCCCAGTGGCCCCCCAGTTGGGACCTACTACTTAATGCTACATACATTAAACAACAAATGGTTGGCCCCCATGATTACCCCCAACGGCCCTACTTGCCAAATCCTAGAGCCGCCACTGAGGGGGTCTATGATAATAATATTATTATAATTAGCCTATAACTTGTTTGTAATATTAATTCACTACATACAGATGATGCAGTGCATTGAACAGTGTTTTATACTGCTTTTTCCTAGTCTATTCTGCAGTGACAAGCCGAGGAGGGGTCTTAAACCCTTGGCTGTCACAAACAGATTTTTTCATTGTTTCACGCATTTTTATTCTCGGATTGAGGATTTGCGGATCAACCCCACGTGGGGATGCCGGAGTAAAAAATTATTTACAACGGTACGAATTCAAGAAATTGAAGAAATAATGTAGTTAATTAAGGTGTTGACCTTTTTTGCTTGTCAACACTATCGAAGAAAAAAGATGAAAGAAAGGTGTCGGTGTGAGCGGACGAACTTTTTTTGCTTGTCAAGATTTTTTCACAGTTTTCCACAGTTGACCATGACCAAAACCAAAAACCCCTTCCGTAAATACTGGTTACGCCACTGCTCTATAGTACTGTTGTGTAGTATAGCTCTAGCCATTATAATTCACAATGAACTGGACCGTGGAGTGGGGGCATTGATCGCAGTAACAATCTCCCGTATTTTGACTTTGGATATCTGGCAACCCTACCCTCACCCCTAGCAAAGTCGATTGATTAACGTCGGCGTAGACCAGTCGGTCCATTTCCATGAAAATGTTGAGCGGACAAAGCGCTGTGGCGCATGGATGACCGAGTTAAACACTGCGATCATTGATTTCGCTTGGCCTCTAATAGTCTAATATTGTTCTTCTGCATGGCTGGCTATTCGGTCAGTCGATCGGTCGTGGTTCCTTTAGCATCGCCTGTTGTCCTCCGTCGGTCAAAATGACGCCGCATTTGTTGGTCGAAGTCGATTCCGCTGCGATCATCAGTCGATCCTTAGTTCAGACTTTCAAATGTCCCACTGCTGTCAAAGGCTGCAACACGATAATAATAATAATAATAATAATAATAATAATAATAATAATAATAATAATAATAATAATAATAATAATAATAATAATAATAATAATAATAATAAGAAGAAGAAGAAGAAGAAGAAGAAGAAGAAGAATGAGAGGAGGAGAAGAAGAAGAAGAGGAGGGAGGAAGAAGAGGAGAAGAACAAGAACAAGAGAAGAGGAGGAGGAGGAGCAGGAGGAGGAGGAAGAAGACGACGAAGAAAAAGAAAGAAGAAGAAAGAAGAAGAAGAGGAGGAAGAAGAAGAAGACCTATTAATGCTAATACGAGGGTTGATCAATAAGTAATGAGAGAAACATATTAGACAACAAATCTGGACCAAAATTGTTTTATAGTTTTTCAACATAATCTCCCTGAATCTCAACACACATTTTCCCCAGCGATGTTCAAGTGCTTTTACACCCTCCTGAAACCAGTCATTTATGGCATGGATAACACTTTCCTCAGTGTCAAATTTCTGTCCGCGAAGCGAATTTTTCAAATAACGAAACAGATGGAACAGTGGCGTCATTTCACACTTTTCTTGGGAGGCGAGAACATTTTTTTTGCAAATTGTTGACAAATTTTGGCAAATTTTAGGCATTTTTTGCAAATTTTTTGCAAATTTTCAGCAATTTAGGCAAATTTTAGGGCCAATGTTGGAAGATGTGCAATTTTTTGATATTTTTTATCAATTTTGGCAATATTTTGCACATTAATACATTATAAATTAATATTTTCATTTCCTTGGGGGGCACGGCCCCCCAGTCCCCCCCCAATGACGCTTCTGAGATGGAAGTCAGACAGTGCCAGGTCTGGAGAATATGGTGGGTGCTGTAACAGTTCGAAGCAGCACTCGCGAATTGCAGTCATTGCAACAGACGATGTGTGAGCTGGAGCATTGTCCTGATGAAACACGATACCTTGACGCAGCTTCCCTCGACGTTTTTCCTTAATATAGCCACGCGAAGTTTTCGGATTAACTGTGCATAGTAGACACCCGTGATAGTCTTTCCACGCTCCAAGTAGTCAATCATCAAAATACCTTCACTGTCCCAAAATACTGACCCCATAACTTTGCCCAGTGTCCACTGATGCCATTTTTGCGGAATTTGACCGGTGTCGGGAAATCGACGTGCTTCCACTCCATCATCTCCATATACTGCAGTTCTGTCTCTGGATCAAAGTGGTGAGCCCAAGTCTCATCCAGAGTGTCATATCTGCGTAGAAACTTTGCCTGGTCTTCTCTAAACAGGTCGAGAGTTTCACGAGAAGTTGTTAGTCGGACTTGCCTGTTTTCATGTGCTAACATTTGTGGAACCCATCGAGCACAGACCTTGTTGTACCCCAAAATTCTAATAATAATATGATGGGTTGTGCCGTACGACAACTTCAAACAATCTGCTACATTTCTGATATTAACCCGCCGATCTTTCTGTATCAGATCCTGGACGAATTGGACGTTTTCGTTGGTACAGGTCTCAATAGGGCGGCCAGAACGGTGTTCGTCTTCAGTTGATTGCCTACCGCGCTGAAATTCAGCTACCCACCGATAGACTGTCTGTAACCTGTGAAGGCGCATTGACCCTAAAACCTTCTTCATGTCCATTGCAATCTCATTATGAGCCACTCCTATTAAACGCAAATGTTTAATAACCGCACGTTTCTCGCTTTTATCCATTATTTACAACAGCCGCTGGGCAGACGGATTCCGGCAGTTGCCTAGCAACCACAGTAATGGCCCACGTGACAATTTTTAAAAAACTCTACTAAAGAAGTAAGCTAGTGAATAAAAATAATCATTCTGCAAAAAACAGCTGTCTAATATGTTTTTCTCATTATACTTATTGATCAACCCTCGTACACATTTTTGAGATATCAAACGCTCTGCTCTGTCTATTCTCAAAAGCAAATTGAATGAAACTGCGGATGATTTATTACGGGGTTTAAATGCTGAGATTAGACAATATTTATGCGAATTTTATTAATCACTAGCTGTTCCCCCGTCAAAAACGACGGGGAGAGTGGATATTTTACTACCCGATTTTTTGAAAATGTTATAGCAATTTGCACAATTAATTGTCTTTAACTCGCCGCCTTTTCTTCAACGTGTTGTGACGCTGGCGTGACGCTGCACACGTAGTAATTGACGTAGTAATTATGTACGTAAAAATCACGCCACTTCCTTAAGCTCCGCCTACCAACGTATCGTGACGCTATACACATTATATAGATTCGGATATATATATATATATATATATATATATATATATATATATATGTATTTTCTAGCGACAATCTGTTTCTAGCGACACAGGTCCTGCTTCCGCAAAATTGCCGACCAGAAAAAGCAGAAACCAGATGCTGGCCGCCTCGGTGTCATCCAAGCTCGAGGATGGCAACGTAAGAGCGGCCGTGCGTATTTTAATGTCAGACGAGGAACCAGTCACACCCAATGCCCAGACATTCGAGGAGCTAAGGGCTAAGCATCCCACTCCAACCCCGGACCGGGTGCAGATGCCCCCAATCAGCGACTGCCCTCCACTACAGGTCTCAGAGGAAGAGATCAGGAACAGAATCCGATCCTTCCCGGCAGGGTCCTCAGGAGGCCCGGATGGCTTGAGACCACAGATTGTAGCCGAACTTATCGCCGGTTCGGAAGTGGGCAGCCGATTACTCTCTGCCATCACTGGTCTCACCAATCTGCTCCTCGCTGGCACCTGTCCTGTTCAGGTCCAACCTATTCTTTTTGGGGGTAACCTGCTAGCCCTACGTAAACCATCAGGGGGCCTGCGCCCCATTGCAATTGGGTATTTTTGGCGTCGCCTAGCATCAAAGTGCGCAGCAAATTTTGCGATGACCAGGGCACCTGAATACCTTGCACCTTTGCAGGTAGGAGTAGGGTGTCCCGGTGGATGCGAGGCCGCCGTTCACTCAGCCAGACGCTACTTAGAGGCAATGCCCAACAACCACGTCCTGGTGACGCTCGACTTTAGCAACGCCTTTAATAGCGTGCTAAGGGACAGCATGTTGACAGCTCTCGCAGATTTGCTGCCAGAGCTATCGGCCTACGGACATTTGTCATATGGCAGTCCAAGCAGTCTCAAGTTCGGCCACTATTTGTTACCATCGCAA
The DNA here is from genome assembly GCA_018105865.1 of Metaphire vulgaris. Taxonomy (NCBI): domain Eukaryota; kingdom Metazoa; phylum Annelida; class Clitellata; order Crassiclitellata; family Megascolecidae; genus Metaphire; species Metaphire vulgaris. The sequence goes on along the minus strand of CM030870.1, from coordinate 2,928,901 downwards.
ATGGGCCCGCAACAAGGGGACCCCTTAGGCCCCCTCCTCTTCTGCCTCCCAGTGCAACCTGTCCTCCAGAAATTGAAAGCAACCCTTACACTGGGATATCTGGACGACATTACACTGGGAGGGGAGGCAAAGGTCGTGGCAGGAGATGTCTCTGTTCTCGAGGAAGGGTGTGCAGAGCTAGGCCTCTCACTGAACTATCAGAAGTGCGAGGTAGTTTGCAAAGGCCCGGCTCCAATCGCCAACACCGTCCTCGAACACTTTCAGAGCATCCACCCACAGGAAGCCACCCTGCTAGGAGCACCCCTCTCTACCGCGGAGGCCTTCGAGACCCTTATGTCGCGGCGCATAACCGAACTGCACACCGCACTGAGCCGCTTACCATTAATACACACCCAGGACGCCCTAATTCTCCTTAAACTGTCCCTCACTCACACAAAGCTGCTGTACATGTTGCGCTGCACTCCTTGCACCGGCCATCCTTTACTGGAAAGTTTTGACGACACAATGCGCCAGGGACTGAGCAGGATCCTTAATATGCGCCTCTCAGACCACCAATGGGTTCAGGCCACGCTGCCTATTAGAGATGGCGGACTGGGAATTCGTCGGGTGTCTTCGCTGGCATCTTCTGCCTTTTTGGCTTCAGCTGCGAGCACCCGGGGACTTCAGTCATCCATTCTCCAGAAGGCTGGGCTGGCCATTGACTCACATGAGGCTGCTATTCTCACCAAATGGAGCCTAGAGAGCCAGATCCCCATTCCAGCATCAGGCTCACTCGATAAGCAGGCCACTTGGGACCGCCCAATAATTCTCAGGGAGATTACCAACTTGCTGAGCTCCGACCTTAGCCAACACCATCAGGCCCGCCTACGAGCAGTGGCAGCGGAACACGCCAGCGACTGGCTTCATGCGCTGCCCATCAGCTCTTGCGGTCTGCGCTTGGACGACGAGACAACCAGAGTTGCAGTGGGTCTCCGTCTTGGCGCTTTCATTTGCGAGCGACATCTCTGTCCCTGTGGCGAGCAGGTCCAGGAGAATGGGTCTCACGGACTCTCCTGCAAACTCGGACCAGGTCGCCTTGCACGTCATTCCATGCTCAATGACGTAGTCTACCGGGCCCTGGTACGAGCTGGCATACCATCGGCCAAGGAACCGCCCGGTCTTCTCAGATCCGATGGAAAGAGACCGGACGGCATGACCATGATCCCGTGGCAAGCCGGCCGCTTCCTGGTGTGGGACGTCACAGTGGCAGACACAGTCGCTGCCACTCATCTGCCAGTGACGTCTCTCTCTCCCGGAGCCGCTGCTGAAGCAGCATCAGTGAGGAAAATCGCCAAGTACACTGACTTGTCGGCCAACTATCTCTTCTTGCCATTGGCCTTCGAGACTCTTGGTCCTATCAGTCACGACGCACTCACTTTCATAAAAGAGTTGGGTCGTCACCTTTCCGTACTTTCCGGAGACACTAGAGAGAGAAGTTTTTTGCTCCAGCGTATTTCGATGACCTTACAACGCTTTAATGCGATTGCATTCCAAGGGACTTTCTCTGCTTCTGGTCCGGATCAAGACGAGAGCTGAAAAGTATATATTCTTCTGTCTCCGGACACTTTCTTGTAATAAGCCCCTCGGGAACTAAGTACCGAGGGCATAAAAAAACAATATATATATATATATATATACAATAACGCAATAATGTACACATATATAAATGAACATATATTTTGCATTTATTCAATTTTTTAAAATTAAGTTTTGAGGTAAGGTCGTAAGGAAGGGGTATTTATAGTAACGGGGGCGTGGCGGTTGAGAGGAGGGGATGAGGGTTGGGGAGGGAGGTTTGAAAGGAGGAATAGGGTTGTGTGGGTTTTATGAAGCGGGGGGTTGTGCGGGTTTGGGAACGGGGTTGGGGTTGGGGTCGGTGCGGGAGTGGCGGAATGGGTTGATGATGGGTGATTGGGAGAAGAGGTGGGGTTCGGGGAGTGTGGTTTGGGAGGAGGAAGGGTGTTGTGCGTGTTTCGGAGCGGGGGGTTGTGCGGGTTTGGGAACGTGGTGGATGGGACCGGTGGAGGTAGGGCGGCGATGGGTTGGGTAGGGGTGCCAGGTGGGTTCGGGGTGTGGGGTTAGTGCGAAGGGAGGGTACAACGTGCAGGCAATCAGAATGCTTCGTCAAGCTGCAATCAGGACGCTTCGTCAAACGCTCCGTCGATTATAAATTTTGGTTGCCTATAGCAACGATGTCGTCCAACATCTGCTGTGTAGCGTGACTGACAAAATTAATTAATTAATTAATTAATGGGTGAAGGAAATTATTATATAGATTAGAAAGATCTTAAATGTGTCTCTCTAGTCAACTGTTTTTCAACAGGAACCAATTGAACAGTATCAGAACAGATTTATTATCAAGCACTGTTGTTCTGGTGATGACTCTACCAATAGGAGTATCCAGAACAATCTCTATGGTCACTGATCTATGCCCACCAGCAAGAAATCTGCTTCTGCCATTGGCGTCTATTAATAGACAACAATGGTTTCTATGGTTTCTGCCCACCAGTGGGCGGAGCAACCGGACCTTGTTGGTAAACACTGGATACCCCTATAGAGTTTGACATCGTCTACATTAACGCTTATTGGATCTGACAATATCTTTACTAAAGGCTTGTAATGAATTAGCTAACTGGTAGCAATCGGAAATTTATTTAAAAGATTTTAATTATTCGAAAGTCTGGACTTGGCAAATGAATAATTTCGCAATTCGACTAAAGTGATTTTCAATTGACGATTTATCGAAAGTTACACCAAATCTGCTTTCAGGTTGGCTTTGAATGACTCGACACCTTTGAAATTTTCAGTTTTTTATGCGTTAAGTGCGTGATTGTTAACGGATTTCTGGCAATTCGTCTTTATAAGCCCTAGGGCGTCCAAAAATCTAAAGATGGCCCTGCTTGCACGATCCGTATTTCCCGGACTACTTGGTAGCCCTGGTTCACCGACTTCCGTCTACTGACAGGCGTCTTCAGCTCAGATCCGGGCGAGATTTCAAGTTGGTCATTCCTCCTCCTTCACGGACGGTGAAATTTGGAGAAAGATCGTTCACGCAAGGAAATACTATTCTTTGGAATGCGTTACCTAGTGACGTAGCAAGAGAGTCGGGCCCGGAATTATTCGCAAAGAAACTCAAAAATCACTTTTATCAGACGTCGGATGGACTGTAAAGCGCTCTTGACTTTGACCTTCTTCCATGTGTTTTGCGCTACAGAAAATGACTTGACTAACTAACTACTGCGTTATTGTCCTAAAGTGCTATATAAATTCACGAGATTTTGCTTACTTACTTGCTTACTTACTTACCTATTAGGCCATATAGGCCTACCGTTGAATCAATCAGACTATTCAAACGTGAGGAAAAAGACGTCGGAAAAAGTCAGACTAGAGTCAGGCTATATATAGAGCGACGCTGAATGGAGAAACCTGACTTCTTACTCGTTTAGCCTAATTTTGAATAAAACTTGTAAAAATGTGTCTCAAATTTTGCAATTGCAGATTCGAAATCTCAGCAGTTGTCAAAATAGAAGTAAGTATACCTCCAAATATATTTTATAATAGTGCTTTAATTTCTTTAAAGCATGCGTTAAAGAGGTGATGCTCCCCTTATTCTCTTTTATCAGCCAAACAAATGCTCATTTGTAGACGCCAACAAACCAAACACAAGCGAATCCGACCTGTTGATGTCCAGTGGCTATTCTAGCCACCTAGACATTGGGGAGAGTTTAAAATTTCTTGGGGGAACAGACATTGGGGAGGTCATACTACTTGCCAAAATGTCAAAAAATTGTGGGGAAATTGAAACTTGGTGGAATTCCCCCAGAGAAGGCCTAGAATAAACACGGGTTTATGTCACGCAACAATGAGTATAGGTGCTCAGTGGAGCAGTGGTTAGCTAACTGATCTGCCACTCTTGAGGTCCGGGGTTCAACTCCCGGCCACAGCAAAAACTTTTCGGTAGTTTCTGTCCCAAGCACCCCCAGTCAACTCAGCTGTGAATGAGTAGTTGAGTACATCTGGTATTAACTCGGTGGAAGAAAAGGTGACCAAGGAAAGGTCGGGAATCCACCCTCATTCAGCCGTTGCTGTGTGAAACTGAAGGCGCTAACCCTTCGGTACTCCGCACTCCATTCCATTTGGTGTTCCCAAGGACAGGTGTTCGGTCCCCTACTCAATACCACTGACCTCTGCCTTTTGACTATAATTCGTTTGGCTTCACTTTGCAATTAAATGCCGACGACATTCAAATCCACCGTCACGACCGCCGTTCTTGTCAGACCACTCAGCGTCTAGCTGTCAATTAAAGTGACTGGAATGACGATCCATTCAGGCCTCACTTCTTGCTCCTTCACTCAGCTCCAGTGGCGGTTTGGGGGGCTAAAACTCCCCTTTGGCTGGCCGACCAAAAAATTGTATTGCGTATTATTATTCTGTTGGTGGAGGGGCGCCAAAATCGAGTTTAAGGTAGCAAAAGAAGAAGCAAAACATGAATATAGTTGTATAATTATATGGGTTGTCCGCGCACTCATATAGATATATATTATCACTAACTTAACCAAACAAAATAATAGTGACGGCCTTTTTGAAGTCGGGAACGGTTGGTGAAAAATCCTGGCTACGCCACTGCTGAAGAGACTTTTTATTAAACGACTACAAGTCTGGGAATGTCACTGATTACACTGGTCAACAAGGTTTTTGTTTCTTGTGCAATTTCTGGTGTTCCAGGTAGATTTTGTCATGCTGATTAATTATAGATGCAAGTGGCGCTATTCAAATATTACATTACATACGCAGATTTACATAAGGTTTTTGCGTAGACGTGTCTTGTGCCTCGTAAGTCTCACGGTGTCTGTCTACCGAGTGGAATGCATGACATTCATTTGACTTCCAAGCGGATGATTTCTGACACCAGATGGCGGGAATCGAACAAATAAAAACAAAAATTTTCAGTTCTATTTGAGGAATCGACCTGGGTCTGTGAGGGAGGTTAGACCTCCAGACCCTGACAAATCTAACACTGCGAATCGGTCTCCAGCACAAGTACCGACAACGGCGTATCTGAATTTGTTTTCTGTCGTGCGTCGACTTTAAACGATAAATCGATTCACCGAGAATAAAAGAAAAAGTGCATTTCGAATGTAGGCCTACTTCAAGATATTGATCTGGACCTAAACAACGGACAACTTGTTTGACATAACACCTTGACATGCATCTCAAGGTCATCAAATCCAAGAAGTCGGAAACGATTCGATATCCACTCTAGAAAGCTATTTAATACACTGATCAAACCAATACTATTATATGGATCAGAATGCTGGACTATTAAGAAGAAACATGAAAGAAGATTAATGACTGCAGAAATGAACTGGTTAAGAGGAATAGCAGGAGTCAGCAGAAGACAAAGAATAAGAAACGAAACGATCAGAGAAAATACAGAGCTAAAAGAAACGATGCTTGAATCAATACAGAAACGAAGACGGAAATGGTTTGGTCGTGTTGAAAGAATGAAGAAAGACTACCAAAGAAAGCACTATACAGCAATGTGCAGTTGCGTAGCCAGGATTTCCGAAAGAAGGGTTTTGGATTTTGGTTTTGACCGTGACCAACTTTGGAAAAATCTTGACAAGCAAAAAATAATAAAAGAATTGAAGGAATTCATTCAGACCCATCGTCCAACCCAATAGGCAGGCTTGTCCGTGGGACAGATTTTTCTGTGGTTTTCACACAGGCTTACTTAGCCTCCTAAACCACTTAAAATCACATTATTATTATTATTATTATTCCCATTCCATCCCATCGTCCCATGCGATTCCCATTATAATATTAACATGAAATATTAATCATGTGTAGTACAGTTCAAATGAAATTATGAATTCTGAAATTTATGAAAGTTTAGATTTAATGTCTACTAAATAGGACTACATGTACACAAAGAGACATGTAAACGATAGTTACGGTCAAAACCATAACCCCCCTCTTCCCCTTCGGAAATCCTGGCTACGTCACTGTGCAGATCGATCGATAATTAATTAAGTTGCTTAGGAGAGATTCTTGACATTACTCAGTTCGCACTATCCATGACAAATCAATATGATTAGGCTTTACCCGTTTAGCAGACTAGTTCAAGAGCTGTAAAGTGTCGATTGCTTATTATATTGCTTCTATGACAGCCAATACTCTTATACTGTACAATCTGTGAATATTAACAATGTCATATTGTCAATTTTATGTAGCTGCGTTATTGCAACGATTTCAAATGCATCTATACAATTATTTCATATCTATATATATAATTCTCGATGTCCGTCCGTCGCGTCTGTCCGTCCGCAACACGGCGGGTATTGCAAGACGCTGTTGTCATTGACAACCAAATATTGTTTAATCAAAACTGTCAACGGAGCGTTTAACGAAGCGTCTTAATTGCAGCTTAAACCCCCGTCCTCTTCCCTCTCCCCATCCCTCTCCCAATCGCCTCCCCAATCCCCCTGTTCCCTTCCGTCTCCCCAACCCTTTCCCTCCCCATCCCTTTCCTAATCGCCCCGGCCCCAACCCATTCCGGCCCAGGCCCCAAACCCCCGTTCCCTTCCTCTCTCCATCTCTTTCCTCTCCTCATCCCTCTCCCAATCACCCCTGGCCCCAACACATTCCGGCCCCTGCCCCAAACCCCCTCCCTTACCTCTCCCCCATCCCTTTTCCCCCTCTCCTCATCCCTCTCCCAATCGCCCTGGCCCAACCCATTGTAGCCCCAACCCATTCCCACCCCGGCCCTAAACCCCGTTCCCCTTCCCCTCTCCCTATCCCCTTCCAACTACCCATCCCTCTCCCAATCGCCCAGGCCCCAACCCATCAGCGCTCCGCCCTACCCCACCGGCCCCAAACCCCGCTTCCAAACCTACACAACGCTGCTCCGAAAACCCGTACAACCCACCTTCCTCCTCCCAAACCTCCCTTCCCTCTCCCAATGCCCTGCCCCCATTATTATATATATATTTATTCATTCCTAGCCTCAAAACCTATTTTTTATATTTAACCCCTCAAGTGGGGATTAAATTTTCAGACGTCGTCACCGTACTGGGGATTTAATTTTTGGAAAAGCGTTTTCAGAAATGATTGCTGTAACGTTTTAAATTTGCTATATCTCCGGCTATATAGGAACTAAACAGATGAGGTTTGCACCATTGTTTAGATTGTTTATTCCTCTTTCTAACCGTCCGTGCAAAACAAAAAAATTTGGGGGTAGAGTCCACTTTACGGCCTAAAATACCACCCTCTCCCCCGAAAAATGTTTAAAGCCCCTAGCAAAATATTTTAAGCGGTAACCCCACTTTGGTCAGCGGCAAAGTTGTAAAGGGATGTCAGAGGAACAAAATAAACCAAAAAGTTTGAAAATCGGTTGACATTTGGCAAAGATCTATCAATTCTAACCCGATGACCCCAATGTTTGAACATAAGTATTATCGGCGAATTTCGCGAAAGTTTTGAATTCTGAGAAAGTTTCCAATTTTTTTGAATTTGCTACATCTCGGGCTATATAAGAGCTAAGAAGATGAGGTTTGCACCATTGTTTAGCTTTTTTATTCCTCTTTCTAACCCTCCGTGCAAAACAAAAAAGTCGAGCGTTCACGAGCTTTCCGACAATCAAGTGAGAATGAGAAGCAGGCTGTTGCTTGGCGTGAAAAGCAGCACAGCAAACAAGAGAATCAAGCACTGCATGTCGTTCGACACTGCCAAATCAGTACACCTTCCTTGACTATCAAGTTTCAGAAAATTCATGCGAATGGGCGTTAACTCGGTTGAAGGAAACCTGGAAAAGGCGGCCAGTTAGGGAAATTAATTGCGCAAAATCCTATTGCATTTGCAAAAAGTCGGGTGGTAAAACAGCCAATCTTCCCCGTCATTTTTGACGGGTAAACACCTAGTTTTAAAGATTTTTGTGCAGCCTAAGGCAACGCAATGGGGGGGGCATAAATTTATTTGTGAAACGGCTTAATTCGGCTCTGATGACTATCGGGTGTGTCACGTGACATCGATGACTTTATTTGATAGAAATTTCTATTTTAGACTCACCGAAGAATTGCTCTTTTCCCTTTACTCTCGACGGGCTGCTGCTGTACAACTGCGTACCTAAGAATGCAACAGACAACAGTTCGGAAATCGGTTGTCTTTCAAGCAACAGCGTTTGGATAGCATGTCCTCCATCGCAGTTGGGTAAGCTCTGCGTCAAAATGATGCCATTTCACGTTCACTGTCCAAAAGGCTTCAATTATAATGTACGCCGCAGAATGGCGGTGATGCCGTGTGAATGTGTGATTTCTTTGCCCAAAATCTTATTGTCTTCTTTTTCTAGGATTATTTTTAACTTAATTTCTAATCACTAATTTGATGAAAACTTTCTACTGTATATAACTTTAGTATAAGAATACAGCCTACTGTTACGTATTTGTCTTCGACAGAATTTGCTATATCGGAGAATACGAATAGTGTAGAGATTCATTCGGTTCCTTTGAGAACTCTAGTGACTAAGATAGCTAGGTGTTTGACTAATTTGTCTTTACTGAAAGCTGTACTTATGGCTGCGCAAGCCTCGATATGTATGAGCGAATGCATGGATCGGCTAGATTAGATACCGGCTGTAATCCGACTAGAGAAGAGCCATCTGGCGAATCTGCGAATTCCTATGGTCTTGTAATTGTCGGTCTATTTGAAGTCGCGTTCGCTGGAAAAGTCCGAGTACAGTATCTTCCCTATAATTTCTATCTCCAGGAAGGATATCCTGGTGGAATGGAGTGTTTGAATAATGCATTTTCTGGCTGTGAGTTGCTGAAAGAGTTCTAAACTTATTGCTGTGTGAAGGCACGTATCATCTAGGCTTATCGCGAGCGCGGAATGTAATTATTACAGTGTGTAAGATGTGTTGCAGCCTGTTTGTGGCTCAGTTTACCGTAATCCTATTGGTTGTCCGGTACTGATGACGTCACGTTTGATTGACGTTTGATTGTCTGAATAATCTGAATAAATATGATGTTTCTCGGCAGCGCATTCTCTTGCCCGGCATACTAGATATGGTGTCGAGCCGGGGCCTCGTACACTTCGTTTTTAGATTTGTGCGAGAACAGATTTCCATCATAAAGAAATTCAGACAGTCAACGAAAATTACGAAATTAACGAACATCAATGAAGATCCAATCCGACCTCTCGAAAATCAACCAGGTTCCTGCAAACGTTAGACGTCGGATCGCCAGACAACGCCAACAACACCAGAATCATCGCGGGCCAATCGAAGCTACTCTACGGGTCTATTGTCAACGCTGAAACCGATAAATCAGCCGATAAATCGTCAACCGCGCAAGCCAGAATCTTTCGAAACCGAGGCGAGAAACGAAGAGATCTGCATCACTTCAAAGCGTCATCCGATGTGATCCGGCTTCAGGGACAAGCCATCCGCCATTTCCTGTTCCAGCCGATAGCCGAGACGCTGATCTGTTTTTTTTCGACGTCTCGAAAACCGTCGAATCATAATGTCAGTCAGGCCGCAGTCGTGTCGTCGCCTCTCTTCTCATCTCAGTCTTCGCTCAATCGACCTCTCGTCGTCATTTCAACTTTCGCTCAGCAGAGGGCGAAATCCTTTCGTTTCGTCTAACGAGATTCCTGGACTGAGCGTGAGTCACGTATTCTGTATTTCTCAAAGAGCGAATCGTCATCAAGTACAGTACGGCTTTCGTCTCGATCCTACCATTGTCAAGTCATCCGTTGGGAGAAGCCTCTTTCATCGGCTATTCCTTACCTACAGCGCCGTCAAAGTCCGTCAGATTTCATCAAAGCAAGCCACCTCAACATTCTCCACAGAGACAGTAACATTGCAATTTTCTTCTATAAATAAAATAATCTGGCTGATTTGGAGCCAAGGGAAATATATTTAGGGCCTACTGCTAATGCGATTTCTAAACTGTTTTCATGATTTTTCTAGTAGGCCTAGTCTTGTGTTTTGGCTAATTGTTGGTCTAATTTTTTAAAAGTATTTTGGTCATTGGAAAATCAAAGTTAGAAGCTTGAGCATTTTATTGAAAAGTATGAGAAGTCTATAACTAAGATGTCTTATGTTTGTGTGGGCACGCAAATGAATTAAGTTTTCGATGTCAATGATTAATGAATCTCGAGAGTAAGTGGAATAAATAATGGAAATGATCTTGGAAGCCCTCGCTACCTTAAGTTTATGCAGCTGCTAATGGAAATGGAATGTTAATGGAAATGACTAAGTCAAAGTCAATTTGTTTTTAAAGCCGCGGATTGCAATAAGGTCACTTTAAAAAGGACTGCAGCGGTTTGTGACGTCATATACCACAGAAGACCGGCTTGGGTCTGCTTATCAGACTGAATTCTATTAATCCAAGATTTACCGGTTTGATCACAGCGAGCGACGTGGTTGTCCGTAATTGCATGCTACGCAAGAGAGGTCATTCGATTCTAGTTCCGCCAAAAGAGCTTACAGACAAGTACATAAGGTCTCTGGAACAGGGAATCAGAAGTCAATGAAAGATTTAAAGAATCTGACTCGTGTTTTTGCCTCTGCCCAGGATGTCCAGAGCTGGACATGTAAATGTTGTGTTTCAGATCAAAAGTCTTTTTAGTAAGACAGGATTGAAGTTTTAAAATGCTCACTAAAATTTCAGTATGCTTTGATTGGAGAATATTTCAGTTTTCTTGCGTGCAGTGGGTTTTACTGCATTTTCTTTCGATTGGTTCGAATTTTACACATTTTGCTAGCTAATTTTAAAAGATAGTAAACGGTTGCTCGAAATTCTATATAATCTTTGTTGGAAAATTAAAATTAATTTGTGTCAGTTTGCAGAAATTTCTCTGGCATGAGGTCTGGTTCCTCCCTTGTATGAAGAATTGAAGCCCTGCGGCAGCCCTGATTCATTTCGTTGGCGGCAGGCAAAATAATTATTTTGGGGGAGCTTGGGACCAACTTATTTTCTGAAAAATTTTCTCACGAAATTAATTTATAATTACATAGTCTTAACTGCTTTCGCCTAATTGACCCTGATCAAGTTATTTAGCGTTAGCAGAGTATTGCTTTGTATATCGCCTGAAAATAAAATTACGAATAACAACATTTAAATAAACAATCAATTGAAATAAATAATATAGCAGCTGGGTCTTCTGGAAATTGTTCTTCGTCAAAGGTACATCAAAAGATATCGCAATGATTTTAATGATATTATTCCTTGTCTTCATCGTCGTATATCTACTGAAAATACAAAAACAGCAAAATTATTAAAACGCAAAAATATGAATGAATTCCTATTTTCTTCATTGCTTTATGACGATTGCTTTTTTTTAATCATCGAGTGAATTTGAATTTCATGTTTTGCAATGCTTTAATTCACCATGTACTTGATGATGTGTCGTTAGTATTCAAAAGGCCTTAATTAATGGCTGGAATGCTCCACATTTTAATATATGCACAAATGCATTTTAAATCAACGTATCGATGGTGTACTCGAAGTATTGCATTTCTGTGAGCTCTGATATCTCGTGCCTTCAATTAGTCTAAAAATTTAATATTATTTGCAGCTCACTAAAAAAATTCTCTCTTGGGCACTACCCCATATATTTCAGGTGTATTAAAAAAATTAATAATTTAAATTTAGGGTGGATGTTTGTGTACCTTTGATCTAATGGCATATGTCGTTTTTGTTGCTCGAGGATGGCACCTCATGGCCACAGTTGTCGCTGTTGAGTACTATTTCGACGTGTTGTTGTGCTTATTGCTCATAATTTTTCTTTTATAAAGGCCTAACTGCGCAATTAATAGAAGTTTTATTTCAAATTTTGGGTAGCTTTACAGTATATGTTTTGCTTGGATCAAATTCCTAGGAGATCTTTGGATGATAATTTCTATAGAATATGCAATAAATGACATAACTAGATAATCTCCCACTATGTTTTAAGAAACCTGCGTCTTTTTAGGTTGACTCTTATTGAAGTTTTTCTTGTTCAAAGTCTTATTTTGCGTCCCATGTTCGATAATTATTGGTTTACTTCGCTTGTGTTTACTAGCGTCAAAAATTTCCTGCGAGTATAAAACAACAAATGCATTTATTTATCTGGTTTTTCTTCCACTATGTTATCTTGATGGGTTTGCTAAATGCAAGAAATTTCACATTTTCTTTGGTCGACTAGATTATGATCTGTCGTGAGTGTAAACCTTAACGCGTAGCTTACTACATTAATTGGATACGCAGCCTGTTCTAATAGTGCATGTTTAAACAGATTACAGTATTTCAGACAATGAGTGAATGTGATCGAATAGTTCTTACCTCGTTTAGCCGAAGTTTAAATTCTTCAAATTGAGCAATAACATTTCCGTTTCAGTGATATTTTGATCGAATCAGGCGTCTTTGTTCATGAGTCGTATGCTGCAAAAACTTCTCTAGAACAGACTGTACCTTGGCTGTCGACCTCAGCTTCAGCCGCTTAGTCGATGCTCTATGCATTAGGCCTATCTCCAACTCCTCGCCTACTCTGTAAATCGCTATGTGTGATTATGCTGCAAAACCTCTTTGCTGGACGCGATGAGTCATATATTATAATTCCTCGTGTTCACGCTTCTAATTTCTTCGACTGTTTCTATGCATCGAGCGCGCTTGAATATTGTTTCTTCCAACAGAAACTGTCTCTGCATAAATTATGCTACGACCCTTTTGCTAGCGAATTTGGTTCTTGCTTCAGCGCAGGCACTGCTTGCGCTCTTGTTTCTTTAGCGTTTGCTTCGCTACAAACTTCTTGAGCCGGATGCAGATTACGCTGTTGCATTGCTGCAGATGCTGTAAGCGCCGCGCGCTCTTCACCGGCGGATTCTTGCGATAACCTCCTGACCTCTGCCTGTCATTCATGCGGAGGCTCCGAAATACTAATAGTATGTGAACAGGAAACGCTTACACTTTCAAAACAAACTTGTATACGACTTGTGGTTCAATATTAGTAATTTTTATAAGTGCATTAGTTATTCATTATATGTCTGATAAAATAATTTTTTCTCGATTCTTGTTATTTTTTTCTAGTGTTCAGTTACAGATTTACTATAAATGTTTTTTCCATACGCTTACAGTTTTAAATATTTTCAATACTGGTTATTCTTAGCTTTCATTGGTTGCCTTACACTTTGGTACTTATTCTGTCATTGGTATTCCTTCGTAGTTGCTTTTATTTCATTTTCTTTCGTGGACGAAAGTTTTAAAAGTTGAGAGGGATTTAGTATAAGAATACAGCCTACTGTTACGTATTTGTCTTCGACAGAATTTGCTATATCGGAGAATACGAATAGTGTAGAGATTCATTCGGTTCCTTTGAGAACTCTAGTGACTAAGATAGCTAGGTGTTTGACTAATTTGTCTTTACTGAAAGCTGTACTTATGGCTGCGCAAGCCTCGATATGTATGAGCGAATGCATGGATCGGCTAGATTAGATACCGGCTGTAATCCGACTAGAGAAGAGCCATCTGGCGAATCTGCGAATTCCTATGGTCTTGTAATTGTCGGTCTATTTGAAGTCGCGTTCGCTGGAAAAGTCCGAGTACAGTATCTTCCCTATAATTTCTATCTCCAGGAAGGATATCCTGGTGGAATGGAGTGTTTGAATAATGCATTTTCTGGCTGTGAGTTGCTGAAAGAGTTCTAAACTTATTGCTGTGTGAAGGCACGTATCATCTAGGCTTATCGCGAGCGCGGAATGTAATTATTACAGTGTGTAAGATGTGTTGCAGCCTGTTTGTGGCTCAGTTTACCGTAATCCTATTGGTTGTCCGGTACTGATGACGTCACGTTTGATTGACGTTTGATTGTCTGAATAATCTGAATAAATATGATGTTTCTCGGCAGCGCATTCTCTTGCCCGGCAGGATCCAAACTTACAGGAACCTGGGAGCAAGCGAGTATGCTCTTACGAGACATTTAACATCAAACATGTCTCTTTTTAGTATAAACATATAATATACCAGATAACTGTGTTTTGTGTAGCCTACTGATTATATTGAAATTTCTACCGCAGCATGTATAGTGATTGTTATATTCTACTTATCTACTAGTTTCACATCATTAGCGTGGCCAGGACCGAGGACGGGGAGAGACTGCGGGCCGGACCCCCCATTCGGGGGTCTGTCGTGGGATTTGCTCAAAACCGATGTGAAATTTTTCGAGAGTAGTTAGGGTGATAGTCGACTGAATCGATATGTTTAATTGTATTGCAGTGTTTGACCACTCAGTAATAAATCACGTATTACTCAAAATTTCGGCGGATCGGTATAGGACGACGCTCCCCTAAGCCATCGGATCTGAAAATGTTGGTCTGTATGGGCACTAGTGTCCCCTCCCCATTCTGTAACCATGGCTACGGCAGTGTTGCACGTGCATGCCACTTCATTTCTAGTGTTTTTTGGGTGGGACTCTTTGGATGTCAACGCTTCCGTTTGAACCACAACTTTCGTGAATTTTGTCGATGACCTGTGTCGAGCCACTACTGAAAGTAACAGGCTATAGGCCTAACTGTAGGATAATAGTATTCTCTTTTAGGCTTCTTCTTCTTCCTCCTCCTCTTCCTCCTCTTCTTCCTCTTCTTCCTCCTCTTCTTCTTCTTCATTTTCTTATTTAAAACCTTTATCACTTCTTGTGGAACATAGGCCACTGGCAAGATTTTCCGGTCTTCAGCTAATGGAACCATATAATTCCAGTTGAGTTCATTAGTCTTTAGATCATTGTCTATTCTACTTTTGCATGTAATCTTCGGTCTTCCTCTTTTTCGTTTTCCTCTTTGGGTCCATGGAGGTATTTGTCTTGTGGTATTGTTTGGGGGTTTCCTTAGTGTGTGTCCAATCCACCTCCATTTTCTTTGTTTTATTTGAAGCTCCACTGGCTCTTGTAACGTTTTTCTTCCGAAGCTCCTCACTGCTAGTTTTGTTTCAGGTTACGTTGCACGGAATCTAACGATAAACCTAACGATTCCAAATTTCAATGAAACCGTCGAAGTCACTTCGGTTGGCGGTTGGATGGTCGTTCAACAGCGATTCAACAACGAAACGAACTTCCGGAGAAACTGGACGCACTACCGCGATGGATTCGGCGATTTCGACGGCAACTTCTGGATCGGCCTGGAAGCGATGCACCAACTGACAGCGTCCAGTCGCTGCCGGCTGCGAATCGAAGTCTTCTACGCGGCTCTTTCTCAGTGGCGCTCCGCGGAATACAGCTCGTTTGTTGTCGACTCTGAATCGGCCAATTACACGCTGCATGTCGCTGGTTACTCAGGCGACGCTGACGATAATTTCAATTATGCAAACGGCTCTAGAAAGTATCACAACGGAATGAAATTCAGCACCGAAGACCGAGATAACGATAGGTCTCCGACTAGGAACTGCGCCCTGAATTTCGGCGGCGGATGGTGGTTCAACGACTGCCACAGCGTCGATCTCACCGGACTAATCAATGTCGTCAATCCGAATGGCAACTTTTTCGAGTATTACATTGGCGGGTCTAAGGCTCCGGTCCGGATCAGTAGAATGATGCTCCAAAGGACAAAACAACAACAACAACAACAGCAGACAGAAGTGTCAAATGAGCGCTCGACGCTTTTGAGAGTTCCTCGACTGTCACTATTTAGACCAGCGGCGTAGGATTTCCGGAGTAAGGGGGGGAGTTTGTTGATCTTCACCAACTTCGAAAAATCTTGACAAGCAAAAAAAGGGTCATCCTCGTCTTTCCTCTTGTATTTTACTTTGTAGGTGCTGACAAGCAAAAAAGGTCGTCACCTCCTTGCGCCTTTACATTTTAAAGCGCTTAGAAATTTTGGATCGACAGCCAACCAAGGGAGGATTGACTCCAAAACCGCGTCCGAAAATTTAAAAATGTATGGAGATACATCAAAAAAATTTCTTCGGCAGCCAAGGAGGTTTTAACCCCAAAACCCCTCTTGGCTACGCCACTGATTTAGACGCTCTAATCCTCAAGAAGCTGATTAACATGAATGCAAAGACCTTTCGAACATCGAATCTACAGTATACAGGATGTAATGATGTTGGTCTGTAGCGTGCAGAGGGGGCCCGATGGGGCGGTGGCCTAGGCATCCACCAAATGGGGACATCCAGATTGACTCGTCGACCTTCTTTGCTCGCTGACACTTAAAACCGAGGTGGCGTGGGCAATGGGCTTCCTAATTTACTTTAACTCCAGACATCCACCACTCTTGGCGCGCCACTGATGTTGATTGAATCAGTGACGATCATGGGCGTCCGGAGGAGGGGTGCAAGGGGGTGCAATTGCACCCCCTGGAAAAAAGTGGAGTTATGAAAAAGTAAAATTATTTGTTTCTTTCGTCACAAAACCTTGATTTGCACCCCCCTTGGAAAAATTTTTCATTTCTTTCGTCACAAGACCCTGTTTTTTACCCCTGGAAAAATTTCTGCGGACGCCCATGGTGACGATGAACCCTAGAAAATTCGTCTTGTCCTTCTTAAGTCTTGTGGTATCTCCATGTAGCAGATTAATATCGGAAAACATTAGGCATTTTCTTTCAGGCTTTTACAGGTGTTTTCGCTCGTCGTACTAAGATTATAATAATAATGTGATTTTAAGTGGTTTAGGAAATTAGGAGGCTAAGTAAGCCTGTGTGAAAACCATCTGCATTCAGTAACCTAGTTTATCGAGATAGCCTTTATATTATATTATATTATATTATATTATATTATATTTATATTATATGGTTATATTATATTATATTATATTATATTATATTAGGCAGTCCCTATTGAACCATATTTTAAATATTATTGTTATATTATATTATATTATATTATTATATATATTATATTATATTATATTATATTATATTATATTATATTATATTATATTATATTATATTATATTATATTATATTATATTATATTATATTATATTATATTATATTATATTATATTATATTATATTATATTATATTATATTATATTATATTATATTATATTATATTATATTATATTATATTATATTATATTATATTATATTATATTATTATATTATATTATATTATATTATATTATATTATATTATATTATATTATATATTATATTATATTATATTATATTATATTATATTATATTATATTATATTATATTATATTATATTATATTATATTATAATATTATATTATATTATATTTATTGTTGCAACTGTCACTCCCACCTCGTCCAAATTTTCCATCTGTCCACAACCCTTGCACTAAAAAAATTTTCTTTCTTGGACCAACCCTCTGCTTAAACAATTTGCACTTGTGGCCTCTGGTGCTGCTATAGTGTGCCAATGTAAAGAATCGATCATATGGCACATCTACTTTCCCAGCCATTATTTTGTATGTTTCTATCAAATCCCCTCTTTCTCTTCTCCTTTCTAATGTTGTCAGTCCACAATATTGAAGTCTTTTTCCGTAGCTTAAATTATGGCATACATTGACCATCTTCGTTGCTCGTCTTTGCACTTTTTCTAAATGCCCTATATCTTTTTTCAAGAATGGATTCCATGGCTGAACACAGTATTCTAGACGAGGCCTTACTAATGACTTATAAAGTTTAATGATTATCTCTTTGTCACGACTCACAATTGTCCTTTTCATCATTCCCAACATTTGGTTTCTCTTTTTTGCTGCCTCCATGCATTGGTGAGATGGATTCATACTTCTATGGATGATTATCCCCAAGTCTCTTTCTTTTTCTGTTGTGGTTAGAACCTTCCCCCCTAAAGAATATTCAATTATTCATTACCATTATTAGACTTCCCAACATGCATTACAGAACATTTATCAATATTGAAAAGCATCTGCCAGTCCACAGACCACTGAAACAGTTTCCTTGGATCTTCCTTTAAAATTTGAGCATCATCCTCCGAGTCTATATTTCTACATATCTTTGTATCATCGGCAAACTTTGAAATTTTGGATAGTAATCCTTCATCGATATCATTTATATATATTCACAGACTCTGTCCATCTTCTGAATGATCCTCTCTTTAGCATAAGAGTTAATTATTGTTTGTCGATGCGTTTTAATGAAGAAAAACAGCGCTGGAAAGATCTGCGCCTTTGTGTTGTTATGTGAAAACGATACAGAGTGGACAACGCTTCCCTCGATCCATCGGGATCGATGTTTAAATGCAAACTGCATCCTCCTAAGTAACCCTATGATCATATTGCGAACGTCAATTCGCAACTGAAATTATAAACTATTGCTCAAGTGTAGGAAAGCTTTTTGAAAGCCATTGGTGTAAAGTTAGTTAGTTAACAAGTCAATTTCTATAGCGCAAAAAAACATACATAACAACAAATGGTTGCCCCCATGATTAGAAGTTGCCACCCCAACGCCCCCCCAACTTGCCAAATCCTGGAGCCGCCACTGCAAAGCAAGGGTATTCGACTAAATTTCACGAAGGGTCAATTTTTTCACGATTGGTGCCCGAGAGCCAGACGCAAAAATTTTGTAGTTCAAAAATATAGTTCACAAGTAATAGAAACGACTAAGTTAAAAACAATACATTTAAATATATTTCGTGTGTATTAGAAAAAAGTTATTGATCGTTTCAGTATCTTCGTGGGCCGTTTCATAGCCCTGGCGGGCCGGGGCCGGCCCGCGGGTCGCTAGTTGAATAGCCTTGCTATGAAGCTCATTAAAAAGAGAAAACTTTTGACCTTAAACCGTGATTCGGAAATCATGAAATCCCATTTAAATGCAGACAGTCTGTGAAAGACTCCCGTCTCCGGATTAGAAACTTAAGTGTATTTTCCTGAGGAAACGGCGACCTTTTGGCTTTTGGCCTTTCTCTAAAATCGTTTCCTCCATATCTATGGCAACCTATAGCCTCACTGCCATTCGGATATATTATCCATTGCCTGGCCGATCATTCACCTTCCCATAGCTATTTTAAGAAAGTCTAAGCGTCTAAGAATAAGTACTGTTCTACTACTGTCCAAAGCGCTATACAGATCCATGCACGAGGTTTTACCTTCTTACTTTTACTTTCCGCTATCGCCTTGAACAGTCGTGTGCATTTTGTCAAACTCCAATTTATTTAGAAGCTCTCAGCGTTATCAGGCGCCGACAACAGCGGAGCGTCCTCTGTGCGTCTCTGCCTCTGTCTCGGTGACTCTGTGACTCTGTGTCCATGCGCCTCTGTGTCTCTCTGTCTCTCTGTCTCTCTGTCTCTGTGTCTCTGTCTCTCTGTCTCTCTGTCTTTGTGCATCTGTATCTCTGTGACTCTGTGTTCATGTGCCTCTGTGTCTTTCTGTCTCTGTGTCCACGTGCCTCTGCGTCTCTCTCTGTTTCTGTGCCTCTGTGTCTCTCTGCCTCAGTGTCTCTCAGTCTCTGTGTTTCTGTGCCTCTGTGACTCTGTGTTCGTGTGCCTCTCTGCCTCTGTAACCTCCCTCTCTCTCCCCGCTTCCAGAGGCTTCGCTTATTTGTGCAAGTTTCTGTTTTAGTTTTTTTTCCTACCAATCATGCAATACTCGAGATCAAAAGAGCATTTTCCAGGTTAATATAGGAATCCCTTTGCTAATATTGCAGTAGTGTTGCTGTTTCATGCGCTTCACTTTCGCAGACAACCATTCACTTGAAGACTTTGAAATGCGTTTCGATAACTCTGTCTTTATGGCTTTTCAATGGTTCTGACGTGCGTCCTCCATGAGATAATTGCTATCTGCTGCTTTGTTCAAGCGATTACGAAGCACATCCGCCTACCTCGGGCAATGATACTACTCGGATGGCTTCACGAAAGCCATTGCGAAGCTTCACTGTCTGCAATGCAAAGCGATTTGGAGTTGGTCTAACTGATACTGAATTGACCATTTGAATACTAGAAATCATTCTTTATCCTTACAATATGTATGCCGTGGAGGTTATTGGCGCAAATGTTACACGCCGGAATAAACCAGGATCAGCAATTAGAAGAGACTTTAGACACAGGACCTTGTTTAAGAACATGCCTGAATACGCCACTGTTGAGACACTAGGTTATTCACACTCTGTCGTCTTCTACAAAAACCATATCTGAAACATTAATAAACGTAGACAAATGTCTACAATGTAAACAAGATTCGCTCCGATATCAGGTAATACGTAATATGCAGTCTACTGTATATAGCTTATCATAGAGAAACTTATATTACAGGTGATAGTCTCCTGAACTAGATAGCTAAGTTTCCGGTTAAGCTCAGGGACGTCATTTGGGAGGGCAGGGGGCATTTGTACCCCCCCTGATTTTGAGGGGAAAATTTTTTTTCGGCAATGTTTGTGTTATTTAGTTTTTACATGCCCTAAAGGAGCGCTTGATGTCGAGTAATCTGAAGAAACTAACCGTAAAAAATGACTGACAAGCAAAAAAGGTCGTCAACTTTTTCGCAAACTTGTGACTTGCAGGTCGGAAGTGTCTTGCACCCCCCTCCCTGGAAAACAGTTAAATGACGTCTCTGGTTAAGCCTACAATTATGAATTCCGTGCAGTAAAGTACGGAGATAAAGCTGAAGAAGTTATGCAGAAAATCCTGATTGGCGAATCTCATGATCCTCGAAAGACATTGCTATGCGTTTGAGTGTCGGTTGCTTAGGCCGCCTATTGTAGGTGGCGACGGTGAAGGGCAACAATTTGCATGTATATCGGCGTTTTGACAGATTTACTTCTGTATGTCATCGTAACTTAACAGGGGCTCTTGATGTGTTATCGATTGGTCGGTCGGTCCTATAGGCTGCGCTGGTGAGTGGAGTGTTTCCGGAAAAGTTTCTCACGCTCAATTCATGCATTGGACTGATAATTAATTATAGATATTTGCAGCGAATTAGACTGCGACTGGAATCTCTTGTTCGGCTTCAGCGTTTCTTAATAATAATAATAATAATAATAATAATAATAATAATAATAATAATAATAATAATAATAATAATAATAACTAGAACTCGAAGGCTCGCTTCGCTCGCGCGAGCTTCGCTCGCATGAGGCGAGCTTCGCTCGCTGCGAGCTTCGCTTCGCGTCGCTCGAGGCAACGAATATTCCAGAATGACCAATCAGAACGCTCACCCAGCCAACCAATCAGAACGCTTGAAGGTAATCAATCAGAACGCTCACACAGCCAAGTTGAGCCAACCAATCAGAACGCTCACACAGCCAAACAATCAGAACGCTCAAACGCAACCAATCAGAACGCTCGAAGGTAACAGACATACAGAATAACGATTTTAATATGATAGATAATAATCAATTCATCTTCATCATCAGTCTTTGTCGCTTCTTGAGGAGCATAAGCCATTGATAAGATTCTTCCATGCAGTTCAGTCTTTAGCTAATAGGACTATATCATTCCAGTTGAGTTCATTAATCTTTAGCTCATTGTCTATTGTTCATATCCATGTGTTCTTCGGTCTTCCTCTTTTTCGTTTTCCTTGTTGGGTCCATGAAAGCATTTGTCTTTGGGGCTGTCCATTAATTACGTCAACAAATTAAGGAGGTTTGAGAAAGTTTGACAGTTGTTGACAGGGGGAGGGTGGTCAAGAGAAGTTGATGCCAACAATTTCATTTTTAAATGATAAAAAATAGGAAATTTCATGGAATACCATTTATTACAATGTAAAAAAGCCTGACAAGCATAAAACAAGGTCGTCATCACCACATTATGACACTTGATAAACAAAAGAAACGGGAAAAGGTCTCATCACTACAAAAATTATAACCTTCAAAACTTTTTAGGGGGACACGTCACTGGTTTTAGTGGGGGGCCAAAAGTTTTTGACATAATTATAGGGGGTCACTGAAAGTTGACAGTTGTTGACAAGGGGGTCAAAAATTGACCAAAAGATTGTTGACATAATTAATGGACAGCCCCTTGTGGTGTTGTTCGGGGGCTTCCTTAGCGTGTGTCCAATCCATATCCATTTTCTTTGTTTTATTTGAAGTTCCACTGGCTCTTCTGGCTCTTGTAACGTTTTTCTTCCGAAGATCCTCACCGCTAATTTTGTTTGGCCACCAGATGCCCATGATCTTGCATAGACACCTGTTTACAAAACTTGTATTTTCCTAGTGATGTGTCCAGTCCATCTCCAGCTTGTTGTGCCTAACCCTAACCTTAACCCTAACTCTTTTAGCATAATTCTTACAATGTATTACTTATTAGGCCTAATGTTCCAAAATACCATTTGTTGATAATATCTACGTTTATTATCTATCCATCACATCAATTTATTAAATAATCGTACAACGGTAAAATATAGATTTATTCAGATTTTTGTGAAGTTCCACTACCTTATGGACCCTCACAACCAAATTTTTGTGAGGGTCCGGACTCCAGGACCCTCACGGGATTCGACGGCTATGCTAGCAATGTCGCCAGCCACAGAAAATAGTCGCTCACAGGAACTGTTCCGGACATTTCGCAGTCACAATCGCTGGCTGCAAAGTTAAGATTCTTATCAATGACAATTTTGCAGCAGTGTTCAATGTTCATTAATCAACAGCAAACCCAATGGCATAATTTTAATTAATTGAAACTTTGTTCATTCTCTTAATTATTGATCAGCCAGCATTTGAGTTAAAATTTTTAACTGCGTTGATTTTTAAAATCACGATTAATTCTTTAACGCGTTAAGTTAGCGTGTTAATTTGACAGAGTGACGTTCAACGACATGACCTTTGTCACCTTTCATGCTCCTGAAAGTCAAAGAGGAAGAATCGAGGACTTCGTGTCCGTTTTAACAAGCGTTCACCTCATTTCAGCGACCGATGAAAATTCAATCGTACCCAGGGTGCGATTTGTGACCTGGAGCAGTGGGGGGAACATGTCGAGCTTGGGGGGATGTAGTTGTTGGGGAAATGTATCAGTGAGGGATGTAGCTGTGTGGGATGTAGCAGTAGGGGATGCAGTTGGGCAGTGGAGGGTGGACGATTCCCCCTTCCCTCCCTACAAATCGCGCCCTGATCGTACCGAACTTAATTTTATACGCTTAATGCCCGACCCAGCTTCAATTGCTGCAGTATACTTTGAAGATGTACGATTCTTTCTTTCTCTCTCTTCTCTCTCTCTCTCTCTCTCTCTTTCTCGTTTACTCTCTTTTTCATTCTCTCTTTCTCTGTCTCTCTGTCTCTCTGTCTCTGCCTCTGTCTCTCTCTTTCTCTCTCTCTCTTTCTCGCGTTCTCTCTTTCTCTCTTTCTCTCTTTCTCTCTCTGTCTCTGTCTCTGTTTCTCTCTCTCTTTCTCTCTCTCTCTTTCTCGCGTTCTCTCTTTCTCTCTCTCTCTCTTTCTCTCTCTGTCTCTCTGTCTCTCTCTGTCTCTCTGTCTCTCTGTCTCTCTCTCTCTCTCTCTCTCTCTCTCTCTCTCTGTGTGTGTCTCTCTCTCTGTCTCTCTCTCTCTCTCTGCCTCTCTTTCTGGCGTTCTCTCTTTCTCTCTGTCTCTGTCTCTCTCTCCGAGCGTCGTCGTTTAGTCGCTTAGTTTAATCTGGCGATGTTTTCAATTGCTTTCTTGTTGTCGATCCGTTCCGTTGATATGATATTCAATATAGGATTCAATGGCTCATTTAATTGTTACGCACGTATGACCAAAGGGAGAGAAAGTGAGTGAGAGCAGGGGTCAGGAGAGAGGGCTGGAGGGGGACCGGTGATTTCTGCTCTCCAAGTGATAGCAGCTTTTGAAATGCATCGAGCCAAAAAGTAGTAACTTTCTATATGTCTATTACTACTATTAGCCTACTACTAGTTAGTTAGTTAGTTATTAAGCCAATTTATATAGCGCTATAGTAATAGCAGGCCAAGATCAATTAAGAGCGCTTTACACATTGCACTTAAATGAGATATTGAACAAGTGCGTCTTTAGTCTGGTAGCGAACATTTCAAGACTAGTCGCGTTGGTCATTGACGGGCACTACTCTAATGTCGGTCCACCAATTAATCCGGCGTTTCTGTGCTTACTCTGTATGTCTGCCTCTCTGAGTCTCTGTCTGCTTGCTCGTCTCTGTCTGTCTGTCTGTCTGTCTGTCTGTCTGTCTGTCTGTCATCTATATAAAATTGCAGTTGAGTGGTTGGTAAGTATGAATGTCCTTGATTCAATATAAGTCCAATTGTAGATAAACTAAAGGGAGGGACCAGCGACCTAACGCTGTCGTGTGTACGACTTAATAAATCCATTGCAGTATCGATCGAATGCTTGCTTAATAAATATTGATCGACAATAATTTTTCAATGAACCGGTTCTTGTATATCTTCTAACCTAACTGCACCAATTGTCGTTGTGGCAAAAGTTGAGAGGAGTGCGTTCGAATGCGTCCAAAGGTCTTCACTTGCACAAAGAGAGGGTCAAGAATAATTCAGTCGAAACATTAGGACAGTATTGCCAGTACGACTTAGAACTAATGGTAGGTACTCGAATTCCCGGTAGAATCCGGTAGATTTAAAGATGCAGACTCAAAGATGAATTATAACTTTCTAGCAGTACTATTTTTTTCGGAACGCCTAAACAAAAATCTGTTCCTAAAATTAGCATGGTTTTGAATGTTGGCCGAGGACATGGCAAAAATATCGCTGGTGTTGTGTATCGATGACTCCTCTGATATGGAGCTGTAGTTGTTGTCCACAGTGTTGCGCGGTAACGAAGTAAAAGTAACGCGTTACATTACTTAAGTACAATTCTGAGTAATTCGTACTGTAACGAAGTACACAACTTACCCAGTACTTTTTACTTGTAACGAAGTAAGTTTTTATTAAAATATTAGTACTTTTACTTCGTTACATTATGTCTTTCACGTTTCGTTACAAGTAAAATTTCTCATCGCCAAATTTCGATACATTTATTGGAGTATCTGTTTAATTCTTCACAACTTCCCGTGTTTAGTCGTACAGGGTTGACAATGACCAACAAACGTACACGCATGACTGACAGATTGCTTGAAAACTTGATCTTTCTTAGACCTATTGCCACAGAGCCGCAGTTAGAGCAGTCGGCGCCCGGGGCAAGGTATAAATTCTGCGCCCCTAAATTTCGGTGATGGCCTTTTTTTGCTTACCCGAGTTTTCACGGCAACGTACAACATACAAATTTTTAACCTGTGACAGTCTGAAAACCGGCGATGACCTTTTTTTACTTATCAACATTATTTTCACGCCGGAGGAAAGTGGTATTTAAGGACTTAGTGTGCAAACTGCGCCTTCGAGGACGGCGCCCGGGACCCTGCCCCCTAGCTACGGCTTTGTGAAACCAGCATTTTGTGCTAATGCAGTTAATGGTGTAAATGTCTACGTGTTGACTGCTGAGGCTTCTGCATGTTGCTTAAAAGTAGTAATAAAAATGTGATTTGGCATGATAATGTGGAGTTGTTGATGATTCCATCTGTCACGGTAAACTTTTTATTAAAAGTAACTTTTTGAGGAGTACTTTTTTACTTTTACTTGAGTAACTATTTTTATAGGTACTTTTTACTTTTACTTAAGTAAAAAAATGACATAATACTTGTACTTTTACTTGAGTACTCAAACTCAGTACTTCATACAACACTGGTTGTCCATTACCTTTGATTTGGTAAAGATGAAAAAGCAACCTAACTTAAAAGATATAGAAAGCATTGTCTAAAAACAGCAATTCGAGTAGAATTGGACTGTCTTCGCATTTGGTAACTTAGATGAAACACGTTTATTCCTTTAGATCTACCACAATTTTAGTAGCAGTGGCTATATACTGTACTCTAGGCTATGGATGTATAACAGCTTTCGTTAGATAGCAAGGCGTGGTGACAGCTGTGGCTAGAATAGACACAGGCCGAATCTTGATACGGCGTTCGTAGCCTATACACTGTAATTAGGCCTATATGTGCCTGTCATTAGAGAGTCTTACTTGAAGCAAATGCAGCGCTAAGAGACGAGAGAGAGAGAGAGAGAGAGAGAGAGAGAGAGAGAGAGAGAGAGAGAGAGAGAGAGAGAGAGAGAGAGCGTGAGGGAGTGGTGTTGATTCTACAGACGATGTGCCAACAGTCGTCCAATCCTAATGCAGTGACTATGAATTGACGAATGAGGGTTTTGTAAGAGTTTCCGAAGAAGACGTCTTTTGATGTGGCGCTGTGTGCAGGGATCTTACGCAACCAGAGAGCCACGTACAGTGTATTGCGCGGATGAATCTCGAGAAGTCGACTCGTGTCTTGGACGCTCTGCGGCGGCGTCCGTGAGGCCTTAATTTTCGAGTGAGTTGTAATAATTGTGACCGCAATCTCAGTGTATGGCTTTAGAGATTTAGACAGGTATGGTATCATCAGTGGACAGCTTATTAGTGCAGTTCTCAGTTCTGTGGAGATATTCAGGACCCAAGACGAGTCCCCTTATGTCGGAGCGATGCCAACCGCTAGAACGTGTTAGAATACACATACACGCACGCACACACACATATACATATACATTAGGGCGGGTCGAAAAAAATTTTTTGTCACGGAACTGAGGAAATATTTGCATTCCCATCTGATTTGAAAGAAAATCACAAAAGAAATATTTTTGAACATGTGGAAGTGCCCCATTTTAATTAGGAAAGTTTGTACATTACTTGAAAATTACAAACATGTGTATGCCATCAATGAATGATCAATAGACGATCGGAATTGCACAGCTACTCACTCAGTAAGTGTTTATTACAAGAAGTTTGCACAATAATCGTTTTTTACTCAAATAGGGGCATTAGATTTCGAGAATTGACTCGGGCGTGAATAAAACCATCTCTTGCTTCAAAGCCATAAACTGCTGTTGAAGCATCTGTTAATAGTTTTATGCAACGCTCCACTCCTTGTGTGTGATTCTTGTAATCCAAAGTGAGTGGGGCAATTCTTGGCTTGGCAATATTTTCATCTAATACGTCTTCACTCAACTTCGGCATATCGTGGTCACATGTGATATTTTCAAAATGAACAATGAATTTTTTCGGAGTGCTGCAATTCACTGCACAATGAGCCCAGATGAACTTGAGGGTCCAGATGTAGATCCATCCAACAAACGTTTTAAACAGATTTCTCAAAGACAGTTAATTCATTTGTATGCAGCATACATATAAACCAATTGACTGAATGTTGCAGCATGCAATTGTGTCATTTGCTATGACGAACACATCAGCACATCTTGCAAGTGTCCCTAATCAGTTCAATCTCCAGCTTTACAGCCTGTGTTATTGTTTGTACCATCGCAGCCTACTGCTGAGATACAATCGCCTGCATCTGCATTCTGCATCTCTGTTATTACTTTCAGAATACTCACTACTGGCAATGTCAGTACTTCTTCCTGATGAAGGTTTAACGCGCATTAGGTAATTGCCACCTGGTTCAACAGAACATAGTGATCTTCAACAATAGTATCACCATACTACTTGCTATTTTTGTTTACTTTGACTAAAGTGGCATCCCTTCTCCCATCGACGTAAATACCTGTTATGGATTTGTGTGACTCTCTTACAGCTTCCTGTAAATTTTTCCTTAATTTCTGTCTCTCGCGATGTAGTTTATTCTTATCAATACAAAGCTCTGATCCTCTTTGCTTACAAAGCCTATATCGATAAGCACCGTTGTTGCCAATGATGCAGCAGCTCGGTCAGGTACACCATACCTGTCTGCTTCTTTTGCTAGATGCGGAAGAGGTAATCGCATTTGATTTGGTCTTACTTTTTGACTGCAACAGGGTTCAGCATCGCTATCCGGAAATACCTCACAGTTGCTTTCTTAATCACTCCCTTCACTGTCATTGGCTTTGTCTCCACCAAGATCTAATATTTATTATCACTATCCGATGTTTTCTTTACAGTTTTAGCTTTTTCTTCAACATTATATGCTTTCGTTACATACTTTTCAGAACCGCTTTGTTGATTCTACGTCTAACCTTCCAATAAGCATTTTCCTCGAATTTCTTTGATCCAATAAGAAAACTGTTCCTGTTGCAGAACATTCAAATGTTTAGGACACTTGCAAGATGTGCTGAGTTGTTTTGTGGATTCGTCATAACAAATGACACAATTATTGCATGCTGCAATGTCAAACAAAGAGTTCAAGCTACTCAAGAAGGTGGCTTGACGTGTTGAACTTGACTTAGAACGACATAGTTCTGGACCAGTGGAAATTAGTGTTTCGACACATTTTTCAAGACAGACCAAGAGTGAAGTGTTGGAATGGAAGCCTTGTTCCAGAGATTGATGACAGCCTCTGACAGCCTCTTTTTCATTGTTTTTGTGTCATTCTTTCTTGTTTTGATGTGCAAGAAGTGCTGTGCAACTTGTGCAAAGGGCCCCCGACCCGATTCACTCGATCCTCTGATAGGGTCCAGCACTCCAGCGTGCAAGACCGCATCACCGCATCTGGAATTTACGTTTGATAAGAGATCGCTAAAGTAGCAGAAAGGGCCCCCTGTCCGTTTTTCGCCAAGGGCCCCCGAGCATATTGCTACGCCACTGCGACTGACAGTTGAACGTTCGCGTGCAAGGCTTTCGCGCAAGGTAGAGACACTTCAAGTGTTTGCTTTGAGCTTTGACGTGTTATATCTTCGCTTTAATTCATTTATTAAATTCAGAACATTCTGTGAATAACTAAGAACATTACACGTGTTTACATGACAGTTTTCACCATTTTCCCGCTTATTTTAGTTTTACTGCAGTAGGTGTGGCTGCTACACGTTAAGGGCGTAGTAAATAATAAATACTGTAATAGGGGCCTATATACCAGGTCTTGACCATCATTCATTTGTTAGTCAAATAATGACACAAAGGTGGGTCATTCGCGTAGGGTCATTTAATTCATAGGGTCATTGTGGTTGGGACGCTACAGCTATGGAGGAAATGATTTTCTGAAAAGAAATGATTTGAGTTTTAAAAGAAAACCTTGAAGAGATGTTGCAAGAAGGGAAGGAAATTGTGACTCAGAATTTGTTATTTGACCATGGTGTAGACAGCGGAGGGATGCTGGAATTGAGTTCCAAAGTTCTGGTGCAGCAAAGGAAAAGCACGGCTGCAAGTTTTGACAGATGATTGATCCAGAGCACGAAGGAGAGTTACATGAGAGGAAGATCGAGTGGATCGAGGATGTTGTGGCATTATCAGATTTCGTAGGTAGACTGATTTTGATGTATGAATTGGTTTTGATGTGTGAAATCTGAAGTACTCGTATGGTGATGGTGGTGATCGGAAGCCGTTTAGATCGTTTTCAGGTCGATTCTTTTTCTTCAGCGGCTCCTGTCCTTCTGAAGGCAATGCGTTGTCTGTGATTAGAAACGACGGAATTAGTTTCGTTAATCTTAAACGACTGGCTTTGCGCCGCGCGCGATTACAAGAGAGTGGCAGAGACGCAAACGGACAGAAGGACAGACGGACAGACGGGGAAAGAGACGCTCAGAAGCATCATAAGTCTACACTGAGGAGGAGGAGGAGGAGGAGGAGGAGGAGGAGGAGGAGGAGAAGAAGAAGAAGAAGAAGCAGAAGAAGAAGACGAAGAAGAGGAAGAAGGTATAGGAAGAGGAGGAGGAGGAGGAGGAGGAGGAGAAGGAGTAGTAGTAGTAGTAGTAGTAGTAGTAGTAGTAGTAGTAGAAGAAGAAGAAGAAGAAGAAGAAGAAGAAGAAGAAGAAGAAGAAGAAGAAGAAGAAGACGCCGAACGAACGATCCGATGTTTCTATGGCATCTGACGCACATACACACACACACACACAAACACATACACGCACACGCACATACGCACACAAGCACACGAATATACATAGGCCGAGATGTGCGTGTGTGTGTGTGTGTGTCCGTAGTCTCGTTGGGCAATCAGGAAGCTCGAAGCCCTTCGTTGCAGTCTTTTTTGTGTTTCCTGAATTGTTTGTACTTTAAAGAAGAAAAACGAGAACGCATCAGTTAAGTCAGAGGCCAGAACTTTCGAGTGGAAATATCTCGCGTGTTCTTCTCTCCATTAGGACCCTGATACGCTGCGCTGATATCTATGTTATCTGTGCTTGTAGAGGAGTTTCTTTCGGCGTTCTGAATCTCTGATGTCTATGCTCCTCGACTTCGAGACAGAAGACCATTCGACGGACGGACGGTCGTTATCAACGCGGAGAGAGAGAGAGAGAGAGAGAGAGAGAGAGAGAGAGAGAGAGAGAGAGAGAGAGCAACTCTTTCGCCGCCTTTCATTATACGCCTCTTCTCCCCGCAGTTGTTGGATTCACGAACAACAAAATGACGGAACAGTCGAAGGAAGAGGATGCTCCTAAATTTAACGCTGAATTTCTGAATCTTCTGCAGAATACCGGAACTTTTCTCTGACTTTCAGCCGCCGATACATACATCCGTCGGACCGTGAGGTTCCGTTGAAATCTTCCGTCCATTGGTCCTCTGACCTAAGAGCGAGCGTGTCTCAAGAAAACGTCGCTTGCAGGGAAAGAACACATCCTTCTATATGACATTAGTCTGTGTAGTTCCAGCGTTTCCTTTTCGAATTTTCTGATAAAGTTCTGCTGATTAAAATGCCGATTCTGAAGAAGATGGGAGGCATTTCCGAAATGCAAAATCTCCAGAAAAAATTGGAAGATCGAATAAAGGAGCTGGAGAAGCAGCTGGTGATTCGAGATGAAAAGATCGAGGAACTGACGAGCAAGTTGGACAAGTACCAAAGCGTCGTTCACAGTCCCACTCTGCCAGGCCAAGGGCCGAGAAAACAGAGGGCGCAGGGAATATCGGCCGAACCAAAATTAACAAAAAATCTGGAAGAACTCGTGAAAGACGCACCAAAATCGCATCCGAAACCAAAATGGTAAGAGATTAATTAACTGAACTGGAATCATACGCTACACTAGTGGTTCCCAACCCCGGTGCGCGTACCCCAATGGGTACGCAAGGTGTTGAAAAGGGGACCCCAAAGGAAATAAGAATGTAAAAAAATTGCAACGAAAAATAGAAAAAGAGATAATGGTCTAAAGATTGGCCCGAGGGCAGCAGTGTCAGTAAGTGTCAAGAGGGAATCTGAGCGAAGACAGAGTTATATAAGGGGCGAACATCGTGCAATTGTAGAAAAAGAGTGTTGAAGATCAAAATTACTG
Organism: Metaphire vulgaris; assembly: GCA_018105865.1. NCBI lineage: Eukaryota > Metazoa > Annelida > Clitellata > Crassiclitellata > Megascolecidae > Metaphire > Metaphire vulgaris. The sequence continues at coordinate 2,897,775 of CM030870.1, read as the reverse complement.
AAAAGCAAAAAAGGTGGTCGCACTTTTTTAGATATAACGTGAAGTGATCTCCAAAATTGTATTTAGGTGCCAAAATAAAAAAAGAAAAGACATAATGTGAAACTACAAAAAAACTATTTAAGGTGCGTGTCTATGTCTAAGGGTATAACGCACGAAGATCACTTGTTTGCTTGGGAGTACATTTAGAAAACGGGTTGGGAACCGTTGTTCTAAACCCGTCAGTTATTCTCTGCTGACGTGAATCTATTCGATGTCTGTGAATCAATATTTCTAATTAAAATTGGCGACATGTGGTCTACGCTTTCTATTGAGCGCACGCTATTTCTGAGCCCAGGCATGTTTCCACTGCGACATAAATAATAACTTTACTGTTTATGAAGAAGTCATCATATCATCATCATCATCATCATCATCATCATCATCATCGGTTGAGCTTGCCCGGTGGGACCTTGGCTTCGCATTCTTACCATGTCCTTGCAGAATGGCTTGTTTCCAGAGGGCGGCAAGACGAATGTCTGAGATTCTGAGCCAGAGCGAACTTGATCTGTCCATACTTTTTCGAGGTCGACCACCACAAGGACGCCCCAATGTTGAATCAGAGAAGCGGCCAAACGACAGATCTACGGAGGAGGAGGAGGAGGAGGAGGAGGAAGAGGAGGAGGAGGAGCGAATAAATACGGATTGCAGGGACGTTATCTTCCAGACGGACGAAGTGTGTTCGAACATTGATAGAAGGCGGAGACCAGATACTGTCTCTTAGTCAGCGGTGGTAATCTTCAGCAGCAGAGGACAGAGCGGGTGGACTCTGCCTGTCAGTGTTGCCGACCAATATTATAATTCCAAATTGTAATTTAGATTCAAGCACTTTCCATTTTTCTTTTTACCAAGTTTAAGCTACGTCTGTGGTTAAATGATCGATCAAAGATGGCGTCTGAGCTCTGCAGACAATTCCATTCGCCTCTATATACTTGACCTTGGACTAGATATTGGACATTAGGGTGGAGTGAATTTTTTCAATTCTCCGAAGCACTAAAAGTATAAAGTAAAAAGCAATAATTGAAAAAGCACTAGTTATCAGAAGTTGTGTATGGCACTGTATAACGTATATGCAAAATATGACCTAAAATTGAGACTTGAGAAAAATCGTCCAAATGTATTTTACTCTATTTGTCAAAACAACAGAAATTCCTGAAACGGCTGGTTCTTTTTTTGGGTGAGTACATAAAGCAAGTCTAACCCATTGGTAGGCTACTCCATAGGCAAGTCTTCAACTGTAGGTAGCCTATTCAAACTTATTCCCTTTGGCAGACCTACAGTAAGATAGGGCATTGCTCTGGCTTTCGCACAAAACTGTTAGGCCTACACCCTTCAGCCATAATTATTATCAAAGGACTTACAGCGTATTGCCTAAAAATCGATAAATGACACTGTTTAGAAATATTTTAACGCTCAACTACATCTAAAACAATAAATACCAATTTGAAGTACATCCATAACTTAACTGAAGCTCGTTTAGTGCACAATAATATAATAATAACTTACGGGAAAAAATTAGCAACATTACAACTGACGACATATATAGGCAAAAAGAACATCATTTAGGTCCTACCACTGACGTAACAAAAGCTCAGGTAGGTGGAAAAATATATTAAGTTTCTGAGGTCATAATTTGCATATAAGTTATATAGGTTCATGTCTCTACTCCGTAAAGAGGAACGGACAGAACCAGGGGCTTAGCGACGGGGGAATATCCCCCCAAATCAGTGTGTATATATAATACAGTAATATAACACATGTGCAAATAATATATATAATATACATAATATATAATATATATATATATAATATATATTATAATATATATTATATAATTAATATATAATATATAATTAATAATATAATATATATCGAGATTCAATATATACGTCCCTCCAAAGCAAATGAAATCTATAATCCTCGATGATGAATTGACAATGAAACAACATGTTGGCTGAGCTATCACCACCTGCGCTGCATTCGCCAGATCTGCATTAAACAAGCCTTACTCCACAGTACTGTCTAGAATTGACATTACTCAGTTTTGGATCAGAAGGTGCAAAATGCCGCTGCCCGTCTAGTCCTGGACTTGAGACCTGGGGACCATGTCACCCCCGCGCAGCGAGATAAGAGTTGGTATAAACTGTCCGTGCTCATGTATGTGGTCTCAGTCCGACATCAGACCTCATCATACCACAGGATGCGGAAGAAAAGGCCTTTGGCAGATATACCAGTCGGATCGCCTTTGCGCAATGGGAAGACCATTCTCTTACTCAGGTTTCAAGTCGGTTCATGAACCTGCTCCGCTTTCCGGAAACGAAGACCTATACCTCTTTAACTGTGCCTACCGATTGACTTTTGCAATGAACCATTTATTTGGGGGCGCACTATAAATACCTAGAATGAATGAATGAATGATGAATACCCAAATGTATACCCATGCACAACTATATCTAATGCTTTGGAGAATTGAAACAAGCACTATATAAAATCAAAGGCACCACTATTGGAACAAATAAGAGTTGGTTGGCATATAATTATAATATTTCATATAATATATATAAAATCAGTGTATATATAATATATAATATATATTTTAAATAACATAATTAATAATATATAATATAATTATATATAATATATATTATATAATTAATAATATAATATATATTATAATATATATAGGCCTATCGCAATATATACCCCTCCAAATGTATACCCACCCACCCCAAAAATCAAATTCCTGGCTATGCCCCTGGACAGAACGAGCGTATAACAGTTAATTCCGATGTTGAGGTCAGTTGAGATGCTCCTCATCCTCCTCCTCCTCCTCCTCCTCTCCTCGGATTTTCAGCTCAAGGAGAGGACGATCTCAGGATGCGAAGCCAGATGCATCGTTCCGTTGTCGCTTCAGGTCTCTTGGCCATGTAGCCATGCGATGACTGAACTCAGTATAGGCCTATAGTATATGTAAAGGCGAATAACTTACTCTGTTCCGCCAATTCGTCGTTTATGGTTGGTTGCTAGTGATTGATGACTGAGGCAGACCAGGACATGGGTTGGGTCCACCCATGGGTTGGGTCGGGTCGGGTCAGAAATTTCCGTGTTTATGGTGAGTTGGGTTGGATTGGGTAAGGAAAGTCATGGACTAAGAAATTGTAATGCATCACGGTGGGTTGGGTCAAGTAGTCCCATTGCTTTCGTGGGTTGGGTCTGAATCATTATGGGTTGGGTTTTAAAAGGACCCATGTCATTGTCTGGGTTGAGGGACTGGTGCCAAGGTCCTGCAGTTTGATCTTGGTCCAGGAAGCCAGTTGGTCGACGGCGGCCGAACTGAAGTGTGAGGCAGCGGCGATTCGGAGACATTGCCGGAGGGAGACAGCGGCAGTGTGTGTGTGTGTGTCCTGTTCTACGTATATACGTGAGATCGGTGTATCCATGCTTGTGATTGACTAACAGGACGTCGCCGTTTGTTGTGTGTTGAGTGCAGACAGTGGCGTAGCCAAGGAGGAGGTCTGGAGGGGGTTAAACCTCCCTCTTGGCTGCCGACGAACAAATTTTTAAATGTGTTTCTATGCATTTTTTATTTTTTGACGCGATTTTGGGGTTGAAACTCTCCCTTGGCGATGCCGATCCAAATTTTTAAGCGCGTTAGGTTAGCTGACGACGACCTTTTTGGCTTGTCAGCATATGGAAAGGAAAAAATAAAAATCTTTTTTGCTTCTCAAGATTTTTCGAAAGTTGGTCACGGTAAAAACCAAACCTCCCTTCCGGTAATTCTGGCTACGCGCCACTGAGTGCAGAAGAGAGTTTGTAGACTTCATGTGCCCGGGAACATACGAGGTTCACTTATCCCAGCAGGGCCAGCAATGTCAAACCCAAAGGCACTGGAGTCGTGGGCGTCCGCAGAAAATTTTCCAGGGGGTGCAAAACAAGGTCTTGTGACGAAAGAAACAAGTAATTTTATTTTTTTCATAACTCCACAATTTTCCAGGGGGTGCAATTGCACCCTCTTGCACCCCCTCTGGACGCCCATGACTAGAGTTCTCGGGAGAGTGTAATCTGATAATGTCACCGGGACCAAAGAATGAGATAACATTGCAGGTGGTTAAGACTGATCCTTTATTATTATTATTATTATTATTATTATTATTATTATTATTTATATAGCTCAGTAACATAGCTGGGGCTAAAGTCAAGAGTCACTAAGCCCTTCTCTTAGGTCCGGTAGGGTAATCATTTCAGTAGCGCTAATCAGGTTGGAGCGACCTTTGCCGGACTGCAGCTGTGTGGTTGTTTTGCTGGGAAGAGCTTTGGGCCATCTCCAGCATAGAGCCCCTTATGGCAGGGTCAGCTGAATGGGTGGTCGATTGAGTCAAGCAAGGGTCTTTGACCCTGATGCAAGCGAGTTTTGTATCCACGTTTGAGAATGAGAATGTAAACCTATCTGGCCGATCTGCTCCAGCCAACATCAACCGCCATTAGTAGACCAGGCCTACGATCAGCCTCTCCCAGTCAATACCAGAAACATCGTCTTCGGACAGTCATGGGGCAACAAGCCTTCTCGTACGCCGGACCCCATGCCTGGAATGCTCTTCCACCAGCGCTACGGAACATAAAGTCGCCCGTCGCTTTTCGTAAACAGTTGAAAACACATCTGTTTAATTGTGCTTATAATAATTGAAATTAATTGTAATGCGCTTGCTAACATTAATTGATTAGGCGCAATATAAATAGCTAATTAAATGAAAATTAAATTAAAATTAAACTAAATTAAAACAGAGACCATTAGCGCAGTTCTAGAGTTTCTGTTAATGTAATGTAATGTATCATTTGTATAGCGCCTCTTATATTTCTACTCAGAAGCTCTCCTGATATTGGAGTCGCATGATAAAGTATACAGTGGGACTTTAGCCTTTGCATTGAACAGAGCGAGAGAGTAAGAATTGATTCCCGAATGGATGGAATTAATGTATTCCAAAGGGAGGGTCGAGTCACTGCAAATGCTCGACGTTGAGTAAGAGCAGTGCGTGATCTGGGTACATAAACATTCTTCCGAACAGTGGAGTGGAGCAGGCGATGTGCAGTGGAAGAGAGTGATTTGAAAAGCTCAGTAATGAAAGACGGGGCCTGATCTCGAAGTGCTGCAGATATAAATGCTATAATCCACCATTTTGTCTAACTTAATCATGAACAGCGAGAGAAACGAAAAAGTAAAAAGTAAACCACTTCCTCAGTTGACTAGTTGCTGGAAATTAAGTAAGAATGCTTTCGAGTTTTTTCAATTTGACATTCTAATCTAATTTATTTGACAAATTTATTCAGAATTTATCCAAAACATGTATAGCTCTTAACTTGACTTGTATTCCGTGTTTTGGATGGATGTCTTCAGGCCCGCCGAGAGAAATTCCGAGCTCCTTGGCAGAGTAGTCACGGACCCTTAATTTTTTTAAGGAAGTTTGTGAAGCGTCTATAATGTCATCAAAAACGTTCAGCAATTTTCAAAATGTTTCGAAAACAGTGTGAAAAGTGGTGATGACTTTTTTGCTTTTCAAGACGTTAAAAGACGCGCAGGAAAACCTTCTGCATGCCTCGGAGTCCCCAGCGCAACAACAGCGTTCAATATTGATAAATAATATATAATATTACACGAGATATGCCTAACTTTATTGCGGACCCGCCCGGACCCCCTAGAGATCGCCGGGTCCCTGGGCATTTGACCCCTGACCTCTGTATTTTGGGAAAGTATGTTAAAGATTATGAGAGGTGTAGATGTGGATGTTTTTCAGCGCTGTACTTGCTGAATAAGTGTCTTGTCAACTGCCCTTGTCCTTGTTGCTTAAATCGTAAAGCACTTGAAACCCAAAATTAGTCGTCATAGGAAGCGATTAGCAATTAAGAGTTCTCGAATTCAGATTAAAAGTCCGATCGTGTTCACAGGAAAACGAAGATTATGCACAATTACAGCCAGAGCAAAAATGTTGAGGTCTCTTGAAAATTCACGCAATTGAACCGATCTGTTTCGAGGGTCGCTTGACATTCTTCAGGTTATGCAACACGATGATGTGTGTGTATGCGATAGGCTGCTGATGACTTTTATTTTCTCCATTGGCGTAGCCAGGGTTTTAATGATGATAACAATGACGATAACGATGATGATGATGATTATTATTATTATTATTATTATGCCTACACTGACGAAATCGATGGATGACGATGACGACGACGACGACGACGACGATGATGATGATGATGATGATGATGATGATGATGATGATGATGATGATGATGATGATGATGATGATGACGCAATGAAATAGTTTTCACGCAGACTTACTTAGCCTTTTAAACCTCACTTTAAATCGCATTATAATATTGAGTAAAGTGTATTATTATTATTTCATTATTATTATTATTAAAACACATTATTATTATTATTAAATCTTATTATTATGCCTACAATGCCTGCTCATAGATAAATGATTTTAAATAGAAATCGTGTCGATGGATGATTATCCTGAAATAGTTTAATCCAACTGTTTGAAACTATGTACACTTCACCGACTGACATGACATTGCTATAGATACCGATTAATTAGCGACACAACGTGGTCGCTACGGGTACGCAACACAGCTTACTTCCTATCCAATTAGAGGTGACGAACAGATTTTCTCCTACCTGGTTTTTAACTGGGCGCAAACTGTGCTCACCCCATGTTATAGAAAGAGACGTTGAACTGAATAAGGACTGAGAAAGTGGATGTGCCATACGATCGATTCTTTACATTGGCACACTATAGCAGCACAAGAGGCCACAAATACAAGCTGTTTAATAAGCAGAGGGTGGGTCCAATAAATAAAATTTCTTTAGTGCAAGGGTTGTGGACAAATGGAACAGTTTGGACGAGGTGGGAGTGACAGTTGAAACAGTTAACGGATTCAAAGGCTATCTAGATAATAATAATAATAATAATATAATATAACAAGGTTTAAAGTGGTTCAGTAGGGACTGCCCTGTGTGAGAACCACTGTAAACTAGGTTACTGAATGCAGGCTACTACTGAACTACTGAACTACTGAACCACTTTCACACAGGCCTCCTAAACCACTTTAAATCACACTATTATAATAATCTTTATTTCGTGACAAGCACAGCATCAAAAAATGTTAAAACACATCCAATAATAACACAAATCAAATGAACAAAAACTCAATGCAATAAACTAAAAATAACTAAGAAACTAAGCACAAACTTTACACAGTACAGCTTCTGCCCTCAGACAAGTTCTAGTAATGCACTCAGCAAAGTACAGTGACTTATTCTCATATCTATTAACGAATGATGCTTGTCGCTTTTTAACAACAACATGCATACTTTCCAAACCTGTCAAAGCTTTTATATAATCCACATTATCTGCCTCACGTGTTTTAAAATTTTTACATACAACTACTTGAATCAGTCTATCAAGAGCATTAAGGGTACTTTTGTTTGGACATGTGGCTTCCATGCCATACAATACAATGGGTAGACAGTAGCTTTTTACCAGGTTTACACATATCAGTTCAGATGCAGCAGCTCTGCTGCGACTATACAAACAGTTAAATGTACGAAAAATTGTAATTTAACTTCCGAAATAGATAACCTGAAGTGCCTGCCCTTTTTCAGTGTCACTCAAAGATACCTAATTTCCTCTACAAATGGCAAAGCAACACCATCCAGGACCAATACAGCACATGCGATATTACAACGTGTCCCAATTCTCATGACCATGGATTTCTTCACATTAAATTTTAAATCCAATTCCACAAATTCATTGGCGCAAACATCGAGCATGTGCTGCATGCCAGATATAGAGTGTGACACCAATAAGATATCATCTGCATACAATTATTATTATTATTATTATTATTATTATTATTATTATTATTATTATTATTATTATTATTATTAACTGTTAGTTAATTAACTGTTGTGACTTAGGATATGTATTATGTATACGTAAACTTAGAACGTTCAGCGTATAAATGTGCATATTAAGTTGAATAGAATGTGGATAATAGGATTCAGGTTAATAAAAGTGTTTGAATGCATCCTGTGGAAACAGTGATCAACAGTTTTAAAGTGAAGGTAACAGAGAAGATCTCGAGACAGACATCCGCTCCTCCAACGAAGCGTTCTGTCTCGTTGTGAAGAGCCTAAAGGTCCAGAGACCGGCAGCCGAGAGTCTCTCCGTTTGGCTTCTGGCGTTCTGTAGATACTTTACGTTTGTTTACGGATAGATAGAACAGCGGTGGTGAAAAAAGAGGAGGGGAAACGTGTATTGAGGGCTTTGAGGCTGTGTGTGTGTGTGTTCAGATTCAGCAGACGGAATGAGGGAGAGACATCGACACAATAGCAAAGCTAGGAAGACGAAGAGAAAGACTGAAGACGAATTCCTTAGGCTCCCCCTCGGAATTGTAGGTGTCCGCATATCCAGGATTATTTCTAGGATTATCAATTTGGGGGGTGTCGGTAAATTCTGGGGGTCCTCTGCCCAGATCGAGGCGTAGCGTGCACTCGTGCGCCTATGGTTCCTGAAAATGCCGCCCCAATTTCACTCTTATTACACCTGACAAGCAAAAAAGGTCCTCGCCGTTAAATTTGCCCCTTCTAAATCCCCCCACAAACCCGCCCTCCCCCACAAGCAAAAAAGGTTGTCGCCACTTATTTGCCGCCCTTTCTAAACTTTGCCGCCTTCGCTAAAACCTCCCCTGACAAGCAAAAGAAGGTCGCTTCCAAAATGTGCCGTCCCGTCATGTGTGCCGCCCATGGCTAAAGTCACGATAGCCGTTGGGACGCTACGCCTCTGCCACTGCCAGAAAAGTCTGACAAGCAAAACAGGTCATCCCATAGCTCAAATGGGGTGTCGGTCTCAAATAGGGGGTATTGGGGGCGTTAGGGGGTGTAAAAAAATCCCTGCGCATATCTGATGATAATTATGTCTCTCGAAGTACCGGTTCCTTAACCCCTTAACTGGGGATCCCGGATATATCCGTCCATTTTACATTGGGTTACAGTTAAATACACGGTTAAGGGGTTAATGTCATTATAAGACTCTACAAATTTCGTCCAAAGAATAGCTATCGCACGACACTGGTAAAGATCTTGGTTGGCATGGCTTGCAATAATTTATTCGATCTTTAGCTTGAATATTATTAAAATTAAGAGGAGTCGATTCAGTTCGGCTTAATGTTCCAGGTAGTAGTTTCAAAGACCAGAACCTAATTTATTGTACTGTATGTCTCACACCCTGACTAATAGTAATAAACTAATATTAGTAATATAGGCCTAAACACATTAAGAGGAAAGTTTTAACGGATAACAATTTAATTCAATATAGCTCTTGTCCGATAGTTTTTTTCACATCGCCAAACTGTTTATATTTAATTTTACCGTGGCCCATTTTCATGGACAAAATGTTCCAAGGTAAGGACAAAATTTCACTTGGTTTAAATGTTTAGTCATTGTTTATAATACATTTTCCCAGTGACATTTTGTTCTCATAATTAGACATTTTGTCCAGCTGCTGGAAACACTGACATTTTGTCCTAGCACCAATTTTGCCCTCTAATAAAAGCAATCTGGCTGTGAAATTATTGTGTTTAATCGGAAACATCTGCATTGCAGTTCGAAAGATCTGATACGAGAGGCGATCGAATGCAACGAATTTCTCGGTCATCTGTCGCCGGCCAACATCGTCGAAATCGTCGACTACATGTACGCCGTAGAATTCAAGAAGGACACCGTCATCATCAAGGAAGGAGACGTCGGCTCAAGGATGTACGTCCTCGAAGGTCAGACACAACCCTTACTCTACTGCGGCTGCCAGTGGCGTCGCCAGGGGTGCGGGGGTGCGGACCGCACCGGGTGACACCGCCCAGAGGGGTGACACAAAACTGAGAAATTGGAAATGTTCAAATTGTACAAAACAGAGTCAACAGACGGGGCTCGTCCTCCTCGGGTTTCATAGCCAGTGGCATAGCCAGGGTTATTTCTAGGATTATCAATTTGGGGGTGTCGGTAAATTCTGCGGGTCCCCTGCCAAAAAAGTCTGAAAAGCAAAAATGGTCATTCAATAGCTGAGATGGGGGGTTGCTGGGGGTGTCGGTCTCAAATTGGGAATTCTAGGGGTGTAAAAATATCCCTGGGTGTAGCTACATTGGAGCAAAGTAGAGCAATTGCTCCAGTCGGACCGCCCAGGGTCACCTGTACAAAGCGTGCAAAACCGATGAGAACATTATTGGGATGGGGTGGGAAGTAGGCCAGATATAATAGTTGGTTCTGAAAGACTGCAACTGGTTGGTTATAACTTTACACGGTTTTGTCTGTCTAAAATGCGCTAAAATTTACCAATGGGCATTTGTAATTTAAAATTTTTCCCCATGATTGGTACCGTAGCATGACTCAGTGGGCTGCGCTAATATAAGCTTGCAGTCTATCTCAGGGTCCGAGCAGAAGATCCTCGCCGTATCTGCTGCGATGACACGCAAAATAGCTACATTGTCTTAGTTTAGCGTATGTGTAGGCTTCAGTGTATCAGCATCAGATGCAATGGGTGAGGGTGAGTGGCGAGGTGGAGAGGGATGGGTTTCGACGTGCCACTGCCGCGCCCTCAAATTGAAGAATGATCCTGTCTTTCTGTGTGTCTAGAATGCGCTAAAATTCACATACGGGTATTTGCAATTTTTTAAAATAAATTTCCCGGGGTAACACCCCAGATCCCTGTTGGGGAGGGAGGGAGGAGAAGGCGGATGTTTTGTTCCGGTCGCCATTTTCCCTCGCTACGCCAATGTTCATAGCCGATTATGTAGGTCTAGTAAAGAAAGATTTGGAAGAGGTCCCTGGTGGAAGGCTGGAGGGGTGACACCACGATTTCACCGCACTGGGTGACACCAACCCTAGCGACGCCACTGGCGGCTGCCGTAGACGTCTACACTCAGTGGCGCATTTAGGCAGGTTCCACATGTAAATTATACTGTAAAATTAATGACAGTAACTTCTAGAGATATGAGGCAAGACGTGTGAAACTTTTGCTATTAAGTCGATCGTCTGTTTGCAGTATAGCTGTTATAATACATATATTATAGCTGTGAAATTCATAAGTAAATGCACGAAGCTCTCTGCAGCGTAAGTGGTTCGTGACTTTGTTCGGCGAATCTTAGAGACGGAGATTCTTTTTTGGGACGTCGTTTCAGAGGTTTATAAGCAGAGGCTCTTGTAGCTTAGAGTGCTCGAAGCCATGTCGGGTGGCGTGCTAGAACACTCGTCTATGGTGATAGAGATAAGACATTCTTCTTGACTGATATACAATGGCTAATCGCTAATTCAGAGACACTGCGGTTTCCCAACATCAGATGAACGCTGTAAAAGAGCAGTTGATAAGCTTGTGCTGTACGTTTGCTTCCTAATTTCTGTTTTAATTTAGGAAAATTAGCTATTGACTTAGTTAAGGCTAAAGTGTTGTGGATTGACAACTTTGAAAAAAGGAGAATGAGAGAAGATTTAATTGAGACATACAGCATACTAACAAACTAAGTGGAAGTACCAAGATAAAGTTCTTTTTTACAGCACAACAGTATTTGTGGAACTCGAGGACACAACGTGAAACTGTTCAAGAAACGAGTTGGAAGATACAAGCAGCATTTTTAGTGCAACAGTAGTAGATAGATGGAATGAATTGAATGAGGAGATAATAATGGCTACTAGTGTAAATTATTTCAAAATAAAATGAGAACTATAGGATACTAGATTGGATGGGCGAACCATAGTGGTTCTCACTTCTCACCCAGGGCAGATCCTCCTGAACCACTGTTCAAACATTATTAGTATTATTATTATTATTATTATTATTATTATTATTATTATTATTATTATTATTATTATTATTATTATTATTATTATTTGAAATTCCTGTTTTATAAGTGGAGCTCACATATTGACTGCTAACGCGAATAACGCGTTAAAATCTACTGGAACGTGATGGAGATTTTAAATCTTATAAGTTGGAGCCGGGGGGGCGGGGTGAGCCTGTAGTCCTGAAACTGTGCCATCAAGAGAATAGCAATTAGGCATTGTGTGTCTAAAGGCAATCCAAGTACTGCTAAAATATAAGTCACTGGACAGCTTCATGTAACTCATAATTCATAATAAGCGGCGATCAATGTAGGCGCAATCTCTCTTGAATCTAAAATTAAATTGATTTTGGGTATTCAGAAATTGTGGTCACGCTCAGGCCATGTCTTAACCTACAAGTGACACACAGTTTTTGCCCAATTTACGTTATTCAACTATAATTATAATTCTTAATGGTAGGCTAATCAATGTTTAATCTAGGCCGTTTCCGGGGGGAAATTGCCCTTCCTCTCGGAAATTTCAAATCCGCCCCGGAAATTTTGGAATACTACATGGACTAACAGCGGCCCCTAGCAGAATTCCCCCCGGCTTTGTCAGTTCTCCCCTCCCCCGGATTTTTCAGTTTCCCCCGGAGTCTAGGAGTCTAGATTAAACACTGAGGCTAATAATAGGCCTATAACTGTAGGCCTATAACACAGTTGAACTGATATTAACATCAAAAGAATAGTTTCAGTCGAGTCGCATTTCTGATGCATTTCAGAGGGAAAAGTGGAAGTGACGAAGGAAGGCCACAGACTGTGTACGATGTCCCCTGGGAAGGTCTTTGGGGAACTGGCTATCCTCTACAATTGTACTCGAACGGCCAGTGTCAAGGGTATGCAACTATGCATTATCTTATCATGACGACGCAGATCTAAGCAAATTAAGAGGTTATTCACACAATTAATTAATTCCCTCTTGAATATAATATCTAGGCCTATAATTATTATGGCGACGGATCGTTGTTTGCCAGCATACAATAAGCGTCATATCTCACATTACAATGTGCTTTATTTTTAGATGCTTATATAAAATTTAATGCATTTATTTATGGCCTAAATTTCCTATTAATTATATAATTATATATAATATAATAAATATAATTAGACCTATAACTGGATTTTCTTCTAGTAACGATGGCTGTTTTCTTAGTAGGCTGAGCATACATGCATAATTGTTGGCGAGAACAATGCCCAAAACCTAAAACGAATAGCAATGGCTTTTCAATCCCTTTCTGCGTTGATGCAATCCGTTTAAAAGGACTCGTCACAGAAATACAGAATATTGTCCAAAAAATGATATTCAGTAAAATTCCGTAAGCGAAATGCGCGACGAATTTCACTGCCTCCTCGTGGAGCGTCCTCGTGGAGACTTCACAAGACGATAGCAACCAAGGCACAGAGCTTGCCTATTGAAAGGTTTTCTTACAAAATAGCAATCAGTTATTTGCGACGGACTTCATGACGAGCGTTAAGGAAAGAAATTCAGCGGATTTTCTAATTGGCGCTACATGAATAACAGCAGGTCATGAACGGCAAGAGGTACACAGTCTACACACAACGAAGCCATGCGGATCATAGAACATTGCAGTTCAAACAATGGAAGCAGCACTTGGTGACAGTGTTTATTCTAGGCTTTTTGGGGGGGATTCCCCCCCCCAAAAAAAAAGTTTGAAAATTCCCCCCAACATTTCTATATGTTGCATTTGGGGATGGAAATTCCCCCCAAAAAAATGTGACGAGAGAGTTTTTTTAATTCTGGAGAGGGGAAAAAGAGAAGGATATGACCATATAGAAGAGTATTTGAAAGAAAAGGAAGGATGTGATGACCTTTTTTGCTCGTCAAGGTTTTTGGGCAGACAAACCTTCTCCCTCCCCCAACATTTCAAACTCCCTCCAATGTTAAGGTGGCTAGAATAAACACTGCTTGGTGGTGTTTGGAATGAGATACAGCATGAGTCATTCCAGTTGAGTTTTCTGCCGATGCAAAGTATTAAAGTAGACGAAAGACAGAAACAGAGAAACGCCGCAGAACTATGAAACTTTATTTTAGTTATTTGCAGATAATACTTCGAAACTAAAATGAAAAATGACCGTCCAAGTTCAGTTCTGCAATCCAAGCGATCGGTCATTCCAAAGGCAGAGGTCGCCGCTGCTAAGGTCGGACTGTTCGGCCTTTTGACTGACTTCGCATGCAAGAACTGAACTAGAATTAGATAAACAAACATGCAGTGAATTTTGCATAGGATTTTAAAAGATGAGATACATACAAACACAGGCGCTAGATTTTGGACACGCGTTGTCTTAGTTTGACAAACATAACAGTTAGATAACATTCATTGCGATAAACGCTTGTTCCGTTGACATTGAGACGCAAGGCAAGATGCCGATACAGCCAAATAGGGCAGATGATCGTAAATCAGCTGTGATCATGTCTAAGTCCACCGTCTTATTTGACAATTCCTGTTCGCCTCGAGGACAATCTAACGCCAAGCTGCGTGGCTAATAGGGGGACGTCCATAAATGACGTCACGCGATTTTGGCAGTTTTTTTACTCCCGACTTCCCCTCGTCACAAGTCGTCACAAAAAGTCAGACCCCATCAAATAATGGGGCTGTCCATTAATTATGTCTACAATTTTTGGGCAATTTTTGATCCCCTCTCCTTGTCAACAACTGTCAACTTTCAGTTACCCCCACGCTATAATTACGTCAAAACTTTTAACCCCCCCCAGACAGGTCCCAATAACAAGGTTATTATTTTTGTGGTGATGACCAATGTTTCCCTTTTTTTGCTCATCGAGTGTCAAAATGTGGTGGTGATGACCTTTTTGCCATGCTTTTTTCCATTGTAATAAGTAGTGTTCCATGAAATTTCCTATTTTTTGATTATTTGTGAAAAGTGAAATTGTTGACGTCAATTTCTCTTGACCCCTCCCCTGTCAACAACTGTCAAACTTTTCCAAACCTCTCCCCTAAATTGTTGTCGTAATTAATGGACAGCCCCTATGACGTCACAGCGCGTTAACTGTCAACATTAATGTTTAAGACTACTTATTTCTTGAATGAAGCAGGTATTGCAATGAATTCGTTTGAAATATTCATTATAATTATTACAGTTATAACGATATTCCGAAACTTTTAAAATTTCTTGTTTAAAATTAAATATAAAAATTTAATTATAAGTGTAAAATATTACAGACTACCAAGTGTAACAAACAATAATTACCAATTACTCGTTATTTTCATAACATTGCGGTATTAATAACAATATTTAGCATTATGTGATGCCACATTTCTGGAAACCCCCTCTCCCCGTCGTCACACATCGTCACAAATGTTTGAATCCCTCCCCTTAAGTGCGTGACGTCATTTATGGACAGCACCTAAGTCATTAGTAAGGCCTCGTTTAGAGAAGGCCTACTGTGTTCAGGCAGGGAATCCATTCTTGGAAAAAGATATAGAGCTTTTAGAAAAAGTGCAAAGACGAGCAACGAAGATGGTCAACGGATGCCATAATTTAAGCTACGAGAAGAGACTTCAATATTGTGGATTGGCAAAATTAGAAAGAAGAGAGGGGATTTGATAGAAACATACAAAATAATGACTGGGAAAGTAGATGTGTCATGCGATCGATTCTTTACATTGGCACACCATAGCAGCACAAGAGAGCATCATAATCATGATCGCCACCACCACCACCACCACCACCACCATCATCATCATCATCATCACCATCATCATCATCATCATCACCATCATTGTCCTCCGTCACACTGACGTTGAGCAATGACGTGAACCGACCGTCTCCGTGAAGACCTCTTTTGAGCTTTCCTGTGTAGACATCTGGAATAGTTGCTTCGGTCCAGTCCGCGTTGTTTTTCATCCACGTTGTTCTTGGTCTGTTTCTCCCACTATTGCCTTCTTCCATCTCTTGCATGATTGTCTTCTCCGGCAGTGTTTATTCTAGCCACCTTGACATTGGGGGAGTTTGAAATGTTGGGGGGCAGAAGGCCTGAGTCTCCAAAAACATTGACAAGTTGACAAGCAAAAAAGGTCATCCATTTCTTTTTTCCTTCTGAAAAGTCGTGACAAGCAAAAAAAGCTAATCCTTATATTTTTTACCCTTCTCAAATGCCATAACAGGCCAAAAATGGTCATCCTTATATTTCCCCTCTCCAAAAAACAAAAAGCCCCTCATCACACTTGGGGGGGGGATTTCCATCCACAAACCAACATTTTGGGGGATTCCCCCAGAGAAGGCCTAGAATAAACACTGCTTTTCCGGTCTATCGTCTTGTCGAACTATGTGACCAAAGTATTGTAGCTTCCTCTTCTTTACCGCAGCCAATAGATATTATTATTATTATTATTATTATTATTATTATTATTATTATTATTATTATTATTATTATTAAGTATTGGCGCTATATGACTCGTTCGTGAGACTGTTGACCATTGGTAGACGCTCTGGGAGCAATGTTTACAGTGCTGGGTATTTTTCACTACAGTGTAGATCTGGATGTTTGAGTGTTATGTGCATGGGTATCGCTGAATAGAAACAATCAGTCACAAATGAAAGCGCCTCCATTGCACTGGCGCAGCCACGGGAGCTGGTGGGGGAGGCTGGCCTCGTATTCGGCGGACGGAACGAACGACTTTCTCGGACTTGCCAGGGAAAAATGTCAATATGCCCCTTCCCCTACTATTCCGGAGAATGTGGATTGAAAAGGTAGTGCCTTTTAATATGCTCGCCGATCCCCCTGGTGCTAAAACCTGCCTACGCCACTGCTCATACGTCTTTAGCCGTAGAAAGATGACTGGGTGATTCATCTTTGGCCCGTTATACCGGAAACAATTGGCAAGTTCCTTTGATCAGGGGTTCCTTAATGGGTTAAACAGAGGACGGGCCGACTTATGCCCCGGCCCGGCCCGGCCACCATCGGTTAGGTCTTCATTGGCTACCTTAGGGGGCTAGGATATAGGCAAGCCACGAGCTGTTCAATATATCTCACAATTATCGTCGAAATATGCGGCCGATTGAGCTGAGCTGTGCTTCGTTTCAGCGGTGTCACTGTGCAAGCTCTGGACGATCGAAAGGACCGTCTTCCAGGGCATCGTCATGAGAACGGAGCTGCTAAGGCAGAAGCAGCGCATCGAACTTCTGAGAAGGTCCTCTCTGATAATTATAACAACTTCAGTCTACACTGCAGCCAGTGTTGGAGTTGTGAAATTTGAGCTGAGGGTGTTGAGGACTGAAATTCGATGAATGACAGAAACTGCATGTACCCGATATGCGATTTTTGGGATGATTTCAAAGTTAGCTGGGGGGGTGGGGTTCAACCCTCAAATCCCCCGGTAACTCCAACAATGACTACAGCCGTGCTATAATTTCTACGTTGTTACTTGCAGGCGAATTAGGTCTGAGAAGCTAGGCCGACCACTCTATATGACCTCTTCAGTCCACAGCAGCCGTAGGCCTACACTTGAATAATTCGACCTTCGAAGGTGCTTCTAATGGTGTTTGCAAGTGCAAAGACATCAGAGCGAGTTTCTGACGAATATCATATAACACTAAAACGAACGAAGCGAAATGAAAATCATAATTAAAGTCATTTAATATTATAGGAGTTGTCCGTTGTTGATTGCCATCGCCAATATATAAAGTGGAATGAGGCGTTCTTAGACGGCGCAATGTGTAGAGTTCATTAGCGTCGCCACGGGGGGGGGGCAAATGGGGCAACTGCCCCCCATGCCCCAGACCACCTATCAGATTCGCGCAAATCCCGTGAGAAAGTTTTTTGTGGATGGGGATGGGGTGTGGGTAAGAAATCTAACACGCCAGCCCCCTTTTGCCCCCCAACCAAAAATTCTTGACGACGCCACTGGTAGAGTTACAACTTACTAGATACCTGCATGTCTAAGGGAGGAAGGGTTTTAAAAGGGAGGACAGGTAGAAAATAGTGCGCTTAACTGCCCATGACATTCACAAAACACACTGCAGTGTATCGAAAAAGGCTTTAAAGTTTAACACTATAAAAACCACAAATAAAATTCTGAAAATCTGTTATCAAAGGAATTCTTGACCAACACTGGTGACGACGATCACTTCTCAGACAGAGACAGACAGGGCCGGAGCGACCCACACCGCCCGCTCCGCAAGGCAGCTAGGGGGCGCCATCAGATAGGGGCCGCAGCAATCCAGCTGACATGCTACATGTAGTGTGGTCAGCCTCTGCGCATCACGCAGACTTCCTGCCGTCGGTGGGTCGGGGCTTTAACTAATTGTAATCGACCCTCAAGACAAAGTACAGTAATTCAAGTGTTTAGTCATGGGTGTCCGACTGTCCACAGACATTTTTCCATTTGGCAAAGCACAAGGGTCACGGTTAGTATTTTGGCAAGGCTTTCAAATATTAAATTTGATAATTTTAAAGACTGCCAGAATGCAGTGTTTATTCTAGGTCTTCTTAGGGGAGGAATTCCCCCCCCAAGTTTGAAAATCCCCTCCACAATTTTTTTAGATGTTGGCTGGGGGACTGGAGGAATGGAAATTCCCCCAAACGTGTGGAAACTCAAACCTTGTCCCCCCCAAACATTTCAAAATCCTCCCCAATGTCAAGGGGGCTAGAATAAACACTGGCCAGAATGCCAGATAATTTGAGATAAACTATAAACAAAATCAGCTAGGCCTACTGTTATACTTTATTTAAGTAGGCTAGTGTTTTAGTGTGAAAATATTGGTTAAAAGTCAAAATACAATAGATTAATTATTAGTTTAAAAATATATTTGCGTATTCCAGGGGGCAAGTTCCCTTCTTCCCCAATGTGTGGACGCCCATGTCTATACCGACTTCCAAGGTCTATAAATTATCAGTTCCAATTGCGGTGTTCAACTGTCGGACATAAAGACCTACAGCGAATGTTCTTCTGCTGCAGTGGCCTGCGTTGGTGGGCGCCCGAGGCCAATTATGTCGCTAAAAAGTTCGCCGAATCAATTTTGGCGTCCCCCTCTGGTCGGCGCCCGGGGCCACCGCCCCTCCCTCTGAACGCTACAGTTCTGCTGCCACTCTGTCCATGATTAATTATTTATTAATAAAACACGATTGATCAACTGATTGTCAGTTAAATTCCTGGTGTAAAACTTTTGGAGGAGATGCTTGCTGTTGATTGTAGCCTACATGTGATTTAGACATGATTTTTTTATGTTTGGGAAAGCTCTTGGAAATATTTCAACTGTCTTTTACAACATTATACTCACTTTGGTGTTTATTTTCTTACAGTGTACCTAGGTTCAAGAAGTCTTCGGATGATCTAATTCGCAAGCTTGCCGATGCTGTCTACGAGGTAGATTTTCAATATTTGAGTAGGTACAGACGTACAGTACATTATTGTGATCTCGTTTGTCGAGCATTTGCTTTTGTCTCAAATTTGCGTCGGCACGGCAGAGTGCTCGTAGGATTGTTGCTGTGCAATCAGAGTGTCATCATCATTAATTGGTCTTCACATCTTCTTCTTCTTCTTCAGGTGCTCTGTCCAAAGACACTCCTCTCTATCTTGAGCTTTTATCTTCAAGGCTGAATATATGTTTTTCCGTAGCGTCGAACATCCACTCCAGCATCGATGTCCTTGGTCGCCCTTTCTGTGCTTTCCCATTCATCTTTCCTTCTAGTACTTCTCTTAGTAGGTTTGATTCTTCTCTCAGAACATGACCTATCCACTTCTTTTGTCTTGCACGAGTAGTATTTATTAGGCTTTTCTTCTCTTGTATGCTCTTCCAGGCTTCATATAAAGTTTAGATCTTAGATCTTTTGAAAAAAACTATTGTGAATGCAGTTATTCAAATTCTTAGCATTTTTATTGATATTATTTGAACTACCTCATTCTTAATATGCGTCCTCTTTATCATTTAAGGTTCACTATGATTCGGGAATTTGTGTTGCAAAGCAAGGCTCCAAGGAAGAATCTCTCTTTATTCTTACAAAGGGCAAGGTAGATAAGCAGAAGAAACTATATTATACAAGATTAAAATTTTTATAATAGTTATTACCGGTAAATGCATAAATGTACCAACTGCTACATTGATAAGTGGTTCAATAAAGTTTTGCTACTATTTTAAGTGATTTGAAGGAACCTAAACTTCACAATTTCTATGTTATTATGTATCTGCAAACTTAATTGCTCCCAGGCTGGAGATCAAGGAAAATCATCTTAAAATTGTCAAGGAAATAAGTTGCAGGATCAAGTTGGTGGCCTTTTTCAGCTGACCTGTCACCAATTCTCATGAAATTATGTTTAAGACATTTAGACATAAAAGTAAAAACCCTTTGATTATGAATTATGATTATACCTTAGTGCCAAGTTGTTTGGATTATTGAAACATACTCCTTTTAGGCAGCTCCAAGTCCAGCCTTGACAAACATCAGATAGCTCAAAATTCGTTTGCTAGAGCAGTTTCTAAAGACCTGAAATAAGAGCACAGAACCACAGGTCGTAAGATTCTTCAATGACTTCCCATTAAAGAGGAGGATACACTTTAAAAATCATCAACAAGGTCTACAAAACTCTTCAATACAATGAACCAGCCACCTCCTTTTTAAATTCTCTACGCAGAAACAAAAATACTTGACTTGATCCTCATCTGCGATAGTTCTTTCACTCTGACAGTACTTGGCACCCGTGCTTATCCTAGTGGTTGCCTTCAAGCTCTGAGACTTGTCACTCCAATCTGTGCACACTGCAGAATCTCTGTCATAGGTTATCCACAATAGACTGCCATGCAGTTGTCTGACATGATATTCTGGATTTTGACATGTTTCTTAAGCAACTAGGATTTGGGTACAATCGGCTGATGCCTTTGTAGATCATAAAGTGGCGCTGTAGAAGTTAATGATTGGATTGAATAAAGTGAAATTCACTTTTTTCATAGCATCGCTCATATTAATGTCGATGGATTTTTCTTTCAGTTACAGTGTATTTACTTGGTGTATTCGACTTTTAGCTCCCCGTACTAACAGGCAATGTGATTGTTTTTATGAATGCGATTATTTCATGAATATGTGATGAATTCGTGATTATTTCCTGATTGTATTTGCCTAGTTAAAAGCCAGTTTAACCACAACCATTGATTTATGTTCTAATATCTTCTAAGGCTAAAGAAACCAAGAAGCCAGTTGCAGGCAAAGAAGAGGTGACTTTGAGAATTTTTGGACCAGGCGATTGTTATGGAGAAGGCTGTTTAGATGCGTACGGACTTTCACTCTTTGAATTCTCATTATATATTATTGTTAAATAGTTACAGCAAATACTAAATTGAACTGCGTAAAATACTGCAGCATTGTTGACTTAAAATGTCCTAGTTCCTTCATTATCAAAGCAGTAAAGCAAGAAGTAAGTAAACACGAAATTTCTATAGACTGAGAATGTGTACTTGAGGATGAGGATAGACTGAGGATGTGTACTTCAGTCTTCAAAGTGAAGCTAAAGATTTGGTTATTTATGTCGATGTGTGAATATTGCTGAAGTTTTTCTTTCAGCTTTTACTTTCTTTCTGGAATGTTGATTTTCTTAAAGGTGTGAAGAAGTCAGAGCTTCCAGTTTATTTGCTGTGGAAAAAGATGGAATTGACTGCATCAAGCTGGATAGAGAGTAGGTCTCTAAATAAATTATTAATGATTTTTATGCAATCAATAAGATCGGTGAATCATTTCAATGGCACTATTCTCATAATCAGTGTTGCCAGTGAACTTTTTGATAAAAACCAGATCGTGCCCTTAAAAACAGAAAAAAACAGGTTCGCAAAAAGGTCGTAAAACGTCTCCAAAAAGTATTGACAAGCAAAGAAAAGGTCGTTGTCAAGGTAAACTTGATTCTACAAGCAAAAAAGGGTTTTTCAACGTGGAGTACCTCTGAAAACTCCTAATTTTCTAACTTTCTCTGCATAAATCAGGCAATTTTATAAATTTTCGCAGCTTTAAAAAAAACAGATTCCTCCAAAAAACAACCAAACGAGGCCCAAAAACAGATTTGGTTGGAAAAAACTCACATTGGCAACACTGCTCATAATGCCTTTGGCATCAGATGATGAGGCGCCAAATACAAACTGAATAAGATCGAGGTCAAGGTGGAGGAGTCAGTTCAACCTTGGTCCCTTTCCTTTCACTGCTACCTTAACTCATAACGATATTAATCACTAAAGCCAATCAGGCTAGTCATCAGCCTTCTCGGCCCTATTGCCTCTTCCCTGAATAAAAAGAAAACGCATGACTATCAGTGGCGGTTCCAAGAACTCTTGGAGCCGCCATTGAATTTTCTAAGAAGATCCCGCCAATTGTCAAAGGAATGATATGTAGGCCTAAACGGTTTAGAAGAAATCTGTTGATTTGATTTATAAAATATAAGGCTCAGAATTGACAATGCACAAAAGCCATTTTGTCAGATTGTACAAAGTCATAGTGCAAAATAGAGTTTTCTATTTCTGGAAGCGAATTTGTCGATGACATTGTCTATGGCTATGTCCATATCTTTGTGGATATACATCAAGGCTAATCCGTTTAGACGATCATCTTCCATTGAAGACGCATTTTTGGTGGATCGATGGGGGGATGCATCTCCAGTCATCCCCAATGTGGAACCGCTTAATTCTGCTGATTATTATTCTATTCTGCTATTTTTGCTATTCTACTTTCATTTCAACCCATTAAAATCTGTAACTAAGAACTATTATATATTGTACTGCCTCCAGAGATACTATGATCTGTGATGCTTATGAATTCCAATGGTGCAATTAATACACCAAATGTGTGTTTTTAAACACTTTGTCTGTGAATTCATTTGAATCAGATCCGGTTCAAATGGCTGCCATCCATTTCTGGAGCTGATGAATTCCTAGTATGATATAATATTTTATATGCCTACCTGCAGGGCATGTTTTAAGAAAAATTTATCACAGCACAAAATTACGGAAAAATTTGACAAGCAAAAAAACAAAAAAGGTCGTCACTTGAATTTAGGGATTAAATTTGCTTTTCCACTAAATTCAGGGTGATGACCTTTTTATTTTTTTGCTTACCCACAAAATTTCGGTCGGTTACTTAGGCACACATTATTATACGCAATATGTCATTTTATCACTGCACATTTCCAATTTATCACTGCACATTTCCAATTTATCACTGCACATTTTGTGTATCACTGCACGTTAAAATAGGTCCTGCTTATCTGGTATGTTTCAATGCTATACACAAAATGAAACCAGTGTCCTAATTTTTCGATATTCACAGACAGCAAACTGTTGTCCTAGTTTATAGGATACATGCACTCATTTGCTAAAGTCAGTGGCGTAGCGTGGTCTTATGCCGCCCATGGCTCCTGAAAAAACGCCGCCCCCAATCTGCTGTTCTTATGCCTGACAAGCAAAAAAAGGTCATCACCGCTGAATTTGCCGCCCCCTCCACATGTGCCGCCCATGGCTCAAGCCATAGTAGCCATTGGGACGCTACGCCTCTGGCTAAAGTATCAGTGCTGAACAATTAATTATTGTTCCTATAACAGATGCACCAAAGTTGGTTTGAGAGCGTCTTCTGTTGCAAGTCCAGAACTCTGGAACTCTCTTCCTCTCTTTGTTGGATCTTCCAACAAATTGAAAAAGACTTAAAACACGCCTCTTCCAATTGACACTTCCTCCGAAGTCTGTCTTCTTGCTTCCCACTCATTGACGTATAACAATTGCCTACTGCTATTACTACTACTACTACTACTACAGCAACAACTACTACTACCACCACCACTACTACTAACTACCGTACTATTAGTTAGCAAGTGGTGAAACTTTAGACAATAGAGCAGAAGATCGTGGGTTTGAGACCCTCAGGAGCCCTAAGGTCGACTCAGCCTTACTCACTAGAGGGCCATGGGCGTCCGCAGAAATTTTTCCAGGGGGTGCCAAACAAGGTCTCGTGAAGAAAGAAATGAAAAAATTTTCCAGTGGGGTGTAAAACAAGATATTGTGACAAAATAAACAAGTAATTTTACTTTTTCATAACTCCACAATTTTTCCAGGGGTGCAATTAATTGCACCCCTTGCATCCCCCTCCGGACGCCCATGTAGAGGGCAGTGCTAAACTGAGGAACAGTTGTAAAATGCTGCGATAAGTCAAACAGGTACACTATGCGATGCACATGCCCAATATCCATGGTATTGCACACCTGGCTGAGGGCTATAGCAGCGAAAATCAGCGCCTTCCTATAAGCCCATAAGGTTTAGGAAGAACTTTGACTTTTGACTACTATTACTACTACTACTACTACTACTACTACTACTACTACTACTACTACTACTACTACTACTACTACTACTACTACTACTTTTAAATAATTATTAGCTGAAATCCAGTGTTTGGTTCTGAAGCCAAATGTTTTCCTGTATTCAAAAAGTATATTAGTTTCCAGTGCATTCCTATAAGTCTGTAACAAATGTTTCTAATGCAGATATTTGATAAATATGATTGTACCTAATTATGTTATAACATATTTTATAGCTTACTTCTTAAATAGAACTGAGACTTTTTCTTTTCAGGCTTTATCTCCAAGTCATGGACCAGAATGATGCAGACTTGAAAGCGAATGAATTGATATCGGATGTGTAGGTATTTCTTTTGCAACAGCATCACCAAATTATGTAGACAAAAAATGTTTTGATTTATGTCTTCGTTTCAACCCCACGCCACCTACACTATGATTGTAACCTCTACTGACTGTTATGTATTAATGAATTTAGATAAATTCTATTATATAGAGAACACGAATACTCATGAATAGGGAAACTCTGCCTGAATTTATATAATTTATGACAAAAATTTGATGATTTACAGTACAGTCAAACTCATCTTAATTTCCAGCTCTTAATGCTTCTTCTATTTTTGCAGATTCTCCTACAACCACAGTGTAATTCAGGGCCGCCGAGAGGGGGCTGGGGGAGGCAAGTGCACAGGGGCCCGGCGGCCTGTAGGTGCCCGGGCCTGATGATTATGTATTAACAATAGCATAAACCCTGAAAAAGACTGACAAGTGAAAAAGGTCATCTTTATCATGAGAGAACAGGGGCGCGGCGAATGTCAGAGGGCCCGGGGCGATCAGCCGACTTTGTATTAACTAACATCCTGAATATCTCTCAAAAAGACAAGAAGACTAACATGCAAAAAAGGTCATCAATGGTTTCTGGCACTTGTTTGTTAAGGACCCGGGAAATTGCATTTGAAAACTATCAACAAGCAAAAAAGGTCATCGACGCTTTTTCACACTTGTCAGGGCAGGGGCCCGTGACTACCTTTTGCGCAGGGACCCGAAAATTCTCTCGGCAGCCCTCTCGTGCAATTCATTCAATTCATGTCATTCTCGATTCTGCTTCAAGCCACAGAATTCAACAGCCGTTGAAATAACGGAATTAACCGTCCTGGGCTGTGCTGACATCGCAATGCATTGATTGTCTTTATAATGTGCTCAGTGGCGGTTCCAGGAATTCTTGGTGGAGGGGGATGAAAAAAAATTATAGGAAGTTGGTGTTGGGGATGCAAAGTGAAGAAGAAAAACAAAAGAAAAGAGAGAAAAAGGTAGTTGTTTGCCCACTAAATGTTAATGAACCTTGCAAAAAAGGTCGACAAGTAAACAAAAAAGAAGGCAATTCGCAGTATTTTTCACTAATTTTTTTAAAAACTCACTGGAAAATAGGTTGACAAGCAAAAAAAGGTCACCCGGAACCCCGGTGGGGGGCGGGTATGCATCCCCGGCCAATCATCAACATGGTGGAACCGCCACTGAATGTGCTTATCTTTATGGACTGAATGCTTCTGTTGAACAGACATCGTTCATCTGCCATCGACAGTAGTTTAGCCAACGTTCGTCTTTCCGATCTGGTCATCATTACGACCATCGGTGTCGGAGGGTTTGGAAGAGTGGAACTGGTTAAGTCTTCGTCGTTTTATTTTCCTTAATAGCGCACTAACTTAAAAAACTCACTCGTGTGCTTCGTCACTTCATCTTTTACTAGCTAGAATTTCCAACAGGACTGATCAAAAAAATTAAACTATGCGTCGTCATCTTCATCATCATCATCATCATCATCATCATCATCATCATCATCTCATATCTCTGCCAGTTAAGCACGTAAGAATAAGCAGCTACTACTATATTACTTTCCCAAAGTGCTATATAAATTTACGAGATTTTACTTACTTACTTTACTTACTAATTGCTGCAAAGGCAAGATAGGAAGTGTTTCCAAGTCTTTCATCTTTTTTGATGTTCGTTTGTCAACTCTGCTTATGGACCTTGAATTTTTTGCAGAAAATTCTTTACCACGCACACATGCATAGACACACACACACACACACACACACACATCCATGCACACACACATACACATACACACACAGAGAGAGAGAGACTTTTTAGGCTTTTGGGCCAACAACATCATCGTTTATCCCATTCCATAGTTATATCAGATCCACAGACTCATTAGATATATCAGCCTTATCTTTGGTTTCTCTCTTGAGCATAATGTCTCTTTACTGCAAATTTCTTCAGATCTTAATTTGTTGCTTCCATCTGGGCGATTTGTGGTCATCTTTAAAGGGTCTTCCTCTTATGTTTCATCGCTTGCAATCCTAATTGCCTCACTTTCTGCTCGGATTGTCCAAACCTTCTCAGCTTTTTTTTCTTCAAATTAATACGTTAGTGATGTCTTCTATTCCGTGCAGCTACTTCAACCTTCTCTCTCAATATCCTATCATAAATTAGTCTTATCATTCTTGAGATTGACTGAGGACTTTTACTCAGAAAGCCATCTGAGAAAATGTTACTCGTGCCTACACCACTTTCAATAACACTGAAGCAAATGAGGTCATACAATACACTTTTGTTCTATACATTTTTCTATATAACATCTTTGCTTCTTTACCGTAGGTGAATTAATGGCAGCGATTGTGAAAGTTGAACAAATATCTTGCACATTCCTTTTCATCAAACTACTAAAATTTGCTACTTATATTAATTAAATTTTTGTATTATAAAACTACCATTGGCTAATGAGTAACCCAGTTTTAAACTGTGAAGATCACTCCAAATGCTCACGACTCTTAGGCAAACTGAAGAGTTAAAAATGTAAAATTCAGTATATTTGCTAAAGTTAGCATTTAGGGGTCATGCATAATTACGTAACACTGGAACGGGCATTTTTTGACCCACTCACCCAAGCAGTAACGATTAGCAACGTTTCAATAGACCCCCCACCTATATACCCTGTAGCGATTTAGTAACGTTTCAGATTCAATTAACCCATCTAATCAGTACGCAGCAAATATGACGTCATTAATACGCTACAGAAGAATCTTGAAAATTAGCTGGCAAGAGAGAATAACAAACGAAGAGGTACTGAAGAAAATTGGAGAAAAGAGACAACTCCTGACAGAAATTATAAACAGGAAAACTCAGTATGCTGGACACGTAATGCGGGGTTCAAGCACAGAACAAGCAGAAGTCCTATTAGAGGGCAGATATGAGGGAAACAGGGTCAGAGGAAGACCTAGAAGAGACTGGCTGGACGACGTTAAGCAACACATACAGGAAAAGAACTACGGAAGACTAAAAAGGACTGCTGAAGACAGAACGAAGCGGAAACAACTCATGACCGTCAACCTTCAGATATGAAGATGACACATGATGATGATGATGATGAATACGCTACAGCGGCTACACATAATAGATATACCGTCATTAATACGCTACACGCATATTGATATGACGTCATTTATACGCTACATTCAAGGATATGACGTATTTGATACGCTGTCTCCCTGCTGTTCGATGGTAGATGTTAACGTTAAATGTAACGTAATATAATAATAATGGGTGCTATGCCCAAATCTGTCGCTGTAACTCTTTACCGTCGATAAATCGGTTTTTAAAAACGTTACGTAACGTGAAACTCACAGCCTCAAGGACCCCACCCGCACTTCCTCCAGCGTTACGTTATTAACACAAAAGCCCCCTATCAGAATAAAAATGATTGATGCTCCACTTTGACTCCGCAGTTCAACTTATGCAAACTGCATATAAATTTTCTGACAATATTTGCCAGCAATAACACACTCTACAACTGTACGTCTCTTTTTATATATTTTAACAATGAATCCTTTGCACTTCAATGCTGTCAGGTATTCTTTGCATCAGGGTTTCAAAAACATTTAGGATCCGCGGTCCAATTCAGAGGTTTTGTATTGTAACGTGCCGCTACCCTAATCATAGCACGTAATATCAAAAAAATGCATTAGGCCATCTGGCGAACGTTAGTTGAAAGAATCTTATGAGTTTGAATACACAGCAAAACAAAAGCTCTGATTCAATTTGAATGAAAATATGACAGATATATTAGGCAGATTTATTCATATTTTTGTGAATAAGACAAAAGGAGAAAAATAGATATTGAAATTTCTTGAATATTATTTTTTAAAATTTTGCCAGGAACATACCTTTGTTACGCTTCTTAAAAATCATACGAGTATGGCAAAATCGCTTAGACGCCAGGTTTTCTTGCTTTAAATCAGTGTCTCGCAAACTTTTTACCTCGCGGCACACTAAACAGAACAAATTTTTTTCACGGCACATTCTTCATAAAATTACAAAACCAACCAACAATTTATTAAATTGAGTGTTCTTTATTAAGGAACTGCCGGGTCTGCAGTCACATATAATGATATGTAGATGTAACAAACGCGAAAGTAACGTTCATAGACTGTAGATTCTCGCCGTTGTTTTCATTAGTGTCGTTTTCACCTTGCATTTTCTCAGATCTTGCCAAAAATTTATCCATTTCAAATTTCATTAAATCTCGGTAAAAGCATCAAATTCAACTGTTACTATACTTATAGTTACCCTACTATTGCAACATCTCAACACATGCAATGTAATAATTTCAAAACGGTAATTGGGTCAAATGTATCCTTGCGCGCTCAGACGCTGTTGTTTTTACATTGTAAAAAAAAAATCGCAAGGACGGTGACGTCAACGAAAGACGTTAATTTCTGGCAGTTGTATCGTTGCGCGCGCAACGTTATATAAAAAATGGATGTCCGATATATTGTATTGTAGGCTGTGCCGCAGGCTGGTGTGAGGTTCTATATATGACGCCATTTTTACACTTGCTCATCCGGCAAAATTTTTAGGAAGGAACAAAAAATTAAAATAATAGTAAAATTCTGAAATTCTTTCACGGCACAGCTGGAATCTCTTAAAAATCACACTAGTGTGCCGCAAAATTTGCGAGACACTGCTTTAAATGTTTCACAGATTCACTTTGTTAGTGGAGTTTCAGAGCAAAATGGTCGGAATAAACTTTCCTTGCGCTATTGCGAAATAAGATTAATTTTCAAGATAATATAGGCCCGGGGTTTTTACCAGGGACGTCATTTAGGGCAGAGGGGATTTGCCCCCCTGATTTTTAGGGATAAAAATTTTTTCGCCAACGTTTGGTTTGTGTTGTTTTTTGAAAAGGTCAGCAGCCCCTAAAAGGAGTGGTACTTGATGTCGAGTAATCTGAAGTAACTAATCGGAAAAGAAATGAATGAGTGATAAGCAAAAAAAAGGTCGTCAACTTTTTTGCAAACTTGTCAGGCCGAAAGTGTTTTGCGCCCCCTGAAAAACAGTGAAATGACGTCTCTGGTTCCTACGCTTTAGGGAATAGGAACTGCGAACATTTCAGTGGCTTTGTAGCATCTCACGCCCCTGCCAACTTATTGTCAACTAAAATTGGGTAAAACACTTAATCGTTTTAATATAAACCGTGTATGGAGACATTCAGGCATATAAATTTCTTTAAACCTAAGCCTACTTGCAACTTTCAAGGCTATTGACATTGACTGAACCCTGCAACCCAGTTTTGGAAACACTGCTTTACATTACACTGTAAATAAGACATTCAAAACGGTGTCTAAGAACTACCAATAATATTAAATGGGCAACTTTTTACAATTAAAATTGAAGATCATTTACTCATCCTGTGAAAGACTCTGCTCTGAAGACCAACAAACAATTTGAAACAATTCAGCTAATAGTTTAAAATGCATTGCATTAGTAGAGTACTAGAGACATGAGCGTATTTGTTGCCTTAATACTTAGTCAGTAGCACAGATACAACTGTTTAATAACTGTCTAGCATAGCTCTGGCAAGATTGACTGTTCTTCTGTCTTCAAGCAATAGGGTCTTTGATTGCTGCGTTTAAGTTGATGAAAAAGGGCGGAAGATGGCAGAGTGGGTTACGTGCTGGAGCGTCAGGCTGACGGAGCGGGTTCAAGTCCCGTTAGTGCCCCTAGTGGCTTTCACGCAGGCAGTAATGCCTTCTAAACCACTTTAAATAATGCTAAGTTTAAGTTTAAGTTTAAAAATGTCCATGTTTACAAGATTTACTCCAACTGCATAGTAGGATTGTGTGTTCAGACCTGGTGCTTGTTGACAGTAAAATGTATCTTGCAAATATTAGGTATGAAATTGACTTATATTATTGAATATAATATTATTGACACTGAATTGTTATAATGCATTTGGTTTCAAATGATAAGACCAGACCTTTCAATTTTAAGGTAATTCTGTAATTTTGCTCAGTTATTGTAGACTCGCATTGGCTCGCTTTAAAACTTACAGTGCAATGTGAAGGACTCAACTTTACCTGGGTTTAATAAATTCACTTTTAGGTTCAAATTAAAGGTGATACGTCTAAATCATACGCATTGAAGCAGATGAAAAAGTCACATATTGTTGAGACTCGTCAAGAAGAACACATTATGAATGAAAAAACGATCATGTCGGAAGCGCGATGCGACTTCATAGTCCGGTATTTATTAATGCAACTTTTTGTCTCTGCAAACGCTAATACTAAGATTCAATTTATTTCATTATGGTTTGTCAAACAGATAACTTGAGCCTTAGAGAAGGTTCTCAATTAAATTTCTTGTGGATTCTTTGAAACCATTTAGCTCAAAGCACACAAAATCAACTTTTTCCAGGACTTCTCTCATCTGAGTCATCTTAAACCCTGCTGTTCTGATCTGATGGCTGCTTCGTTGTGTATTTATTACAGTGGGCAGTGGCGTAGCGTGACTTTTGGGGGCCCGGGGGCATCTTTGTCATGGGGGCCCCAGAGTCTCGAGCTGACGAGCCAAAAAAACGTCATCACCTCCCCTATTTCACCCTGACGACCAAAAAAAAGGTCCTCAGCACATCATTTCTAGGGTTAGGGTTAAGAAGTTAGGGTTATCCCTAACCTAACCCTAGCTTAGACCCCCTCTTCAGGCCCCGCCCAACCTGGGCCCGGCCGCCCGGGGCTGTCAACAAAGTGCCCCCACCCCCCCCCACCCCCACGTTACGCCACTGACAGTTGTCAGTGGGACTCCTACGTCAGCTTCAGTGCCTGTAGTTAATAATATCAAAGTACAACAAATCTTGAGATGTTGCTCATGCCATCTGAGTCTCAATGCAGACCGACGTGTGAATGTCAGAGATCGGCTGTCTGTCTAAATGCAAATGAACTAAAAAGGATATTTCATACTAATGCTTTGCACCGTAAAATTGGTCATAATTATAAATCGCATTCTTGTATACCCGTACTTCCCACAGTACATGTCATCCTTCATGATGTTGTCTGCAAATTTATCAACAACCACCGTGTTTTATCCAGACTCTAGACCTTTGGTGGGAGGGAATTGACTTGGCTGGAGGGGAAGAGATGCAGTTCAATGCAAACATTTGTTAGTGCAGGAATTTTTTGGGGAGGGGAATTTTGAGGTTTGGGGCGGGTGGAATTCCCCCCTTAACAGGCCTGGATAAAGCACTGAACAACAACTGCTGACTTGTTGGCTTATATGTAACAGCCTACAGAATTTCAGTCATTTGCACTGAAGTTTAGATAGAACACATCCTATAAATTTGCCATCAAAATTGCCAACAACTTCTTTGCATTATGACTGTCACTATAGAAGTGATGATTGGATTGGATTGGATTTGCAATCAAAATTTGAATAATTTTGACCTTCATTTCTTAGATTTTAAAAGCTGGAAAATAAAGAATTACAGAATTTCATTGCTTTCTTCTTCTTCTTCTTCTTCTTCTTCTTCTTCTTCTTCTTCTTCTTCTTTTTCTAATTCTTCTTCTTAAGTTTCTGCCCGAAAGCAAGTCCTTGTTCCCATTGGCGCCATCCTTCTCTGTCATCAGCTTAGGTCTTTAATTCTTTGTATCCGTCTTTAGTCAGCATCCAGTCAAGGACATTAGGAAGTCCTTGATCCAGTGCAGTAGTGACGTACGTGTTCTTTCTCTGGTTATATCTTCCTCCATGCATATGTCCATCCAGTATTGTTCTGAATAATGAGTCTCCTCTTAGAATATGCCCAATCCAGTTCTTTTGCCTTTGTTTTATTGTTTGTATTATTGTCTTTTATTGTGCTTTCATTGTATACTCTTGAAATTCATTGAAGTGTTCATGTGAGTTAAACACATTCATAAATTTTGTTGAATATTTTTACAATATTCCATTATATCTGCTAATGTTGCTAAAGTCTGCATAGCATTTACCCTGTGAAATGTTTCTAACGTTATTTGTATTTTGTTGACTTTCAGACTGCATCTTACTTTTAGAGATTCAAAATATGTTTACATGTTGTTGGAAGTTTGTCTAGGAGGAGAACTTTGGGCATTATTACGAGACAGGTAAGTAATAATTATAATTAGTCGGGGTTCTGCAGTGCTTTTTTCTGGGAAAAAAGATTTGGGAATTCATTTCACTTCTGTTTTGTTGTAAGAAGCATCCCATAGATATTAGTAGAATAACAGTACTTGGTATATTTATATACAATGTAGCTCGTTTTTAAACTGTAATTTACGCTTTTTCCGTGCGTTCCCACTGAAAAAAGAACTGACTGTAAGTAAAACACGCATTATTGCATATCGATATAAACTATTCTGGCAAAAAAGGCGTGGGAACACCGTTCCCGTGTGTACCCAGTGAAAAAAGCACAGATTTGTATATTCTGTGTTAAGTTATTAAATGTATCTAGTGTTCTATTTGCTGGGCGTTTGATAATTATTAATATTATTCTCTCTACGAAGTCCAACTGTGAAACAGCTGCAAAAGACCTGGTCATCCCTCTGCCTAAAAAAATTTACAAAAATGGATATTGAATTCAGTCTCATAATTAAGAGTTCAACAAAGACGTGTTAGACAATACTCAGCATGCACTGTTCTGCATTTCTCTTGACATTGAGAGAACATTTCGTTGTCATTTTCAGAAATAACTTTGATGATACTGCAGCTCGATTTTATTCTGCATGCGTTATTGAGGGTATATCATATCTCCACACCCGAGGAATTGTCTATCGAGATCTGAAACCAGAAAATCTGTTGCTGGATGCCAATGGATACATTAAACTGGTAATGCTGAATTGATCTTTTTGAACTGAACAGATCATGTTTTGTCCTTGCAGTTTTGCATCACAATCTTTTCTCAGTAAGTCACAATAGTGTACACGGAAGGTAATCAGCTGCAAACTTTCATTTTTTGATTGGTTTTCAACCTTTTATTACTTTCATTAATTTCTTTACCGTCGATAATATGTAGGCAGTTAAAACTTTAAAATTCTAAATTTGTTCATTTGCTGTGCGAGACTTGTGATAACTGAATAAAAATCAAGATAACTTTGTCATGAGTTTTTTGCTTTAAATTTTGCTGGCTTAGGTTGACTTTGGTTTTGCAAAGAAAATTGGTTCTGGCCATAAGACATGGACGTTTTGTGGAACTCCTGAGTACGTGGCACCAGAAATTATTCTAAATAAAGGTCACGACACTTCTGCTGATCTTTGGTCCCTTGGGATTCTCATCTACGAACTTCTCGTTGGCGGGTATGACTGACGAATGTTCAGATGATAACATAGAAGCTTTCTTCCTGCTGTAAAGGTGACTATGCAATCTGCGTAATTCCTTAAATATTGTTTCGGTTTTTTTTGATAGTCCTCCATTTTCTGGTGGTGAACCAATGAAAACATACAATCTCGCCTTGAAGGGAATTGCAACCATCGAATTTCCAAAGAAAATTAATCGTAATGCTCAGAATGTCATCAAAAAACTATGCAAGTATGTTGCTAGGCTGCTTAGATTTAGCTGTCATGTTAATTGATTTCAAACTAAGCAGTCTATCATATTCAAATAGCTTCACTTTTAAGAATCAAGTGAAGCTTATCCAATAAATTCATAATTCCAATTTTAATATGTTCTCTGTTCTAGAACTGTTCTTGGTTCAAATTAATAGAATCTTAATTAGTCTCTAATTGATTATGAGGCTTTATTCTATTATATATCAGATGCTTCTGAAGTATGCCTCCATTATGTGTGTGTGTGTGTGTGTGTTACTAAATTTGTACAGTATGAGTTGAACATTAAACACAATACATGTGATCAACATCAGGATGTGTAAGTGATATGAATCAATTCTACAATAGCAATTCCAACAGCTGTCATGCTATGCTGCCATAAGATCAAACTGCTTGAATTCACTCCTCTTAATGTTACTCCTCCTTAACATGTCAATGGAATTCTAGGTCTCTTTTCCTTTGTGTTGGAGCGTCCATATCTGTGATGAATTATGAAATAGACAGGTATTACAGAAGTTACCGCTATCACCTCCTCGGAACTGTTCCTAAAATCATTGAAAACTCATCTCTTCTTGGCCTCGTACTTTGCTTAATATGTTTAGAAGTGTTAATTTGTATGTTAAAGTGCTCTTGACTTTAGCTTTATGCTATGTGTATAGCACTTAATAAGTTGTCAGAAATAATAATAATAATAATTACATAACATTATGATGTTAGGCATTTATTGACATCACTTCACTAGAACTCAACAGTGGCACTCCCTGATGACAAACTGGTTTCAGCCATCTGATGTTGTGTCACGACTAATAGTCCATTGTCATGGTTGTAGACTGCACGTGTTGGTGGATACATAGAGCTGCATCCTACAATAATTGTAGATTGCAAACATACTTATGTATGTACAATGTACAGTCAGACCTAGTTAATGCCATATACATAGGGCTGATCAAAGTGCTTGACATTATGAGCAGTGACACTGACATTAAGTTTCTTCAGTGTTTCCTCAATGGTGTAGAACATCATTTTAGTGCAGTTAGCCTGTCTGACTCTGGTATCCACATGTCCACTGCAGAACAGTCAATGCAGTTGCATAGCACTTTAGACCCATGCCAAGTCCACATTATCAGATCACTATTTAGATTAGAAATTTACATTCAAAGCAAGAATTAAATATATACAGTATAACACTAATATTGACTAGAGATTAAAAATGCATTAGCTTTAAGAAGAGTGACATTAAGAGGAATGGCATTAAGAGGAATGGCATTAAGAGTAATGACATTAAGAGTAATGACATTATGAGGAATGACTTCAAACAGTTTGATCTGATGATAGCATGGCATTAGCAATGTTTACTGTATCGTACTACAGCGACCCATAAAAAATTATGCTGGATGAGTTTTAAAATACAATAATTTCTGCATATGCTACATTGATACAAGTCATCTACTCAGGATTCAGGGTTATTTCTAGGATTGTGAATTTTGGGGGTGTCGGTAAAATTTGGGGGTCTCTGCCGAATAAGTGTGAAAAAATCATCCCACAAAAAGTCTGACAGGCAAAAAACCCAAAAACCTCATCAAATCTCAAAAAAGTCTGACAAGCAAAAAAAGGCCATCAGAGGAATAAAGTTGGGGGTGTTACTTCTCGAATTGGGGTTATTCGGGATTAGAAAATTTTGGGGTGTCGACCTCAAATTGGGGGAGGTGTTGGGAGTGTTAGAGAGAGAGGGTGTAAAATATCCCTGTCAGGATTAATTTGTCAAAAATGTATCACTATGTGATTATGTTTATTTTAAACATTGTAGAAATGATCCATTTGATCGCCTCGGATATGGATTAAACGGATTTAAAGATCTTTGTAAACACAAGTGGTTTGATGGGTTCAGTTGGGACGCCCTGAGAAGTAGAGTGATGAAAGCACCATTCACACCAAAGGCGAGTCTTATTTGTCATATTATTATTTTGTATCTCAGCCAAACTCAGTTATCCTGAATCAAAATTTTAGCAAACTAAATGTTAATTTAACATAGAACACTGATGACAATTACTGTTATTCCAGATCAAAGGAGCTTCTGATGCGTCCAATTTCGATTCATATCCAGCTGACGAGACCAGCACTCCGCCTGACGACAACACCGGATGGGATGACGATTTCTAAGTCAACCTGTTTCTCTTAAAGTGCATCTTATTTAACGGAAAGTCACATTGTCTGACAATCATGCATTCAACTTTGAGTTATGAATATGCAAATATGCGTCATGCATCTGCCCTGATAAATATGAAATTGTCATCAATTTTATGATAAATTGCGCATGCAAATTATCAGTATTTGTATAGTGCCACTTTGCTAAAGGCATTTATTTGTAAGCCATTTGGCCAAACTACTGCATAAAGCAGGGATGGCCAACCTTTGTTACAAAGGGCCATTCATCGACTTCATTAATTTTAGTAGTCAATTGGCCATTATAAAGTTCAGCCACATGATTTTGTTGCCTTTGTGCATTGTTTTCAAAAGTAGTGACAATCACAGTCACATAGCGGTAGTAACCAGTGATGGGCAAAATACTTTTCAAAAGTATTTTCAAAATAGAAAATAAAATAGTGCAAAAAAAGTATTTTGAAAATAACAAAATAAAATACTTTACAAAAGTATTTGCAAAATACAAAATAAAATAGTATTTTCAAAATACTTTTTGGAAAATACTTTCGTAAAATACTTTGCCTTACGTCAATAAATTGATTCTTGCATTGCATCACAATATTGTATTACGGTTTTCTACAGCAGCAGATTCAACACAGTCCATCGTCCATTATGGCCAGTAAAAACTAAAAAACCAACCGCAAATGTCAGTTCCTCGGCAAAGTTAGCATAATTTCTGAACTGTTGAACACGAGAACAACTCACAAGAACAGTGTAAGTCTGTTAGCCTTACAAGTTGACAACAAACTTAGATAAAATTCTTAAATTTTTATTTTGAAAAAGTATTTTGGAAAAGTATTTCCTTAAGGTCACAAATACTTCTTAAAACTATTTTGAAAATAATGAAATAAAATAATTTTAAAAGTATTTTTAAAATAGAAAATAAAATAGTATTTTTTATTTTCAAAATAGAAATACTATTTTCAAAATAGTATCTTGCCCATCACTGGTAGTAACTAGTAACTACCGGTAGTAACAGTTACAATAAAACAACAATTTAAAAGTAATTTGCTATTTCACGAAATTAAGCACATGAACTAAAAGTTTTTACTCATGGCTCAATATTGTATGAACAAAAAAGACCAAAAAAATTTATTTAGAAAGTTGTCCTGTGGGTCGCCATTT
This sequence comes from Metaphire vulgaris, assembly GCA_018105865.1. Lineage (NCBI taxonomy): Eukaryota > Metazoa > Annelida > Clitellata > Crassiclitellata > Megascolecidae > Metaphire > Metaphire vulgaris. The sequence goes on along the minus strand of CM030870.1, from coordinate 2,860,291 downwards.
AGCAGCCAGGAATCCGTATGCGGGCCGCTGGTTGGCCAACCCTAGTATAAATTTTGACAAGGTAAAGAACACGAGTGTTTAAGTAAAGTTAGAATATGCCTTACTGACAGACTTACTATTAGTAATACAAACTCTATTCTATCCGCCTTTGTGATAGGCTATTCAGAAATCCAGTTCTAATTAATTAACCTAAAATTGGTCTCAATAATGTTGCAGATGACAAGCATAATAGATTGGGACATGAACGGGAACTACTTAAATGCTAATTGTCTGAATTCTGAAACAAGGAAGGCACAGAGAGAAACTTCAAGGAGGACTAAATAAATGTTGGACTACACTACTTTCTAAAACTCTGTAGTGATGTAGCAGAGGGAATCCCTAACACGTCATCTGTTTACAGGTTGTTATTTGTAGAAAGTTTAGAAACTGTATGTAGGAAATGCTTCTTGCCATCTGCTCACTACAGCGGTTCCCAAACTGTGGTCCGCGGACCGAAGGGGGTCCGCGGAGGATATGGCGGGGTTCCGCGGGAGCCTTCCAAAATATTAAGTAGCACTTCATTATTTTAGCATTAGCAGACTTTGTTCTCAAATTATGTGTGCCGGTAGAGCCATCAATAACAATAATAATATATAAATCATTAGATATAATATGCTATAGCCACATGGTAATATCTAGATATAGACCAATACTAATACCGCCAGCTGGAGTATAATATTAGCGGTGAAAGGGGGAAACCAAGGAGGCCTCTCGAGAGCGTGCAAGAGGTCCCAGCAGACGACATCAGTTTATTTTATTGAAAATCCTTATTCAGAACCATGGAGTTATTATTAGAGGAGACGGCATTACGTCATTTGGCTGAAGCCAACTATTTGGGAAATTCCCAAACGGCAGCCACATTGGTAGACTCAAAACATCAGCAGCTGAGCCATGGGGAATAGCTGCGGGAATGTTTTACCAATGTTCTAAGAACTTTTTATTAGTATGTATTGAAAATGGAGATTCAGATCAATGGAGGTTCCAGGATTTGGCAAGTAGAGGGCCGTTGGGGTGGCAACTTCTAATTATGGGGGACCTACCGTTTGTTGTTAGGCATGTAGTATTAAGTATAGAGTCCCAACAGGGAGGCCACTGGAGGCCAGGCACTCAATAGGGGGCTCGGACCCACCCTGGACCCAATGGCGGCTTCAGGATTTGGCAAGTGGGGGGCTGTTGGGGTGGCAACTTCTAATCATGAGGCCTACCGTTTGTTGTTAGGTATGTAGTTTTAAGTATAGGGTCCTAACAGAGGGTCACTGGGGGCCAGGCACTCAATAGGGGCACGCTCCCTCGGGCCCCCTGTGGAGCCGCCACTGATTAAGGTGCTATTGTTCGACATTTGTGTTTGAAAATAGCAAGTGGACAGTATATTGGATGACATCAATCGTGTTTTCAATAAGGGGCTGTCCATTAATTATGTCAACAATTTTTGGGCAATTTTTGACCCCCTCCCAGGGATATTTTTACGCCCTCTTAACAATTCCCAACACCCCCACCCCACCCCCAATTTGAGGTCGACACCCCTCCCCCAAATTTGGTAATGTGACAATGGTGTGTATAGAAAATGAATACTAATTAGCTCAGAACACCCCTCCCCCAATGGAGGACACCCCTCTCTCCAACTTTTATTGTCGGATGACCTTTTTGTCAGCCTTTTTCGGGGGAGAGAATTAAAAATTTCGACACCCCTCCCCCCCGATTTTCCTGATACCCCCAATTCAAAATCCTAGAAATAACACTACCCTTTCCGCCCTTGTCATCAACTGTTAACTTTCAGTTATCCCTCACCCCAATAATCATGTCAAAAACTTCCCCCCTCCCCAGATGAATGACAGGTCCCAATAACAAAGTTATCATTTATAATTTTTTAAGGGAATGATTTAACTCTGACTTAATACTTCTGTATTTGTCCGATTCAACCACAATGGCCGCTAACTATGGAGGTGCTATTTTTAGCCTACGCGCTACTGGCTTCACGCAGCCTGGTTATAAATGACGTAATGCCGTCTCCTCTAATAATAACTCCATGTTCAGAATGCTATTTATAACAGATTTTGTTTCGTTTAAAGAAATATTTCGCTCCGTACTGATGCTAAGTCAGTTACCAGCCGCCTGGTCTTGGAGAAATAAAGAAGAAATTAAAGGTGTGCCAGTACTTTCTTCTTATATAATTCTGACAGACTGACACACAAATTCCCCTGGCGCCACCAGACCACCTAGAGCTACATCTATCAATCATAAGTAAAGACCACCAGACCTCAGCAACAATGAGAAATAATAGTACACACTACACAGCATCACATCTGAACATCATTCAGACTTATAGAGCTTAGGTCATAGTGGCTAACAGAAGAATTGAGAAAATATAAAAACCAGTAAAGAACACGTAAAAACATAAATAAAACCCTCATATGATTTTAGTCTCTTATAGCCGTTAAAAATAAAGGAACAATAATGAAAACGAAGTAGGCCTATAGATCCGGGCTTTTCGTTGAAAGTGGCTTGCGTGCGTGCGTGTTAAAATCAGTGATGGGCAACTAGTTAACTAATTAGTTGCTAACTAAAAGTTTAATTTTTTTAGTTATCTTCGTAGTTTAATTAAATATAAATGGCTTAGTTAAAATGATAGTTTAACTGAAAATGTAAGTAAATAACTAAATAGTTTAACTAAAACTTTTTAGTTGGTGTCCCGAATTCTCAATAACAGTCCCTCTTTAATCTATTCTTTTCTGGGTAATTTTTTCAAAACAAACTTGACAAACTTGTGTTCCTGCAGTTTAGACTAAGACTTAAATATTAAATAGACAATGATTAATTTAAGGGCTCTTCATTTTGACTATTAAACTATTTTGTACAAATTAACATATTAGGCCTAAACTTCTTTATCAAACAACATTGTAAAAGTCATGGCTTGATCAGGTAACACGTAATATTTTAACTACTGTACAATTTCCTGAGTAAGTATCCCTGACAGCCTGTATAGACCTTAGGGATGTGCGGGTATACCCGTACCCGCGGGTATACCCTACCCGTATCCGTACCCGCGGGTACGGGTAGGGTAGGGTACACATTTTTCGGGTACGGGTCGGATACGGGTATAGCGCTACGGGTACGGGTATAGCGGCTACGGGTACGGGTATACCCGTTTTTACCCGAAAATTATATTTTCATTTCTCACTACTATAGCAAATTAGCAATGCAGTAATAGAAAAATAATATTGAGTAAAATGTATTAGTGTAACTTGTATATCGCGTTCAGTTTGTCAGACAGCATGCATTTTACTTACTGAAAACATAAAGGAAATACAGATGACGTCATCTGACATCATCAGTAATAAATCTATAATGGCGTCCGCTGACTTTTCGACCGAGAAAGTTCTTCTGGTAAAGTTTTGTGGTTTAACTTGAGGGTACGGGTACGGGTACGGGTACACACTACACAGCTTACGGGTACGGGTCGGGTAGGGTACAGCGCTAGCGGGTACGGGTAGGGTAGGGTAAAAAAGTTTTTCCACGGGTACGGGTAGGGTATGCATTTTGCTGTACCCGCACATCTCTAATAGACCTACCAGGTCTAAGTCTAACTCATTCTGCAGGGCCAAAATACGGGGTCACATAAGTTACTGGGTAACTAGCACAGGGTCTCTTTTGTCCTAAATGCGGCGCTGGATCCCAGGTATGATCTATCTCTACAAAGTGTGTGCGCCGCGGCGATGACCAATCTCACGAGACGCCGCCGTTAAGAGTGCTCGTCGCCCTCGGTTCTATAGCTACGGCTGCGCTTAAAGACCCAATATTTGGCGACAGTGATCATTCATATTTACCCACAATCAGTCTGAAAGAAAAAGACGATCAATGGATAACGACCCCCAGCAGCATGTTTCACAACCAGAGGGTCTTCTAGATTATAATTCCCTCTCACATTTCACCTGAACATGACACTGCATTCACAGACTCAGTAAGCGTTTAGGAAAACAGTGTCTAATGAGGACTCTAATCTATTAGATAGGATCATAGGCCTACAGTCCGCCTTCTGTTTTCTTAGGTATAGCTAGGATACTGTCAGCCTCGTGTCAGGTACTGATAGGGGCCTATGAGCGAGAATTCGAGTACATTTCAGATAGAGTGACAAATCTTGCAATAATTCGCTGCAGCTCTGTGCAGTTTAATTTTAAATCGTTTCATGAAAGGATCACTTTATCTTCTGCTTTCACTTCCTAACAGTGGCGTAGTGTGCGCTCGTGCCGCCCATGGCTCCTGGAAAAAATGCCGTCCCAATTTGCTCTTACTATACCTGACAAGCAAAAAAGAGGTCGTCGTCGCTGAATTTGCCGCCCCTAAATTTTGCTACGTACCCTTCGTTAAACTCCTGGGCACAACCCGACAAGCAAAAAAAGGTCGTCGTCACTGAGTTTGCCGCCCCTTCTACATTTTGCCGCCCCTTCGCCTTCGCCAAAAACTCCTCAACAACCCTACAAACGCAAAAAGGTCACTTCCAAAATTTGCCGCCCCCACATCATGTGTGCCGCCCATATGGCTAAGAGCCATAGTAGCCATTGGGACGCTACACCTCTGCTTCAAAGGCGTCGATCCACTTGGAATATTGGGGGTGCCCAAACCTCCGAAGTTAGGTACATGAAAAGTTGATGCTGTCATTTCTCTTTGTCCTGGTCACTCACGACTCGTTATATATATATATATATATATATATATATATATATATATATATATATATATATAAAAAAGAGCTTTATGTATATTTTGTACTTTATGTATGTACGTTTTTGCATTAAAAATTATATATATAGCCACTTTATATATAGCTACTATATATATATATATATATATATATATATTATATATGTGACAAAAAGTACAAACTATATCCATTCAGTACTAAAAGATGCTCTTTGATCTACTGATCAAGAAAAACCCTATTTCAATATATTATTTTTATGTCTAGGGTCCCAACTTAGAAAAAACTGATTTATGAATAATATGTATATTGCTTATTTCATTGCAAAGCAATGGCTTCTTAACAATAACTGCATTAACATAGTTGCTGGGATATTATAAACTGTTTTGTTGAATCTATTGATAGTTTTGATTAAATTTGGTAAACTTGGGTGTTTGCTATTAAAATAATACAGGCTTTTCTACAATATCCTTCATAAAGTGATCCACTTCTTGGCACGCTAGTGGGTTCTGCTTTCTTTTCATGCCCATAGCAACCATTGTATTTATGATTTCTAATGATGATCATTAAGTGGGTTTAGAGGTGAATTGTAGTTAAATTATGGCAAGCTTTAGAACAGTGGTTCTCAACCCTTGTTCATGCGGACCACAAGTGGTCCGCAAGACGGGCTAGTGGTCCGCGCGAAGTCTGAAAAAACGTAAATAAAAGACATATTAATTTTCCATGTGAAAAATCTGAAAAGTGAGACGATCAAAACAAGGTCATCAGCACAAAAAGGTTATCGGCACATTTCGTGTGTATTCTGTGCATTTTCTACGTGAAAAAGCATGACAAGCAAAAAATAACAAAAGGTCATCACCGCCTCTTTGGAGCAGATGACTGCTCAATTTAGCAGGTGGTCCGCGAGATATTTTTGAACTTCAAAAGAGGTCCATGAGGCAAAGAGGATTGAGAACCACTGCTCTAGAACACGAAGTAAAAGTTGACATTCAGTATTTGGGTTTCCAAAGGAATTAGCCAAAATTCCCAAAATGTGCTGCCAACGTGTGAAGATGTTCTAAGAGCGTGTTATTTTAACAGCAAAAAGAGAGACATAAGACTGTTGATGCTGTAAAAACTTTTGCATCTGAAGTGATTGAGATATATAATAAGGCCAGCATACCTACTATTGCATTTGTCAGCATAGTGAAAAAAGTGAAAAGGCTATTTGAGAAATGGAATGATCTGCAGAAAAAACTACCTGAAAACTGGATATTGAATAATTGATTCAGTTACATCAAGTAGGCTGCAATAACTAGAAGACAGAAAATGAAAAATTAACAAAGGTTGAAGGCAAAACAAAAGAGAAATGGGAGAAAGTAGTACTGCTTTAGAAGAGTTTGAAATGAATTACAATTCAGAAAACAGTCCAAATGACCTTTGCAGTGATGTCAGTTACACGGGCAACGATGGGGAGACAGAAGAGGAGGATAGTGACAATCAGTGCTGTTCTAGCAGTGGTCCACAGAATAGACATCAGTATCTAGCTGATGTCGGTGATGAGGACGAAAATATAAGAAAATTTGCTTATGCAAAATTTCACTAGTTCGGAGTAATCATCAACACAGTGGTAGAATTCGTTGTTTTGACAAGAACAATATTACAATCAACTTCACTTCAGACTCCTACTTCAACATTGATTGGGAACGGATGAAATTTGACATCCATCCACTCGTGCATGACATCACTTCAGGACCATTGAAAATCATGCAGAAATAAGTATGCCATATTATCCATGTCATGCACAAGATGTGGAAAGACATATCAAGGATGTTTCTGTAGCCTTCCATAAAGTTTATGGACATGATTCACGCCTTGGAGTTATAATTCAAATGAAGAAATCAAGATCAGAGTTGCCAACTATAGAAAGCAAATCACATTTACTGCACTAATAGTTAAACTGCAGCAATGTAGCATACGTATGATTTTGTTCTTATTCGGTCAGTTTTGTTCAATTTAGAAGATGATATGCTGGTTGACTCAGAGCATATAAGTTAGAATGGTGCAAAAGTATAAGTAAAATCCTTCCCGATCACTCATGGCTAACTTCAGGGCTCATAAGGCGGCGCTGATCTCCGTTACCAAGGCCCTCAGCCAGGCGACTGGTGCAAGTTACATGATACGGGGCCAGTGTTCTCATGAAACGCGACTGTTTACTCCGCGGATTAATCCGCTACTCATTGTCATCGTCATCTGGAGAAAGAAGGCTGAATTGACCTTAGGGCTCCTGCCAGAGTTGAACCCGCGACCTTCTGCTCCATCGTCCAGTGTTGCTATCATTCTGCTAAATTCTTGCCCCTGTCAACTTCCTACCCCTGCTAATTTCCCTATATTATATATATTTCCCTGCTATATCACACCATGGTGTAATGATGCAATGGTGTAACTTGCTAATACTGTTAATGTCAGACTGGGTCGGAAAATGGCAATGCAATGCATAAATTTGGCAAAATTAACAGGAGGTGATATAAATTCAGCCATAATTTTTATTTACTTTTGGGTTTGTTCTATAATTTACTTTCAATTAAGCTATTTAATGTTTATAAAGGCAAAAATTCATAGTTCTGCTGTCTGCACCACTAAAAATTATTGCTGACCAATCATATTAAAACGTAGGCATGTATACCATACCTTCTTGAGTAGTCTATCTCGTAATCTCAATTAGAGTGTTGAGCCCAAGGTGCAGAGCAAAATGAAAAGTTTGACAAATAAAAGAGTCCAGGTTTCGTGGGCAGCATCTTAAATGATATTGCATTGTCGCTTACGAGACATTATTAAATTTTTATTATCTAGGATTTAGACGTCTAAACAGTTAACTGTCTAGTTCAAGCAAGAGAAATGTCTTAAATGCAGTCAGTTGACTCAGTTCCCGTAATCTCCATACAATTTAGACGCTTCACCCGTGATTTCGACAGACCCATACGATTGATCTAAACTTCTAAAGAGACGCCATTCTCTCAGCAGGGTGGCGTAGTTATCCCCCTCCCCATGTTACTAACGCAGCAAGGCTGTTGTACAGCCGTCAACTATCTAACTCTAGTAAATTCGGCTCACAAGCATCTTGACATCGTTCCTATGATGACCGTTAAGTGACATGAAAGTTTACACCTAGGGTCAATCAAACAGAGACCAGGTTCCTACAGTGCAACTGCTTGTTCGTCCCCAATGGATTAATTATCAGGTTTAAAAGGTTCACATTTGCAGGCAATCTGGATAAACGCAGTGACGGTACTCCATGCAGTGACTGAGTATCAAACTACTGAAACTGAGCAAACGTTATAGGGCCTACATGTTGGAGTGGGGGCAACACATGATGAACAAATGCTGAACCCACTCTAAATCAATGGAGAGAATCGGGGCCCCGTGGATCAGGAGCATACCCCTAAATTTGCCACTGGAATATAACCTAAAATTGATTGCTGAGCAGCATGCTTCATTAGGCTAATATTGAAGCACGATGCCTTCAAATCTGCGGAGTAACGCTGAAGCAAAAACGAAAATGAAAATAGATCTGCAAAAATTTCTCATTTCACTTTTTCAAAGATTAAAGTAAGTATTTAAGTAAAGTAAAATCTTGTGGATTTCTATAGCGCCTTGGAAAGCAGCACAACAAGATTGATGATAGAGATATCGTTCTCAAGTCATACGCCCCTACTGTGGAACGCCCTTCCTGACGAGATTGCAGCAGCGACTTCTTTTGAATCGTTCGCTTCCAAGCTAAAATCGCACTTGTTTCGCAAATCTTACTGTGATTGATTGTAAATCGCTCTTGCCTATGGCCTTAGTCGTGTTATAGCGTTTGGATAAATTAGCTGATTAATAATAATAATAATAATAATAATAATATTTAGGACTGTTGTTAATTTAAATGCAATCGAATGTCAAGTGATCGCAAGTGAGTAGCAGAATTAAGTGCAAATACTGATTACTACTTAATTGGAGTGCAAAATATATATGAAAAACATATCCATGGATCTATAAATAAACAGTCCTGCCAAACATTTTTCACCTATGCGGGGAAATTCTAGCTGTGTACCTGTCTTGTCTTGAAGTACAGAATATGTACACTGTACAGTGCATAAAAATTCTCTCAGTGCAATCAGATACACGGTATCTGGTTATTAATGAGCGTTCATCAATCGAACATTCTTCAACTGTCTGTCGGATCTTCCAGCAAACTGAATCCTTACAAATCATGGCACAAAACACATGTTTTCGAGTTAGATCTCCCTCCAAAGTTATAACTGCTGTTCAATCACAAGCTGTTCTCTGGTATTGACCATATTTTAAGGTGTCATTGTCATTTTTACATTCTGGCTTGGGGATGAAATTCTCCCCAAAAAATTTGACAGACGGGTTTTTTGCACTTGGAGAGGGAAAAATATAAGGATGACCTTTCTATCTGTTTGTGAGGCATTTTGAAATGGAAAAATACAATGATAACCTTTTTGTCGGGTATTTTGAGAAGGAAAAATGAAATAAGGATAACTTTTTTTGCTTGTTGTGTATTTTAAGAAGGAAAAAATAAATGAGGATGACCTTTTATTGCTTGTCAAATATGAGAAACTTTGTCCCCTCCCAAACATGTAAAACTCCCCCCCCCCATGTCTAGGTGGCTAGAATAAACACTGGTGTAGAACCTAAGCAAATGGCAAACACTGCAATTTTTAAATTTCACTAAATGAAAAAATTGAACATACAGTAGAATCTTTCTCTTTCTGCAGGACTCGAGAGACCCCTGAAGAAACGACGGTTCAAATTTTCAGAAATCTCTTCTGCTGTACACATGCAAGGTCTTCTAGGCAAATTTTAACATTCAAGTCTTCAGACGAGTTTATGAATTGCCAAAGGACAGATATTCAGAGCATGGAAAGATTAGAAACTAAAGATAACAAAACAATGAGCGAACTTCGGCGTCTAACAGAATGTTGTATATGTCTGATGCCTTTCACGGATCCAAGAATGTTGCCATGCATTCATTCAGCATGTCTCAAATGCTTCGAAGATATTCAGACAAAGAACACAAAAATACCAGGCGATGTCATACCTTGTCCAATGTGTAGAAAGGAATTTACCATTCCACCAACAGGAATGAGTGGATTGCAAAAGAATTTTTTCATTGCAAATCTTCTGGATATAACACAAAATTTCACTGAAGAAACAGCATCTCAACGTTGCAAAATGTGCAGAATTATAGATGCACAAAAGGATGCGAGTGAAGTTACGATGAAATGTTTGGAATGCCGCGAAACATTTTGTGAACGCTGTGCCAATCTCCACAAATATAACAAGTTTACTCAAGCACATAGAATCGTTGAAGTGAAAGGAAATCTTAGCGAAGAAGAGATTCTAATAGTGTTACCTCCTCCAAGCTGTCCAAACCATCCCCTACAAGTGCTCAACTACTATTGTGGAGACTGCAAGACGGTGGTCTGCGTCTCCTGTTTTGTTGAGAAGCATAAATCACACGACTGCAAAGATGTGACCACAGTTGACAAAGACTTTCGCAAAGACATCGAATCAAGTTCCTCAAATTTGCTTTACTACATTGCACAAATGGAAGGAAAGCGTAGTAAGATGGAAAGTAGGAAGACGATCCTTTTGGAGCAGACATCTGAAATAGAAAATACCATTCGAGTGAAAAATCAGCAACTAAAGGCTTTGGTTGATCAACACACACAACTTGTTTTGGGTGAACTTTCTTCTGTTAAACAAAAACTTTTCAAAAATCTAGAAAGGCAAATTGATGAAATTGAATTCAAGATGTCAATTCTGAAAAGTTTTGAAGCCTATTGTTCTGAGATGAAATCCAAAGGAACTCCGAATGATGTTTGTACCTGCGTGGATGGATTAATTAGAAGAGCAGATGAATTGAAGAAAGAGAATGATGAATATCTCGATCGACTTCAGTCTGTGGTTGAAATCAAATTCAAAGCCGCTGACCAACACGTAGACCTACTCATTGAGAGTTCCAGCAACATTATTGGCCAAATAGAAGGTATCAATCACAATACTAATTATAATTATTAAATAAGTTAACATTTTATTTACCTAATATCAATATTATTTATGCCACAGCCACATACTATATAAAACAGGTTAACCACTTTACGGGATCTCTGATTCCTTAGGTTAACCTTTTTTCTATTCGGCAACATTATGCTTTCTTTGCTAACTACTAAATTACTCTCATAATATGTAAGCTTAATTACAGTGTAAGTTTTATTTTCTTTTTGCATTGCTTGTTTGCAATATGTTATTTTCTGTTTGCTAAAGTGAGAAACATAAAATCTTAGTCTTCGTGCTCAACTTTCATTTGCCCAAATACCCAAAAATATAGTGGTAAATTTTGCTTTATTAATTAAATAAGAGACCAGGTTTAATTAAATTTTATTTTTCTGATGATCTCAGTGTCTACGCCATGAATGAATTTAAATATATATATATACATACATATATATATATATATATATATATATATATATATATATATATATATATATATATATGTATATATATATATATTATATGAGCCAATGTCTTAACGACAATAGCAGTGTGGTTTCAGTTATTGATTATTTTTTAGTTGCAGTTAAAGTTATTGTAATTTTTCAGTTACAGCTTCAGTTATAGTTAATTATTATTCAGTTATTTTCAGTTAATCACCATTGAACACGTTAGCAAAATTTGATGCTCTTTCTTAATAAGCAATAATTCTATTCTCTCTAATTTATTGAAAAATCGACTTATATGTCCATATTTTCACATGCATGTCCCAGAGTTGTCCATGGGTCGGTTTTTTGAACCATCCCCAACCCACCAAATACCCAACCCAAACAGACCCACCTAAAATTTCTATCTGTGGACTCAACCCATCGCGACCCGACCCGACGAAAACGTGAAAGTACAATCGCCGTTTTAAAAACATGCATATATTCAACTAACTTAAAACTTATCTCTTTGTCAGTATGCAGCAATTGCAGCGGGATCGCTTCTGATTGATTCTTCAGAAGACTCATTACACAAATATTTTGTTGCATTACATTACATCAAACCGATGTCTGATAAATACCCAACGTTCAATTTTCTGATAATTAACCAAAAGTCTTCAAAAATGAACTTCATTCAAGCATATAATAGAAAGTGTTTATTTAGACTGACTGCTGCAGCAATCATGTACGTTCAACACCAAGAATTATCAAACTATACGAAAAGATCTTACTATAATGCCTATTGCCACCATCCGTGACCGGTTCAAGGAATGTTTTCAGAGTCAATAACAGAGGTCCACGTGACTTGCTCGATCTGAATAATTATTGTCCAGTTTGTACAGACTTGAATTCGGTTGTTTACGATCGAATCTAGACCAACCTATATGACGCCTATAGCGCATGCAGTCATATGACATAATACACAAATCTGCCTAAACAGTAAACAGAAAACCTATATTTGCATAGTTATTCCATGGGTTAACCCAACTACCCATGGACAACTCTGGCATGTCCATCAAAGCATGACAAATAATTTCGGAAGATCGAGAGTTTCAATGTGTTTAATCGAAGATCGCTTTATGTGGGGTTTGACTTTTTAAATTTGTCATTTTTCAGTTATTTTAACTATTTCAGTTATTTATTTTTCAGTTACAGTTATTGGTATTTTTTAGTTATAGTTACAGTTAACTGATTTGTTATTTTTCAGTTAACTGATATTTCAGTTACAGTTAACTGAAACCACACTGGACAATAGCACCATTACTAAGTTAGCTTCTTCTTTTATGTCTGACGTCTCTACTGGACACTAGAGTCATTTGCGGTTCACTCAGAAATAAAATACTGTTACATGCTATTTACTATAGGCCCGGTTGAACTGTTTAAATATTACAAAAAGTTCTGGATGCAGGTTAACTATTATTCAATCACTTCGCTTTTAAAGTATTTATAAGATTTTATAAGACAGAATAATAAAGCTGAATGTCATTTTGAGTGGTTAATACCCTTTCTGGTATATGTCTGGAGCACAAGCAATATTTAGGGTCTAACGATACTCTGTTTACTGGATATTATTTATTTTAGAGTCTGTGAGAAAATTAAAAAGCTCCGCCATTATCATTGGACGATACGATGCTAATTTCGCCTTCAAGGATGTTACTATGGTAAATCTTCATCAACCAGAAGATGTTTCTAAGTTACAACAAATGCCAACTGTATTGCAGAACGAAACTGCATCGGCTGTTTACTGCAATTCAATCTACATCACTGGAATAGGAAATAAAAACGACGAAATCTGGAAGTTCGATGCAACATCTGACATTTGGGAGAAATGTGCTTCTATGGTCAAAGGCAGAAGAAAGCACTGCGTGGCGTTTGTTGATCAGTTTTTGTACATATGTGGTGGATATGTTGATTCTGATCGAAGTACACTCGATGACGTTGAAGCATACGACGCAATCAACAATCGCTGTTCATCTGTTGGTAAATTAGTTCACTGTGTTCAGGGTGCAGGCAATTGTGTTCCCTTCGAATCCTCTCTCTACATCTTTGGTGGAAGAGACGCCAATATTGAGGCCATGAGTCATGTTCAAGTATACGACACAAAGTCAAACACGTGTACTCTGCTTTCTCATTCAATGCCCGTGGCATCCAGTCGTCTGCGAGCTGCATTGTTTGAAAAGACTGTCATTTTACTTGGCAAAGACAACTGCTTCTTGTATGATCTTGATAAAGGGTCTTGGCAGGTAAGACGTCAATTTAGAACGGAGGTCATTTTCTTTGGAATGATTATCGAGAATGGTCAAATATTTGTTTTTGGAGGCGGTGTAGTAGACACAACTGATGCTGGTGGAAAATCAAAGTGGATCTGTAAAGACGACGTCAGATGTATTCCAGTGAAGAATATCATGGAGGATATTGCAACTGAATGGAGACATCATGCCAAACTATCAAGAAGTTCATTTGTATTCAGCTGCGAAAAAATCGGAATCGAAGTATAAAGAAGTTACAAAACTGCAGGAAATTTGGTGCCTGCTCTGATGAAGTACAAACTTTTTTCAATTATAGAATGTGACTGGGAATCCAATCCACCAGACCAACTCTAATGTACCATTAATGTACACTGACTTGACATCTTTTTTTGACATGACATCTTTATTTCTTTCTCTATAATTTCTCCACAATTTCCATAAAAGATAAACAGAATAACATATATATATATATATATATATATATATATATATATATATATATATATATATATATATATATATATATATATACTTGTCTAGTAATGTAGTATCTACTCAGAGATACATACTGTGAGTTAAGAAAGGAATAAGAAATGTGTCAGTTTCTGAAATGTCTTAAAGGTTTCTGTGTCCAGAAAAAAGGGACCAACTCTAATTTTCACTATCACTTTAAGAAAATTTGGCCGATTTTAAGCAGAGATGGGCACAATTAGACAAAAATCTAATCAATTAGAATTAGAATTAGTTGCTTCTAGCACCTAATTGATTAGCATTAGAATTAGTTCTACACTTTGTTCAATTGATTAGAATTGGCATTAGCTGCTGTCTAATCAATTAGAATTACAATTAGATTGTCGATGTTCGCGATACAGTTAATTGACACACCGCGCAAAACAGTTTTAAAATACTAATTTAATATCAGCAGTAATTGCATGCAGCTGGAAATGTTTGGTAATGGCTGGCATTTCCAGTTGTCAACAGCAATCACACAAAACACTTAATCTATCAACTGTAAGTTTTTCCTTGCTAATGCTACCATGATCATCTCAGCGTTATACTATGAGCATGCGTTTCAACATTATTCTCAGGCTGCTTCGGATGGCTAATTGTCATGTAATTAAAATATAATTAGAATTAGCAGGTAAATTCTAATTGATTAGAATTACGATTAGCTAGCTGATAAAATTTGCCAATTGATTATAATTAGAATTAGCTGGTCACCTAATCGATTAGCTAATCAATTACTTCCTAATTGATTAATTACCCATCTCTGCTAAATTCACAATTGTAGAAATAACTCTGCTGATAAAATATCTCAACCCGGCCGGACGATTGATTTCGAAACGGAATGTCTGCCGGACATTCAGTTTCGCGGACACTCTATTTCGATACGCCGGCTTCTATTCACTGAAATTATAGAAGTTCACTTGCAAAACTAGGTAAATGAATAATAGAACTAGGCCTATTTAAAAAACGGAAAAATATAAAGATAATAGGATTTTTAGGCCCGGCAGATTGAGGCCCTAAGTTGTAGCTTATTTAGCTTAGGACCAGTGGCGGCTCCACCGGGAGGGCCAAGGGGCCCGTACCCCCTACTGAGATACTGGCCCCCCAGTTGAGACCCTATACTATATATATACTATACTGTATATAAAAATTTACCAAAAAATATTTAAAATTTGCCAAAATTGCAAACAAAATTGCCTAAAATTTGGCAAAAATTTGTCTCGCCCCCAAGAAAAGTGTGAAATGACGCTACTGTACTTAATACTACATACCTAACAACAAATGGTTGGCCCCCCACTTGTCAAATCCTGGAGCCGCCACTGCTTAGGACTATAGGAAAATCCGGCACTGACGAGGCTGTACTAATGTATTTTAATATTATGTTTACAATTACAGGTGTATTATTCCTTCGTTTCGACTCACTAATGTTCTCTTCATCATTCCCAAAACGCGGTTGTTCTTTCTTTTTGCTGCCTTAGTACCAGCAGGGCCTACATTCAGGGGGTAGGGGGTAGCCAGGAATTTGATTTGGGAGGGTATAAATATTGGGGGAGGTAAAAACCTTAACTATAAACCACATAAAGCATATGAACTACATATAACCATATATATAAATCACATAAAAAACTTTAAGGCAGACTGATATTTTTGTTTGGGGGGGGAGGAATATATACCGATATACATCCCCGTCACAACACCCCTGCCTACATTGTCGATATGGATTCATACTTCTGGGGATGATCGCCCTCTGGTTCTGGCTAATCCCTCCTAATATTGAAGCCGCGCCGAGCAGCGCTAACGGGTGAGTGCTTAAAATCAGAGATGGGTAATTAATCAATTAGAAAGTAATTGATTAGCTAATCGATTAGATGACCAGCTAATTCTAATTATAATCAATTGGCAAATTTTATCAGCTAGCTAATCGTAATTCTAATCAATTAGAATTTACCTGCTAATTCTAATTATATTTTAATTACATGACAATTAGCCATCCGAGGCAGCCTGAGAATAATGTTGAAACGCATGCTCATAGTATAACGCGGATCGAGATGATCATGGTAGCATTAGCAAGGAAAAACTAACAGCTGATAGATTAAGTGTTTTGTGTGATTGCTGTTGACAACTGGAAAAGCCAGCCATTACCAAACATTTACAGCTGCATGCAATTACTGCAGATATTAAATTAGTATTTTAAAACTGTTTTGCGTGGTGTGTCAACTGTATCGCGAACATCGACAATCTAATTGTAATTCTAATTGATTAGACAGCAGCTAATGCTAATTCTAATCAATTGAACAAAGTGTAGAACTAATTCTAATGCTAATCAATTAGTGCTAGAAGCAACTAATTCTAATTCTAATTGATTAGATTTTTGTCTAATTGTGCCCATCTCTGGAATTTAGGAGGTGTCAGGAAAATCTGGGTGTGTGGTTTTTTCCAGGATTGTAGGGTTGTGAATATGGGGGGTGTCTGAAAAGTCTGGGGTGTCGGAGTTTGTAAGTCTCTACTCTCTACCGAAAAAGTCTGAAGCAAAAACCTTATCAAGTCTCAAAAATAGGCTGACGAGCAAAAAAAGGTCATGGCATGATAAAAGTTGGGATGTCCTTTATTTTTGGGGGGGCAGGGTGGGATTTGTAGGGGGGATGCCAGGGATTATCCCCGTCACTGGTTTGTGACATCCCAGGCACTGGTTTACAATTTGTCATCCCAGGGTGGGATGTCTTTATCCCCGTCACTGGTCCAGTAGTTGTTCAGAACAGTCAAAGTGAGACTGCGACGACAGGATCGACAGAGCTTTGAACGCTTTATAATTGGTGCGGCACGGTGCCTGCCAGCGTCGTCATTAACAGAAAGACTTCGCGTGTAAGCGAAGGTGTCAAGAGTATTTTTTAAAATTTCAAATCTTAGGGCTGACAATGCCTGACAAGGGAGATATCGAGAGTATTTGTTCCAATGATATTGACGACTAGCTATTCTGTGCATTAGTACGTCATGTGACCTTGTCTATATGCTGGTATCACTATGGCTGGTATAATACTATAATAGACTATCCATCGACTCCTATCTGATGTGATCTTCATAAAGACAAATGGTCCGCACCCTGCTGCATTTAATCCCGTGCCATAAGTGGAACATTGGCTAAAGGAGAACCGCCATTCTGCGTCTGATGCGCCCACTGGCAAGAAGTACAAAGCGAAAGAAAGTTGCTTCAATTGCTTCGCTATTTTGCTAAGCTGGACAGTTGCAGGGCTGCAGGCTGGTATTGCAAGTTTGCAACTGCAACTAAATATATACAGGAATCACAGGATAGCAACCTAATGTCTTGCTCAATGATAGATTCTAAATGTTAAAATTGTTTCAGTTTTGTATCATTTTTATGTGTTTTGCAAAACCTCAACATACTGATTATCGCAAGATTTCACTGAAGCCTGAATCCCAAGATCGGGAGTCGGGAATGTTTATACTTTATAGGCCTACTCCTGAGTCCTGATGACTCTGAACGTAAACAAGGCACCTCCCGGACGCGGATGTAGAACTTTTGAGATTTGTAGACTGTTTGCAAAATTTTGCTCAATGTGAGCATCCCCCCTCCTCCAATTCAAAGCACACCGGCCAAATAGGCCCATTTTATGAAATGAAAACAATAAATAATATTGGCTACGTAAGCTGCAACTATATGACATTTAAGTGTCACCAGCGACGTTCTTTTACGAAAAAATGCACCAAAATCGTTGGCGGCCGGGGCTCAGCCCCGCGGGGGAGCTCACGACGCTCCCCCAGACACCCTAGTCGTCTGGTGAGGGGACAAGCCCCTCCCCATACCCCACCCGCCACTCGGCTCTTCGGCGCTCACTCGGCCCCATCCCCCCACTACTTTGCACATCAAATCCCACTGGGGGGGGGGGGGTGTCCAGGGCTAATTAATATGCATTTTGTATACTTACCATTGTCGCATTCCCAAATTTTGAAGGGTGTAGACCTCAAAATGAGGGGTGTAAAAATATCCGTTTTTCAGTGTAATATATAAATTCTCCGCCGCCTGAAATATTTCGTCCGTGTACGATCACTTTGAAAGTTGAAACGCGCCCATTTCTGAATAGGCCTAAAGATGTCGAGTTTGAATTTTAGCGGGAACGTCTAAAGTCGTTAAATTAAATGATTACTTTTATCAGCAATAAAGATAAGTAGAATTAATTGATTGATTGATTGATTGATTGATTGATTGATTGATTGATTGATTGATTGATTGATTGATTGATTGATTGATTGATTGATTGATTGATTGATTGATTGATTGATTGATTGATTGATTGATTGATTGATTGATTGATTGATTGATTGATTGATTGATTGATTGATTGATTGATTGATTGATTGATTGATTGATTGATTGATTGATTGATTGATTGATTGATTGATTGATTGATTGATTGATTGATTGATTGATTGATTGATTGATTGATTGATTGATTGATTGATTGATTGATTGATTGATTGATTGATTGATTGATTGAATGATTAATTGATAATTGAATGATTGAATGATTGAATGATTGAATGATTGATTGAATGATTGAATGATTGAATGATTGAATGATTGAATGATTGATTGATTGGTTGGTTGGTTGGTTGGTTGGTTGGTTGGTTGGTTGATTGATATTTAAATAGCCTAACATAGCCTAACTTGACCTATCTTGCTAACATCATCTTCGATTGGCCTATCATTAATTGCATTTTGGGATTTTAAAAAAATTGCCGTCTGTAATTTGTATATATTTCTCTCGACGCCTTTTAACGTTCATGCCATCTTAGCTATAATAAATTCTTACTTACAGTACCTGATTATTCGTAGTTATTCGAATCTAGTGATTAATTATACTCGTACTTCTGCTTCCCTAGTGGAGGCGTTCGCGTTGTTTAATGTAGAGTGAAAAGCCGATTTAGTGAATTTTTCTACTAAAAGTAAAAAGCTCGTATAAATGTACGAAATATATATAATTTGTAAAACACTATGACTATATTCTTATTTCGTTGTTTATTATACACTTTATACACACGTGTGTGTTGTGTGTTTGTTTATAGACGCGTCCGTATCAAAGACGATGGACGTCTATGTGTGTCTGTATGTGTGTTTGGCTCTCCCTGCCTCAACCAGGGCTTGCCACCGGCTATGGCGGAGTTTATTGCGGGTTCGAGGAGTTCCCAAACTTCCCTTATAAAGATCTCTAGATATATGGCTAATAAAGGGTGTCATCATCATCATCAGTGTTTCTGTCTCTCGACAGGTCCAGGTATCCAGTTATTCCACTCCGATCGATTGCTTGCTTCTTCTTTGAGTTCCTGATATCCTTTATTCATCATCCACTCCAACATCATCTTTCTCGGTCTACCTCTCACTCTCTTTCCCTCTTTTTTCCCTTCGATTATTGTTCTTAGTAAAGAGTCATGCCGGAGGACATGTCCCATCCAATTTCTCTGCCTTTTCCGGATTGTATCTATCAGGCTTCTTTCTTCTTCTATCTCCTTCATGACTTCCTCGTTTGTCTTATGCTCTGTGTATTTTACTTTTAGCATTTTCCTCCAAATCCACATTTCAAAAGCCTCTAATCGTTTTATATCTTCCTTTCTCATTGTCCACGTCTCCGCCCCATACAACGCCACACTCCATATCAATGTTTTTACCAATCTTTTTTAGGTTTAGTTTTAGTTTACTTTGCATCAGCTCCTTTCTCTTGTAAAAGCTTCTTTTGCTATTGCTATACGTCTTCTTATCTCTTTATTGCATCTGGCATCGGTTGTTATCAGACTTCCTAGATAGCTAAATTCCTTCACTTGCTCTATGATCTGTCCGTAAACCTTTATTTCCACTCTCATTCCTTCTTTTTTACTTATTACCATAACTTTAGTCTTTTTTGTATTGATTCTCATTCCATAATTTTCTGACACTTGTATCAGTTTATCCATTACTTCCTGAAGCCCTTTTTGATTGCTTGCTAGCATGGCCTGATCGTCTGCGAAGCGCAGCGCCTTTAGTAGTACTCCTCCAACTTTAACTCCCTTATCTGTATTTTCCATCGCCTCTTGTACTAATTCTTCGATGTATATGTTAAACAGCAGCGGTGACAGTGGACATCCCTTTACTCCTCTGCCAATCATACACGATTCACTCAGTTCTCCCTCTATTCTCACCTTCACTGACTGTCCAAGGTATAGGTTTGCTATCAGTCTTCTGTCTCTCCAATCCACTCCCACCCTTTTCAGTGCTCTCATCAAAATCCTCCAGTCTACTCTGTCAAACGCTTTTTCGTAATCCACGAAGCATATATAGATATTTTTTCCATTTTGAAGTCTTCTCTCATTAGCATTCTTAAGCATCCGATTGCATCCCGTGTTCCTTTCCCCTTCCGAAACCCAAACTGATCCTCTCCAAGGAATCCTATTACATCTGTTTTCGCTTGTACTCTAATGACCTTGAGTATTATCTTCGCCGCATGGCATAATAGACTGATAGTTCTATGGTCCTCGCATTCCATTGCATTTACTTTCTTTTTAATCGGAATCATTATTGATTGTAGAAAATCGTTCGGCCATTCTCCTGTCATATAGATTTGTTGGCAGATTTCGACCAGTTCGTTTGTTGCATTCTCTCCTAGTATCTTTATTGCTTCTGCTGGTATGTGGTCCACTCCTTCTGCTTTGTTGTTTTTCATCTCTTCTAATGCATTCAGAATTTCTTCTTTCATCAGTCCTGGTCCTAGTTCTCCGCTTTCAACTGTTTGCTGTTCCTCTATATCGAGTTCCGTTGGTTTGCCGTCTTTCAGGTATAATTCTTCTATATATTCTCTCCATCTCTCTTCCACTTCTCGTTGAGTTGTGAGTGTATTTCCTTGTTTGTCTTTAATACCCGCCCTGCTCCCTTGCATACCTTCTTTTTTTGTTAAATCTTTTACTTCCTTATATACTTGATCATGTTTCCCTTGTCCTTGTAACTTTTCTATTTCTTGACATTTATTCTCCCACCATTTCTCTTTTCCCTTTCTGTCGATCTTCGCAGCTGGTTATTTAGTCTCCTATATTCTTTTTTTGCATATTCTGTGTTCTGCTTCTTCCATTTTCTTCTCTGCTCCATGTCTTCTATCATTTCATTTGTCACCCATGGCTTTTTAGCTTTCCTTCTTTTCTTCCTTCCTACTTCTTGCTCCAGTTCTCTTACTACCACAGCTTTTAGTTTTTCCCATATCTTTCTTCTGTTGTCCCTCCTGTGTTTGTTGTCGTCACTTGTTTTTCGATCTTCCCCAAAATTTCTGTTGCCTTTTCTTTGATTTTATCCCTATCCCATTGTAGATTTAATTGTTTTCTCTTGTTTATGTATTTCAGTTGTATTCTCACCTTCATTACTACCAAGTTGTGATCTGTGTCTGCATCTGCTCCCGGGTAAGCTCTCGCATTTTTACACAGTTTCTATATCGTCCATTTACCATAATGTAGTCTATTTGGTATCTTGCTATGTCTCCCGGCATCTTCCATGTATATATTCTTCTCTTTTCGTTTGTAAACCAAGTGTTTGTTATCATCATGTTTCTTAACTTGCAGAATTCAATTAGTTTTTCTCCTCTTTCATTTCTAACCCCATCCCATACTCTCCCACCACACTTCCTTCTCTTCCTTTTCCCACTACTGCATTCCAATCCCCATCAGAACACAAAAATTTGTAGCTCTTATCCTCTCGATTTTTTCCTCTAGATATTCATAAATTTCATCCACTTCTTCTTCAGTATGTGTTGTTGTTGGCACATATACCTGTATAATTGTCAGATTTACCGGCTCCGCTTCTATTGTCACCATTATCACTCTGTCCTCATATCTCTCTATGTTTGTTATGTTTCTGCTCAATTCCTTCTTTAGGAGTAATGCCACCCCTCTCTGTCTCTCTTTTCCTCCCGCATAAATAACCCTGATCTCCTCCGTCTCCTCATCTGTTATATTACTGGTGAACTCGCCTCCTTCTTTCCATCTCACCTCTGCCAAGCCCAATATGTCCAATCGCGCCTTTCTCATTTCCTGTATGATATTTGCTAGCTTCCCAGGTCGTAACATACTTCTAATATTCCACGTTCCAATTTTGAGCTTTTTCTGTGTTCCACAGGGATTTCGCTTGTTGACGACCTTGGGAGCCCTGTTACTCCCATGCACTGCCGGACGCGACTCCACCAACTAAGTCAGTGGCTCCGTTAACGTCGTTCGCTGATTTCTCTTTTACTGGATACATTTGCACTAGGGATGTTAGTCAGGGTGGGTTCCCAGTTCCTTCCCTGCGGTGTTTTTCTGGAGACACCATCTCTTTGTCTAAGCGCTCGCCGCAGAGTTTAGCCTGCTCTTGGGCAGTTTTCCGGGGGGTACCACGAGGAGGTACTGCGGCGAGCTTTCGTACGAGAGGCTATACCAACCGAGAGGTCTTCTACTCGTCAGAGCTGCCTCTCCTTTCGCCCCCGTAAGGGCTAGTTGGTGATCGATTTGTCCTCGGTCTCTAGGACCTCTTCATCGATACTTGGACGCATCGCACGATTATCCCCCCAATAATAAATAAATAATAATAAAGGGTGTGCCAAAGTTAATTCTTTTGATCGTTCGTAGCTCGGTGAAGAATTGCGTCATCTGACGAACACTTGAAACGTAGGCTCTGTTGACTTTTTGACAACAGTGCACAGACTGTCGTCAGAGATCCGGTGGTTCAATCAATTATGAATGCTAATCTCTGCGATCGTCTATTTCTGCAGGGCGAGCGCAAGGATGCCACCTACCGAATAATCGGTGAAACGCTAATATACAAAATCGTCACAATAGTTAAAACAATATTCAGAAACTTTTTCTAATTCTTTTTTTAGAATGGTGTATAATAATTATAAGTGTAAAATGCGTTCAATTTTGCGGTAACATAGCATTGCGGTATTAATAAAATATTTAATTAGTATTATGTGACGTCACATTTCTGGAATCCCGTCGTCACACATCGTCACGCATGTTTGAACCCCTCTCTCCCCGAGTGCGCTACGTCATTTGTGGATGGCCCCTTAGAAAAAGGAAGGTTTTGAGAGTTTGAACTGAGATCTGAAGACATGATGAGATAATGCAGGAATTATGGAAAATGCGGGTTCAGAATTTAATGTTTGACAGTGTCTCTGACTGCGGGGAAGCTGGGATAGAGATCCAAAGTTCAGGTGCGGCGTATGAAAACTTGAAAAGGCTCGGTTGCAAATTTTCAGGGATGACTGATTCAGCGAATCAGCGGGAGTAAAGGAGTGAGATGAGATGATGAACGTGTGGGTCGAGGAGGCTCAGGGGTTAATACTGATCTAAGGTAGACAGGTTTTGATGACTGACGTGAGCTATATGAGAGTGTTATTATTTATAGTGAATACGTTCAGTTATTTTAAGCCAGTGTAGTGATTTTAGTATGGGTGAAATATGGCAGAACGTTGGTGACTTAGTGACAGCAAGAGCCTGTGCATTTTGAATTGATTGTAATTTATTGACGGAGGCTTTGGAAGGTTATTGTAGACTAGAGGGAATAAACAGCTAACTACAGTACCTTTACCGAAAAGGCGCTATAGAAATTCAAAAGATTTTACTTACATGAAAAGGAGCTAAACAAATAATGGTGTTTAATTGGCAATGAAACATGAAACAAATGGAGCGTATATCCGTGTTTTACTGTTTGCAATAATAATAAGAATAATTTTAAAATTTGACTCATTTATCCGGTATTTAATCTTTAAAGTAACTACACTCCGAGGAACGTTTTTTGTCTTAAGTTCTAAGCACACCTCGTTTATGTAATTGGTCTGTTCTTGTTAATAGTTATCTAATCAGCCATATGCGAAGACCCTCTGTAGTATGTGGACTAACTACCTTCGAGGAGGTTGTCGTAACCTTCCAACTAAATTATTAAATAATATTCTTAGTAAGGGAAAAATAACTGAATATTATTAAGTACTGTCATGCGGCATTTTAAACTGTAACCATTTAACTCATATAATAGTTTTGCATCTTAGGCTTACTGTACTATGACTTTTCCCATATCCTCTTCTCTTGCTATTTGAACAGTTAGTATTTATTTTTGGCCCAGTAAAAATATTTGTAGCATATGAACAGTGTTGTTAACGAGACTTTTGAAAAGGTCTCGAGACGAAGACCAAGACTTTACCCCTCTGGTCTCGAGACAAGACCAAGACTTTGCCCATCTGATCTTGAGACAAGACCAAGACTTTGCCCATCTGATTCTATAATTCCAATAGGGGTGCTTGGCTAATGTGCACAGGCCCACTGTAACTTAGTGCGTAAGAAACTGAAGAAAATTTATTAACCCAACTAGAAACAAACATTCCACGGTTTCAAAACTTCCACCTACCTTACAAATCCAGGTGTAGTTCCTTGTGATTCCATAATGACATTTTTATAATAGCAGCATTGCGCTTGCCACTTGTTTTCATCTTTCGAAATGATGTTGAACAAGTTAAACGCAAACATAATGATGTGCGGTGGCTTCAACTTCACCCAATTTGGGCCATTCGGTCTGAAAAGGAAATTAATTAATTCATTCGTCCATGTGAAGTAACGAATGAATGAATGAATCGCCTTTTCAGACTTTTCCGCCATTCTATTTAATTGCAGTTTAAATTATTGTTGGACACTGACCTGATTACCACTAACAATAAAAACGGTTTAAAAAACGGAAACGCAGATAACTTCCGGTCAAAACATAGACATGAATAATTTGATGAGGTTGACATTTATTACGGAGAGCCAGGTCTCGAGTTAATGAGAACTCAAGACTTTGCAACCAGGTCTCGAGTTAATGAGAACTCGAGACTTCAACCAGGTCTTGAGTTCTGTGAGAACTCGAGACTTTCCAAAGCTTGAGACTTTTGGCTCAAAGTCTCAAAACAAGACCAAGACTTAACCCTTGTGGTCTCGAGACAAGACCAAGACCTGCTGTGGGCAAACTCGAGTGCACTCGAGTTCGAGACCTTGGTCTCGAGATCACAAGTCTGCATATGAATGCATAATGAATGAATGGATATGCAGTTTTAAGTTAGATAGTGCAGCAACGCTTCTGTCAATACTTTTAAAATATGAAAACGTTTTTAAAGAGCTGTGAGTTGACAGATGGGGTTGCCAGATCCCTGTCTCCAAAATACTGGACACCAGTGTACCATAGGTGACAGAAAATGCAACTGTAGCAAGATGGACCATGGAAAACTAACACATATAGTAAATAAAACAATAAATTTGTTTCTGTCTTTTTAAATACAGGTAAACTGTATTGTCAACAACAAAGAAATAAAATAAACTGTTACAACTTTACTTTATATTTATTACTGGATTCGGCAGCTTTTAAGACACCACCTGTCTCACACACACTCAAAGCTAAGTCATCGTAGGTCTTTGGACATATTTTAGACCCATTAGAAATTCAGAGAGTAACAGCAGTGCTTTTTTTCTGACGGAACGCACCAGAACGGCATTCCAGAACCTTTTTCTCCCGAATTTTATTAATTTTTAATTTATATTAATTAAATTAAATTATTTTAATTATTTTTATAGCTTTTCCTGGCTGTGTTTCGTCTGAGTTTAATGATACTTTAAGTTTAATCATTCGTACATGAAGATGCGTTGTGGCACCTTTTTTCTAGAAAAAAAACACTGAGTAACAGTATGGAAAATCTGTTTGCATTGAAAGAAAAAGCGTATCTAATTGACAGTTTACAGAATAAATAAAGAGAAAGGTTCCCTTTTGAGAGCTAAGTGTTGAATTTCAGGGAAGGTGCAACTTTTTTCTTCAATTTTGTGACTCAGCAGTCAGGACAGTTTTGTCAATGAACAAAGTTCTGCTCTTGTTTTATAACCTAGTGAATAAGTAGTGATTAAGTTCAGAAAGTTTCAACCCTCTAGCTATGATATTGCTGAAGATATAGAGACCTTTCACAAAATGCCCAATAACATCCAACCCTAGGTACAATAAAAGTTTAATATCTGAAAATTTACGTAAGAGAGTTAGCTAAAATTTTGCAAACTTTCACTGGGATGTTTGGGGAACATTTCTTATAAATTTCATAATTTTCTGAGATGGTCAACTGGTTTTCCATTGGTTGAATTGATGCGGAATGATATGCTTTTTTTATCCTAACATATAATGTACTATTTATATGGGATTTATAGCCAAAATTTAAGACTGTACTAAGCTAGCAGTGACTGGCTTACTGTAGTTTGGTATTTTGCAAGAAAATACTGGACACATGCTTGTCCGGTATTGCTTCAATTTTTTTCACCGTTCAAATAGCCTGAATAATGGACAGTCCAGTTAAAAACCAGACATCTGGCAACCCTATTGGCAGAAAGCACCACAATAATAAATGTGGAAAACTAAAGGCAGACCATCTAAACGACAAGAGGAATCAAAAGCACATACGCTGAAGAGCAGCGCCAATAAGTGAATGTAGAATAGAATGTTTTCCTAATGAGATGAGAATGTGCTGATTCTGAATTCTTAGATGACCACCTAGCTTGTCTTTTGGAAATGTTTTGCTTTTAGCTCAAAGGCAAATGGATTACTGTGATAAGAGTATTGTCTTGCGATGGGCCCAGTCTCCGCCTGTTCCTCAGGGCACTAAACCTCTTCCTCATCAAGTTGCTGGTCATGTTTTTGGAAGAGACAATGGACACAAAAAGAACAAAATCGGTGAAATTGCTTCTATTGAACTCTCAGGCTATACTTGAATAAATATTCACTTTTATAGCACTTGCTTCAATATGTAAATTTATCAATCGGTGATGCTCCATGTCCATTTGCACAAGGCGGTGCAGAAAGATTTTGATCACCATCAGTTCTAATTAGAGAAATGGTGGGCCTTAGAAATTCCACAATATGGCATCCTGTTAATTAGCCCCCAAATAAAAACAAACTAAGAAATTTTGCAGGCAACTATGGTCTGATTGTAGTGTAGAGATTTAATTGTGAGTTACCGGTATTTTTATTATTATTTATTTTCATTCCTGAAAATCAAACAGGATTTAGAAAAGACAAAGGTATAAGAGAGGTTATCTTACAACTACAAACTACCATATTTTCGCGCATATAAGACTAGAGTTATATGATTTTTGTACACAATTAGGCCCTTTGGTGTGTCTTATGCTCGGGGGCATCTTATCTAAATTTTTTGGAACACGAAGAACTGGCATCAAAGTCATCATCAATAAATAAATCCAAAACTGCAGTAGATGCAAGTAGAAACGGTGGAGGGAAATCCTTCCACTTCAAGGCAATCTGTCTGTCTGTCTGTCTGTATTTCTTTGTCTCTCTCTCTCTCTCTCTCTGCCGGCAGTGACATTTAAGTGAATGAGGATTGTGATTAATCGAAATTCTCAATATATTCTACAATAGACCGTTAAGCAACTTTTGTGTAGACATTATATGACAGTCGACGACAGTGGAGGGAAGCCCTTCCAATTCAAGGTGAACTCTCTCTCTCTCTCTCTCTCTCTCTCTCTCTCTCTCTCTCTCTCTCTCTCTCTCTCTCTCTCTCTCTCTCTCTCTCTCTCTGGAGCGATGTTTGACATTTAATATCTTGGCAGCATGTGTAGTGATTTCAATAAAATTTATAGGTCATATACCTGGGAATGTTTCTGATGTCATTGCCAAATTTCATGCAGATATATTTAGTGTTTGTGCTGAAATATGGCCAAACTACTAAAGAGACAAAAATTTTAAATTTGGCAACGGAATATAACGTCATAATAAAATGATAAAAAATTATTTTCTTTATATTTTTGGCTCTGAAAATGGCCATTTTAAAAGGGTTTTAGATGGTTTGTTGCTGGAGCAGGTGCTCAAAATGCCCACCCTTAGCCTTCACACATGCCGACAAGTGCTTCTTCACTGACAGTATCGACTTTTTGATCTGGTCCTCAGGCAAACTCTCCCAGATATTCTTCAGCACAGTCTTAAACTCTGTGATGTTCTGTGGCTTTGGCTGATACTTTTGATATCTGTCGAGCATGATTCCCCAGACGTGGAAGTCAAGTGGATTGATATCTGGGGAGTTGGGTGGCCAGTCATCTTTCTTGATGAAATCTGGACAATTTTGCTTCAGAAAATCCTGGGTCCTGAGAGCAGAGTGGACAGGTGCTCCATCTTGCTGGAATGTAAAATCTTCTCCTAGCAAATCATGACAGTCCTGCAGCCAATCATTATGCTGCTGTGTTTATCTGTTGGCCGTAAGTAACCCTTGACCTTGTCTGGCGCGATGACAACACTATTTTTATGCTTAAAAATGGTACATTTTTATTATGACGTTATATTCCGTTGTCAATTTTAAAATTTGGGTCTCTTTAGTTTTTTGGTCATATTTCAGCAAACACTAAGGGTATCAGCATGAAATTTGGCAATTACATCAAAAACATTCCCAGATATATGGCCTATGAATTTTATTAAAATCACTACACACTTGGCCGAGATATTAAATGTCAAACATCCATCCAGTTTTTACTTTTACATCCAGTAGGTCTATTTTAACATTATGACAGTTGATGGAACCTCTTCCAATTCAAGTTAATCTCTCTCTCCTACCCTCTCTCCTTTCTCCCTCCTCTTTCCTATCTCTTGCTCTCCACAGGCAGCCACATTCAGGTGAGATAGGATTCTAGTTAACCAGGTAACTGAATACTCATCATTTGACTCTTTTGGTGCATCTTATATACGGGGCGTCTTATCCATAATTTTTAAAACACAAATCATCAAAACCCATGTCTTATAATCAGGTGTGTCTTATACGTGGGTGTGTCTTATATGCGCGAAAATACGGTATATGAGAAAGAAATCTAGACATGAAAAAGATACTTATATCTGCTTCATAGACTTTCAAAAAGCTTTTGATAAAGTGAAGCATAAGAAATTAAGAGAAGTCATGAAATTCACAGAGATACCAGACTTGGAAAGAAAGCTAATAGAACATCTGTACTGGAATGAATAAGCTTGTGCCAGGACTAAATCAGAAAAAACAAATATTTAAAATCCAAAGAGGAGTCAAACAAGGATGTATACTCTCATCCATATTATTTAATCTCTATAGTGAACTCCTGCTCTCAGAAGCCCAGAATGGATTACCTGGAGTTAGAATAGGAGGATATGATATAAACAACATAAGATATGCAGATGACACCACCTTATTAACTGAAAATGAAAAAGACTTGAAGATCCTGGTGATGAACATAATCAAGTAGGGCACAAAATGCGGAATGGAATTAAACTCAAAAAAGACAAAACTCACGGTAATCAATAAGGAAAATCAAAAGAAGTGCAACAACATCATTGACAATGTACAGCTACAGCAAGTGGAAGGTTATAAATATCTTGGGAGTTACATCACAGACAACGGTTGAAATGAGAAGGAGATCAAATTGAAAATAGGTATGGCCAAAGAAGCCTTTTAGAGAATGAAAGAGCTCATGAGAAGAGATCTCAACATTGAGTGCAAGAAAAGGCTCATCCAATGCTACATCTTCCCAGAGCTGACTTATGGATGCGAAACCTGGACGATGAACAAGAAGATTATGAAAAGATCACGGCCTTTGAATTATGGTGTTGCAGAAGGATCTTGAGAATCATCTGGATGGACAAGGTAACAAACAACAAAGTCCTAGAAAGAAGCAAAACAACAGCAACATGGATACGAGAAATAATACGAAGAAAAATGTCCTATACACATCATGTCCGAGACCTAATTGAAATAATAATAATCATCTTTATTAAGTGACAGGATAAAAAGTTACACAACCAGTAGTAACAACCAAGGAAAACACAAATCAATTGAACAAAACTAAATAATAATAATAAAAAATAATAATAATAAAATAAACCTAATAATAAACAAATAAACTAAGAACAAAAACACAGTACAGACTCTGCCCTCAGACAAATTCTAGTAATGCACTGAGCAAAGTACAGTGGGCTTCTTCTCATATCTATTAACAAAGGATGCTTGACGCTTTTCTACAATAGCATGCATACTATCCAAACCCGTCAGGACTCTGATATATGCTGCCTCACATGTTTTAAAAATTTTGCACACAACTACTCGAATCAGTCTGTCAAGAGCATTATACTTTTGTTTGGAAATGTGGCTATAAATATCTTAGGGTTAACGTTACATCACATACAACAATTAAACGGTTTTAATTTAGAAATAGATAACCCAAGAAGAAGATCAAATTGACAAATGGCAAGGCAACACCATCCAGGCCAAACAGCACATGCCTTTACAACGTGTCCCAAATCAATGAAAGAAATTTCAAATCCAAATGACAAAGTCATTGATCTCAGCATGTGCTGCATGCCGGATATAGAGTGTGACACCAATAAGATATCATCAGCATACAATAAACATCCAACAAACAAATCATTGATATAGCAGCTATCCAGAATTTTGCAACTTTAAAATTACATCATCAATAATAAAACTGGACAATGAACAAGAGTAAAAGATTCTGAAAAGATTACCCCATCTAACCATAACATTACATTTGGAATTTGATAAAACTTCAATGAAATACCAAGTTTTCCTTTGTTCACAAAAACAGCCCATAGGATCTTTTGAAAATCAGCTGGATGGACAAGATAACAAACAACAAAGTTCTAGAAATCTGAATCCTACCCCAGTTTCAAAACAAACTGCAGGTCAACATGGATACATGCTCAAAAATCTTAGACACTACTGGACTCAAAATGTCCACCTTGTAGGGTCTGCTGTGCACATCATGAGAGGGATCATGATACCATTACCTACTTCTGGCCATATCCTGCTTTCAACATTGATGATAATGGAAGGTAGAATATGAGGGACAAGGGGAAGAGGTTTCCCAAGAAGAAGTTAGATGGACGCATCTTTGACTGGAAAACACAAAAACTATGGAGCCTTAAAAAGATTGGCAGAAGATAGAGAGAATTGGAAGAAAATGACTGTCAACCCTGTGTTAAAACAAATAGCTTTAAAATGATGCACTGAAATAACAGTGAATATCAAAAGCAGATCACTTGGCATTCAGATAACATGCCATAAAACATGCTTAAATAAATAATGGCAAATTCATCTTTATCATGATAATGTATGAATTTAATCATTTGTTGTTGCCATTTTATAGTGTTTCTTTATGAATATAGGATTTGTAATGGAGGTTGTGAAAGTGTTTTACTGTGAGAAGTTATTAGTTTTGAATCATTATAGAGATACCGGTAATCGAGTGTAAATTATATTCAGCAAAAACAAATATATTCATACTGAAAAATGCAGTGAAAATGTTGAAGCAACAGCATTAGTGATATAGTGCAATTCACATTAGTATAAAGTCATCACTGCTACATTGCTTACTGTCTTTTTCATTTTCCTCGGGTATATTTTTGCAGTAGACCAGCAATCAAATCTACTTTGGTTGCTATTGCACTCTTTTAGCCAGCCGGCCGACAAGTTTGTGTTCAGAATATAAAATTCTCAATCCTCTCAATTTCACCACAATGTCTCCTTAGTAAGCATTTGGCGATTCATTGACACTGCCATCGCTGAACTTGATCAATTATTTGCAGCATCACTTGTCTGCAAAAAGGATAGTAAACAAAAAAATGCAAAAATCTAATCACATGCAGCTCATTGCTTTGAATGGTCTCATGATCAAATGCCAGTTCTGCACTCGTAGCTTTTGTACCACAATAGGCAATATCACGTTAGCATGTTCTATCAATGACTGAGTTGTAACTCTTGTTTTGAGAGATATATTCCTATCGCATTATACCGGTACTTGATGCATGTTCCATTGGTTTACTATGTTGTAATTTTTCCTTTCCACTAAATTCTTCAATGCTTTCAGAAGTAGCACCTGCAGGAGTTGTTTTCTTCTCAGGTGCATGGAGTGTAAATGGTTAAAAGTTGTGCAGAAGTGACCCTGATCATTTTGCTGTTTTACTGGAATAAAGGAGTAAAAATCCAGGCTTTGTTACAATGTTTCCCTTCAGTGTGTTGTGCTGTAGATGGTCCAGACCACAATAAAAGGATGAGCCCATGTGCCTTGAAGTGTTTTCAAGTGTGTGCTTGCTCAGTATACTGGTAACTTCTCTCTCTCTCTCTCTCTCTCTCTCTCTCTCTCTCTCTCTCTCCCTCTCTCTCTCCCCCTCTCTCTCTCTCTCTCTCTCTCTCTCTCTCTCTCTCTCTCTCTCTCTCTCCCTGAGGTTAATCTTGCAGTCCAATGGCCCTTTATTGAGCCTCACAGATACCACTGTTACTGTGATGTCTGTCCCAAGGAAAATACAAAATGTTATTTGTGAAAATGAAATTTAGGCACTTTTTAGGCCTTTTGACCTAAAACCAAGACAGTTTAGCATCATATTGTCAAGTACTCAGTTTCTTTTCTTTGATCATTGAGCCAACTTGGAACAACTCTTAGGTCAGGGATAGGCTGTTGATTTTTTTAAAGCTGCCAGAATACCACTGATACCCATATCCAATTTTACTGACCGGGTAATAGTACTCCAACGGTTCCCGGGTACCCATTGACACCTCTAGTCTGGGATAGGATCACTAACCACAGATCTTGTTTTTTTTGCTCATAAAATACAAAAGACTGATTGGCCTGTTCACCTGAAGATGCACTACTGTTTCTATTCAAACCAAGGTTGCTGGAGTGGCACCCCTTACTACTTATGAAAAAACTGCACAACCTTTGAATATTCTAATTAATATGTCTTTCTGTAAAATATTTTGTAGAAGCAGATAATAAGTTTGCTTAATCCTTAAACTGCTGGAACCGAGTATGCTCGGTTACATTGCATATAGTTACAAAGTATCTGGTGGTTTAAGGGTTAAAAATCAGAGGTTGAACCTGAATGCTTTGCCTGTGTATTAGTTAATAATTAGACTGATATCTAGACAAGGGTTTCCCAAACTTTTTGAAACTACGACCCACTTCAGCACTAATCAGCAGTCTTGTGACATGCCACAACCTTTAAAACTTAGTGCCAACTAAAAAGGGATAAAACACTAATCATTTTAATATAAGCCTTGTATGGACTGCAGGTATATAAATTTTTTAATGCTGAGCGTTCTTGAAAATTTGCAAGGGTAGTGACATTATGCAAGATGTTGGTTAGGAAGCGACACTTTTGAATATAATTTTGCGCTACAACTCGATCCATTAGACTGAACCCTGTGACCCACAGTTTGGGAAACGCTGATCTAGACGTTTACAAGTTGAAATGAATCCTTACATAGAATTGATTAAGCAAGGAAAACCTGCTTCTGGTTTAGATTTGCTTCTGACTTTTCATTTTCAGGTTTTCTTCAAAGTGAAGATGGGTGTGTGTTGAAACCGGTGCTTGGACCTAAGAAAGGCCTTCGAGAGGTTGACTTCTATAAGCATGTCTATGACACGAACTGTGATGATGACGTCCTTCTGAGGCTTCGGCAGTTTATGCCAGGATACCTTGGAGTTTGGAACACACCTGAACATCCCGGGTGTTAGTAGCAGACCTCTTTTTTTCCATTTTGACTATGAAACAGCTGTGCTTTATTAGGATTTTAATGGTAGCATTCTATGTTTAATTGGTTGATTTTATGTACATGCTAGCTGTTTCATGTGAGCCATTCAGTTTATGGTTAGATGTATGAAATGGATTATATTCCTTTTTGCTGCAGCTGGAGGTCATTTGTTTTCCAAGATGCAATTTCTTGTTCTCAAATTTGTTGAAGGAAGTACATGTTGTTGTTTTCATCAAATATTAAAAGCCTTTAACTAGAAGAATTTAACCTGCATTCAAATGCTGAACTTTGCAGTGAGTTATTTGAAACTTGAGGATGTAACCAGGAAATTCATGAAGCCCTGCATAATGGATATTAAAGTTGGTCCTGTTACTTATGACATGGAAGCAGATCCAGAGAAAATCAAGCGTGAGAAATCTAAATTTCCAGCCCTTGAGGAGGTGGGCTTCCAAGTGGTTGGCATAAAAGTGAGTCTGTCAATTAAAAAGTACTAATTCAGTTGAACGGTGCTTTTGACTGATCATGCCTCTGTCTATTGTTCGATCACCTCATAATTAATCAAACGATATCATTAGGATTGTTTCCTCAAAAAATTCACTAATCTATTCTTTCCTATTTTATCTGGATTGTCCTTAGAACATAACAATTTTGTGTGGTTGTTTTCATTGATCGTTAGCATAAGGCTAAGAATTTTTGTCATGAAATTTGTGAAGTTAAAAAATAGATAGAAAGTTGCTTAAGATATTTATCTGATTGCATACTGATCTACCTATGTATGTGATTCAGCAAGAAAAATTGGATTGTGTCAAGCAGATAGTATGACCCACTGAACCTTAAGTTGATAAGTTGGTTCAAACATTCAAAACATGGCATTGAAAAATGCTTGCTTTCTTTGTTTTTATCCTTAATGTAACTGTTGTTATTTTCATTTGTAGTCACAAATAATTAAAATTTTCATGTTTGTTCTTTTTAACATCTCTCGGTTAGAACAGCATCTTTGATATTTTGCTTTTTTAGTGAATGATTTAAGTAGGAATTGTTTTTCCGTGTTTTCCAGTGTTGCATTTGATCAACGTGATGCATTTAATTTCATGCATTTCATTCTACTGGTCCAGTTGCCAGTTTATATATAATTTCTGTTTTATTTTATGTTAGATTCTTGTTTATGCATTTAGGTGTATTTGCCCGCTACTGATTCTTATAAAACTGTTGAGCGGACTTTCTTGAGAGCTCTTGACAAAACAACTATTCTGACACAAGGTTAGGAATCAATTGTTTGCTGTTTAACCAATTCTTAATCATTGTGTCACAACATCTTATTTCCCAAATCATATGCATTAGAATTAGATAATGTGCATATTCAGGTGTGTAATATTCAGGGAAAATAAGGTAGCATGTTGGAAAGTGTCAGAGAGCATATTTACTCTTATACTAATTTCTTATTTAGTTTAAATAACAGAGTTTGATCATCTACTATTTGAATATTTAGTACAACTCTGTATTACCCTGCGTAACTTCTCTGAATAAAAATCCTCATTTAGTCAATGCAAATGTTCATAATGAAAATGCATTATGTGTATGAAAAGTTGAATAGCTAGCAACTTGGTCTGGACCAAGTATTTACTTTGGCACTGAACAGTGTGTGACGAAATAGTCTATTCAAAAGACTAACTCTTCGGCTTTGTAAATTCAAGTGCTGGCGAATACGCTTGTTTCTATTGGCCAGCTTTCAAATAGCGCTGTACAAATTCATTATTCATGCCACGTGCGTTAAAGGAATAATTCTGCTCGTTTCCGCTATTCTTGTTACCTATTTGATGAATCTTGTAAGTTATAATAGTAGCGCACAGCACTATTGATGACAGCAATATGGCGACTTGCTGTGGGAGGGTATCATATATACTATATTACTATTCACTATTTGTATTCATATTCGGTATTCATCGAAGAGTGCCCAACTATTCGTATTCGTCTGAATAGTTTAAAACCCCTATTTCGACCCTGCCCTATTAGCAACTGAACCAGATTTTAGTGCTTGATACAGGTTCTTCATTATTGACAGGAATTTCTCAGTATTTCACACCAGACAGTGTACTTGAAGTTCAACTAGTGAAGGCTGTGATTGAAAAGCTTCGTCAGATTGAGGCTTGGTTCCTTAGCCAGCGAAAATACACGTTCATTGCAAGTTCATTGCTTTTCACTTATGATGGCAAAGCATTGCATGATTATAAGACGTTGAAGAAGTCGTCTGACTCTACTCACGGTCATCATTTACATGGAAAAGTGGCTGGAAATTCTGTGGAAAATTCTGTGTCCATTTTGAACGGAGCAAAAATCAAAGTCGACAACTTTTATGATTCAATTGCCGAAGTGCGTATGATCGATTTTACTCATGTTTTCCAGGTGAACAACTGCCATGATGAGAATTACCTGACAGGACTACAAAGCCTAATCAGATATCTGAATGATCTGGTAATAAACATATCAGAATCATCACAGATTTCTAGTTAAGAACTTTTTCTTTTGAGAGTTTTTCTTAGTTATAAGTGATTACCGTAAGTTTGGGCGACACTGGAACACATGCCTCCGATTTTCAGTGAATTTGATATAAAAAATTCTATCAGAGATGGGAGCCATAAAAATTACCATTATTGAATCTTCTCAAATGACATTGCAATTGCAATTTACTTGCGATGCAGTTTTTAGAACTATTGCCAAACTTACAGTTTGACCTCCAACATTCCTAGCCAAGTCCGTCTTGCAGTATTGCTATGTAGAATTTTTTGCAGTTTTGAAAAGCATGAGAGTAATGTTATTAGTTGCTTGCATTTTCTATACTCAAAGGAAATCGTTTCACTTGGACATTTAAGTTTTTGTGTTTGTTTGTTTCATTTATATTTGTTGCTTGACATTCATTTCTGGTTGCCTTTGAGAAATTGATTCATTAGCATTAAGATTGTATGGATATGTACCGGTAATTGAGATCAGTGTGGTTATACAACTGTATCTTCCATTTCTCAAAAATATAAAATGCTAGGTAATTGCTATCCCTTGCTCTTTATCCACACTTTCTTTTATTGCTGTTATTAATTATGTTGTTCTACATGTAACGTTTTAGCAGGAACACATTGTAGTTAAAATGAACAAACATGGCTATTTTGAGTTTTGCAATACCTGTAATTACCAATACCTGTAATTTGGTTGTCATATTTTATCAAATTTGAATATGTTGTCTTTGAATAAAATATATCTTTACATTGCAGTATGTGACATTTACATTCATGTGCACATTGAAAGGGGCCATCCTTATATTATGCACATTAAAAAGTCATTTTCAGACCCTCCCCTGTTGCACTCCAAACATTTTTTGGACCCCTATGCATACATACAAATTAGCTTATTCCCCCCACCCTGACAAATTAGCTTGTCTTCCCCCACCCTGCTATCATCCTCCTCCACAAGTTTAGATGGTGCATCTGTAAACAGAGCCAGCATTTGATGGAGGAGTTTCACTCCCTCCTTCCTTCCTCCCTCTAGGTCAAATCAGTTTATTTCCATTCAGCTGCACACAGACTGACCCACAGCAGGCAGCCTGCTTAGTGTGGCTTTGATAATTAAAATCCCTATACAAAATCTCCTAAATCTAATACCCCTCCCCTTAATGCATACGTAATATATGGATGACCCAAAATGTAGTTAATTCAGACTATGATCTTTGTTTGCACTGTAATGCCCTATGAATGTGTCCTTATACTGTTTAAAAGCTTTCATATAAAAAGATTAATTTGGTGACCTGCAGAAGAGGGCATTGTAGGTATGACAGTAAGCGTTATGACAATAAGTACATTTCATTGTAGTTGCACAGACTGCTGCTTTTGCTTGAAATCTTTGAGTTTCCTGACGTGTGCTTGCATATATTAGTTAAGCATCAATAATTTTGAACTTTCAATTGTTTGTTAATTGTTATAAAGTTATGTCTAATGTATATCATATTAGGTTTCTGTTAATTTAATGTGAACTAACTTATCGTTTATTATTTTGTAAATATGTTCAATTTGTTTTTTAAATCGTCTTTGGGATTTCAATTTATTTTGTACGTTTTTTCTGAGAGCACAATGAACTTCTGACTGCACTTGGTTTGAAGAATATATGTGGCAGAGTTTTGCACCGATAATTAGACCTTGAATGCAATAAGGGGCCCATCCATAAATGATGTCACACAATTTTGGCAGTTTTTTTACCCCCTACCTCCCCCTCATCACAAGTCATCACAAAAGTCAGACCTCTAAAAATGACATCACAGCACATTAACCCCCATCTTTCCAGTGTCAAAATTCATGTTTCAAATCACTTATTTCTTGAATGAAGCAGGCATAACAATAAATTCAATAAATTCATTTGAAAATATTCCTTATACTTATTATAGTTAAAACACTATTCAGAAACTTATTCAAATTCTTCAAAAGATGAAATATAATAATTATTATAAAACAGGTATTTATTTTCCTTTCTCCCATGGTGAATTAAAATGGTCCTTCTTGGAATAAATAGCCAGAACTTGAGTCTCTACATCCCAAACCAAAGACTTTGTGAGCCGATATAATTTTCATAGGACTAGGAGTTCACCCAATATTAAAGACTACTGAGTATAACAATAATTACTCACGATTTTTATAACATTGGGGTATTAAAACAATATTTAGTATTATGTGACGTCACATTTTTGGAAACCCCTCTCCCCTGTCGTCACACATCACAAATGTTTGAAGCCCCTAAGTGCGTGCCGTCATTTGTGGACAGCCCTAGTTTCAATCGATTAAATTACTGATTTCTAAATTCTAAATAGAACTCAATGTTTGCCAGATTTTCCATTAGGCTAAGATTGATAGGCTAAGATAGATTGTGTAACTGAGGATACAAAATCTGAAAATCATGATTCTTGGTTGAGATTGAAATGCTTTTGAGTAAATGTGTCTGTTGGGAAGTGAAAGATTTGCCTTTTGTGCACATCAAGAAACAATAAAAAAAGGTTTTCAGGAAGTTCTTTTTATCCAGATCAGAACAAACTATCATAAGAGGTCTCCACTTCTTAAATAATTCAGCTGTGGTTGAGCAACTGGTGAAATGTTTTCTAAAGGTTCTGCCTTTCTTGGATTGAATTGGATCTTCAATATTATAATCAAGTCAACTGCCTTCTTTGTTATTCCTCATAATTTTTGGGGCAGTTATAATTTACTAGTTCTCCAAAACTTTAGAAATTCATAATATTTGTCCTCGTCTCTAACTTTCCTGCATCATTTCAGATTTTGCATTCACAGCAGTAAATTTAAGTCAATATTTTAGGGCTTTACCGAATTCCGGCTTTGGAAAAGCCAAATTCTGGCCATTTTCACAAATCCGGCTCCGGCCAAATTCTGACCGGATTTGTGCTGCCTACACTCGAGGAATTTTCTTTGCAGTTTCACCCCAAGTACTAAGTGCAGTTATAAGTTTCGACATGTACAGTAATTATATTAATTAGTGAGTAATGAATAACTTCTGATTAAAATAGGTCTAATAAGAAAGACAGTTTATTAATGGAGTCAGTGCTCAGCTGAACAGTCAATTTAACCATGTACCACTACGGCACCAGTCAAGTCTTGCAGTCGGGGTTTAATCTAGGCCGTTTCCTGGGGGAAATTGCCCTCCCCCCGGAAATTTCAAATTCCCCTGAAATTTTGGCATACTACATCAACTGACAGCAGCCCCTAGCTGATTTCCCCCCGGCTTTGTCAGTTCCCCCCGGAGTCTAGATTAGACACTGCTTGCAGTCACACTATTTATTTGTAAATCCGGCTCTAGCCTTAATTGAAATCCGGTACAGTCCTAATGTATATTTATAATTGATAATTCCTACAATCAACTGTGGATCACATGTTATTGTATGACTGCTGTTGATCTTCTGCTTTAGTTTGACATCTGTAATTTAATTACAAGTGCTATTAAACAGTGCCTGGCTTGTGATGGTTTCACATGTAATCTAATTAAGCCATAAACCTCCTTGAAAGCTGGAGGTTCAATGTGCACAGTTGGTAAATTTGCTTCAGTGAGAAAATAACGTAAATCCAAATGGTAAAACTTGATAAAATTATAATTGTTATTGTAACAAATAATTATTCATTTGAAGCTGTTTTGCTTTACCATTTAGGATAATTTTTGAGGGTCAGTCAGGTCAGGTCTTCATCCCCCAGTTGTGTTCAGCCATTGACTTCTCCATGACATCTCTCCAAAGTTCTGTCCTTTGCTATTTCCTCCAAGGTCATTCAGTGTCTTCTGTCAATTTTTCCGTTGAGATTCAGACCTGCCATGATCCTCTTCCAATCCGTCCACCCATCGTCTTTTCGATCTTCCTTTAGATCTTCTCCCCTCTGGTTTGCAGTCGAAAATTCGTTTTGGATGTTTCAGGGTGACATTGGTAAAAAGAAACTTGACTATATACAGTAATGAATTTGTCTTTATATAGCACAACCTCATAAATACCCAGTTTTCAAAAACTGCTTATGCCATAATGATGACTGAAAGTCCTTTAAATGCAGAAAACAAATTATACCATATTCAATATGAAACTCAGGATTACAAAATAGTTACAAATGCTTAAATCATTAATGCCAAAGCAGAAGTAAAACTTGTGGTTAGTACTAGTAATAAATCGTTAACAAACGTGATGTTGTGCAAAATTGTTTATATAAATCATTTCTTTGCATTTAGAACATTACGAATTCTTCTGTGGAATCTTGATTGTGACCTGAAAATACAAATAATGTCAAGTCAAATAATATTGCAGAATATTCCAAACACCTAGACTCCACACACCATATATTAGTTTGTGTAATGAACCGCATCAAAACTGGGCAAAGTTTACACTTAAAGTTGCACAACTGTCACTAAAGACAAAGTTACCGGTACATTGCTTTTATTGAAATTCAACAAAAGAATTAAATGTCAATTAAGGTTGTTAAAACCGTTGGCTTTAAAGGACCGGTTTACCGTTCAAAAAAAGACTGGTTAAACGGGCCCGGAGTCCTGCGCGGCTACTTCAAAGTGCTTTGATATTGCCGGTGCCTATGCCAGCGTCCTGTAGTCGTCCATAAATTACGTAACGCGATTTTGGCACTTTTTTGACCCCACTCCCCCCTACGTAACGCGACGTAACAAAACGTCAGCCCCCCTAAAATATGATGTAACAACGGGCCAACCCCCCATTTTCGTCTTCCGAAAAGTCTTGACAAGCAAAAAAAGGTCATCCTAGTATTTTTCCTCTCGAAAAACCCTGACAAGCAAAAAAGGTAATCCTTGTATTTTTTCCTCTCCAAAATCCCTGACAAGAAAAAAAGGTCAAAGGTCATCACTTAATTTTTTTGCGTTATGTCACATTTACGGAACCCCCCGTCGTCACACTCTGTAACAAATGGCCAGACTCCCCTAACCGTGTTACGTAATTTATGGACGACCCCTACATCAAAGCGTTTTGATGTTTTCAAACTGAAATTACGGTTAAACCCTTAACCGGCTGTGACGAGTATACTCGTCCATTTTACATTGAGTTACAAATAAATGGCCGGTTAAGGGGTTAACCGGTCAAGGTTAAACGGACCGGTCCTTGCTTTTAGGACTGGTTAACCATTAACAACCTTAATGTCAATTTTATACATTTTATTCAATTTTACTTCAAATTTTACTCCAATAAGTTATATTCTGTTATGAAATTAGGTTTATTTGAATAATGCAGTTACCGTTTTAACTTCTGTGTAGTTTTGAAGGCCATATTCACCAAGCTCCCGACCCTGGCCAGACATCTTATATCCACCAAATGGAGTCCCAGCAGAAAAGACATCATAGCAATTGATCCTGGCAAAAAATATAGAAAATAAGTGACTTTACTGTGCAGCATGAAACTCATTATCTAACTCCAAAACAAGCACAAATTATGACCTTGTTTTTAGTATAATTAGTAAATTTTACAAAATAAAAAAATAGCTGAGAAGCATTTAGCAAAAAAGGTTAGCAGTAAAGTTCAGTTTTTTTCTATATCTGTCTTGAGATTGATTGGGATTTAGTTTTGAATTTCAGATTTTCAAATAAAGTTTAAGGTATAAATAAATATAATTCAACTTTTAAACAATCTAAATTGAAACAGTACCAAACAGTTCCAGACTGAATGCTGTTGGACAGGTAAATGGCTTTCTCTAGGTCACGAGTGAAGACTGCTGCTCCAAGGCCATAGATGGAGTTGTTTGCACGTTCAATAACTTCGTCCAACTTTTTGAACTTCAGGATTTGCATAACTGGTCCAAAGATCTTTAAGAGCAGAAAGATTTGTGAACTACTAACTTATTAAATCTTAAAATGTTTCATCATTATTATGATTAGCTAATGAAGCACCTAAAACAAAAGCCAAGAACTTGATCACATGCGGCCAGCGATGATATCTAGAAAATGATAACGTTAAAGTTTTCTGAAGTCTAAAAATATTGAAGAAAATATGAATCACTACTCGAGTATAGAGGAAAAATGGAAGAGTGCAACTACAAAGAAATATCTGCAATGCTCAATACGTAAAATCTGATGCATTAACAGCTTCTACTTCTACTGATTATCAAGATATAGTCTCCAACCTATATCAAAAAAATTACAACAAAAAATTTTTCAACTTCATTATTGTTAAAGATCCAAAGCACTAAATGGCCAATATCCAGACTTGGAGTCCTCGAGCCGTGGCCTACTTGGCCTCGGCACTTGGCCTCTGATTATCAAGATATAGTCTCGGGATACAAGTTGGCCTTGGCCTTGGCCTCGGACCTGCTGGCCTTGGCCTTGGCCTCGGTACAAGTCTCGGCCTTGGCCTTGGCCTCGGATACAAGTCCTCGGCCTTGTGTAAGTCCTCGGCCTTGTGTACTCGAGGCCAAGCCCTCACACCATGGAATTAAACAAGAAAATCGCGCATTCAAAATGTTGGAAGTGACGAATAATATCTGAACAAAACGTCCTCTGTTCAATCCAAACGGTAGACCCTGAGAATTCCTGCTAGCTCTAGTAGCTTGTAATTATGTTGCTTGCATTGACAAGGCTGCCATTGTTTGAAGCGAACATTGCCTCAAGGATTGAAGTAGGCATTTGGACCAGATAATTGGGTTTCTTGCTAATAAAAGTATTAAAAGGCTTGAACCTAAATGGATATATGGCGTCTATTTTAGAGCAGTTCTAGACAGCGGCGGCTTCACAGGGGGCCGGGGTTTATTGTCTCTAAAGTATAACAGAGACACCTGCGAGGCTGCATCTGCTTAGGCTAAGGAAGTTGTAGACTGATCGCACTTGGAAAAGAAAAACGGTGCCGTAGTGACAGCAATCTCTGCTGTAGGCCTACCTATTGCTATTAAAGTTTGTAAAAAAATACGCAAACAAAGAATATCAATATGGCCACAAATGAGCCTAGAATTTTGAAGTTTGCTTTCACCGATTTCAAAATAATAAATGAAAGAAAGTGGTCCATGAATGCAAGCATTGTCGCGAAATAATAAGTGAAACTCGAGGAACTTCAAGTGGGTTCAAGAAACATCTGGATAGAAAACACGAGACTGGCAAACAGCTACAAAACATCAAAAGGTATTTTAATTTTATTTTTAAAACATGGTTGGTAGTAGGTACTGGACCTTACTGCCATGGACGCTAATCCATAAGGAGCCAGGGCACCCAATAATTCGGGTAGGGGCCCAGCACTTGTTTGGCCCCAAAATTTCAATATTTTGACGTTTAATCTGCCCAAATCGAGTGTTGGCCCTGATCAGCGCGCGATTTGCAGGGAAAAAGGGGATTTTACCCCACTGTCCACGTACATCTCTTCCACTGAGGTGGACACTGCAGGGCCGTTTTAAGGTCTTCGTAGGCCTTGGGCACTCTCATATTCGTAGGCCCTCCTCAACTTAAACCTCCAAGTTGCCAACTACGCAACCAACTGTGGATTAAACTGTAGAGTTTAACACTTCTGCATTATTTCATGACTTCGTGTTTAACGGGGGCGTCATTTGGGGGCAGGGGCGT
Source organism: Metaphire vulgaris (assembly GCA_018105865.1). Lineage (NCBI taxonomy): Eukaryota > Metazoa > Annelida > Clitellata > Crassiclitellata > Megascolecidae > Metaphire > Metaphire vulgaris. Next base: position 2,816,613 of record CM030870.1, on the reverse strand, counting down.
GGCTCCAAAGAAATGAAGAAATAATGTAACAAATAAATAAATAAATGTAAAATGTGCAAAAAATTTGTCAAAAATTTGGCAAAATGTACCTACAAAAATTTGGCCAAAAACGCCAAATATCTGCTGGCCTTGGCCTTGGCCTTGACTTCGGACCTGCTGGCCTTGGCCTTGGCCTCGGACCTGCTGGCCTTGGCCTTGGCCTTGGCCTCGGACCTCTTGGCCTTGGCCTTGGCCTTGGCCTCGGACCTCCTGGCCTTGGCCTTGGCCTCGGACCTCCTGGCCTTGGCCTCGCCTTGGCCTCGACAGTTGTGGCCTCGACTCCAAGTCTGCCAATATCCAGATTTGAGGTCCTGGGTTAAGTCAAGATGTCGCCTCTTTTAATAATCTGAATAGTAACTTTGTTACTATTATGGTTTTTTTGTGGCTGCTGTCCAGTGTCCATGACTGATAACTCCAGAGCAGAGGTTCTCAAACAGGGGCCTGCGGTCCCCCAAGCAGCTTCAGAGACCCTAAAACACACTGATGGTGCTGATTCCATTTGAATTTAAGTTGGATGACTAAGATTTGCAATTTCTTATTAAATAATTGATTGACAAAACAAGTAGCCTATGTGTTAATTACAATTAATTTAAAAATCCTAATTTTATAAGGTCTGCAAATCATCACAAAAATGTCAGGGACCACCACGCAAGAAATCCTAAAATGTTTGAGAACCACTGCTCCAGAGGCTCCGTACATAGTTTAAATTGTGCTTTTATATATATATATATATATATATATTAGGGTGCCCGTCAAAACTGAAGTTCTTAATTTATACTGTGGTACCCTCCCATTTTGTTATGTGCTGTGAAGTAAGTTCTCTGTAATTTTTTCAGATTTTTAAAATCAAATTTAATGGTTGCTCAACTGCTCTAAAGTTGTCAGATTTCTAAATAGATGAAAATTTTACACGTGGAAATTCCATATAAGTTCTTCGACAGTTAAATGCATACTTTTAATACTGTGAGGCACCAGGTTGTTGTAAATGTTCTCAAGAACTAAAAGGTTCAATTGCCTCCAAGAAAATTGTCAATTGCCATTCTATTAAGCCTAGTGCGTCTCAGGTCTCTAGTGCGGTCTGTGGAACATCAACATTGGCACCGACAAACAGCGACTTTCTTGCTTCTGGATACTTTGGTCTGTGTTTGAGATAAGATTCTCTTCTGTTCTTTATTTGTTGCAATACTGTATAGTTGTGAAAGTCCTGTATCAGTTTGAAAGCTCACTCTGTCCTGCATTTACAACTGCCAAACTGTTGAGATATTTTTTAGTTACCTGAAATTCATCACGGTTTTACTAGCTGTCTTGATCTGTGGGCGTGTGAGGAAATCAGCATTCAGGCCAAGAGCATTAAAGAAAGACTTAGTATTGTTTAAGACAAAGCCGCTGAGCTCCTTTTCAGAAATGGTACTGGGCTTGAACTGAAATTCCTGTAGGTGTTTCTGTCTACTAAGTGCATTGCTCATCTTTCGTTTTAATGCGGCTGTCTGCAATGTCGTCAAAAACTGCAAAGGCTATTACTTCCTCACTCAGGTACCATATATGTATGCTGATCTGCAGCATCGGAAATGCCCTTGTTCAAAGCCACATAGTATTTTGCTATCTTAACAAAAGTTCCGGTCATTGGCAGGAACAGCTGTTGGTCTTGGACATAATGTCCAGGTTTTGCGTACAACAGGCATCCAAAAAGGCTCATCTCCTTCACTACAGTTTCTTCACGTGTTTGAGCTGTTCTATAAACATCCGCACTTTTGCACAGTTCAGCAGCTTGACTATGACCATGACTCGGTACATAGATCTGGGTACCATAAATAAATGAATAAGCCAATATCTGGACCAGAGATGATCGGTCACAACAATCTCTAAAAACACCACCAACTACTACTTCATGCACATGAAGTTGGCATACCAGATGCAAAAGTTTCTACTAAAGCATGGTCTCTATCATGACAAACTCCACTTCGTATGCCAGTATTCAAAGCTGTCGAAGCATATGTCTTTCACGTGACTTTGAATGCCCATTCTGTAATCATTGTACAACTGCATTGCTCTGGTACATATAAGTGGGTTTGGAAAACTAAGTACCTGCTCCACTTGAAAACTTGATACCAAGATTGGCAGCCTATCAACTTGTTCACAGCCTACAGTATCTGGCAACATCTTGCCATCCCAGTGTACTACTGAAGTTAAGGATGGATCAAAATTTGCCAGCATTTGCCATCTGTTCATGAAACTGTAGTCAAGCTATTCTAATTACTTTAAGCAGATTACATGCTGATATAAAATGTGATAATGCGTTCCATAATTTCATCTAATATTACAACAATATTTTGCCAAGAATATGCTTGCTATAATAGCTGCACCACAAAATTCATACATAACCTGAAATTTGTACTATTATCCATATTATTAACCATAAGTGACATAAAAAAGTACTGTACACACTGGTTGTTGGTAATAAAGACATGATAATTTGCTAAATAATTAATTAATTGTATATAACAAAGCACACTTGTTACAGTTTAATGCCTACAATTACCAACCGGTGGCAGTGCTAATTTGACAGTTAATAATTATAATTATTCTAAATGTTGTCTGCAAAAAACAAATTTGGTAATCATAGAATATTCATATATTTTTAAAATATTCAAATAGATAAGTAGCAGATGCCAATGACATTGGGCATTGAGCAATAAAAGTTGCACAAAAAGCAAGTTTTAGAAAATTAAGCTAAATGGCATTTGTCACTAAACTTTCAACATGTTGAGCAACCAGTAAATGTTGTCATAAAGAGCTGAAATTTTGCACTGTTGCTGCTCTTATAAGGGTAACAAGTTGAGGGGGTACCACATTAACATTTCTCAACTTCAAATTTTTACATTGGTTTGATTAATATATATATATATATATATATATATATATATATATATATATATATATATATATATATATTAGGGCTGTGGTTAACGATTAATTAATCGATTACTCTGTTAAAAATTTTCATCAATTAAATTATCTTTAATCAATTAATTTTTCAATTAAATTTTAATATTTTTATAACTTATTTACTTTCATACCTACGTAGCTTACTATATTTCTATTTAGTCCAGACAGCAATGGCAAGTAATGAAAGCAATGCTGCAGTTAAGCATTTAGGGAGAGGTTAGCTTTTGTTTTGTTTTTAAGCTGCAGACAGCAAAGTAGACAATATGCAGAGTTGCTTATGCAAGGAGATCAGCAAAAGCTATATGTAATTATTTTAATCAAAATTAAGCGATTAAAAATTTTTCTGGTTAATCGAACAAGAAAATTTTAATCGTTACCAGCCCTAATGTGTGTATGTATATATATATATATATATATATATATATATATATATATATATATATATATATATATATCAATCATTATAAAGTGATTATCTTGATACCTCTTCTTTTGCAATTCTCATGTTATCTTGGACATCAGCAAACACTGTTGGTTCAATAAAAAATCCTTTGTCTCCGACACGATTTCCTCCTGTGCAAAGTTTTGCACCTTCCTTCTTTCCACTTTCAATTAAATCCATGATTTTGGCCGTCTGGTCTCCATCAATCTACAACACACAAATATGAGGCTTACTAGTGGAATCTGATTCCTTTTTTCAAATTCAAATGGCTTGCAGAGAAAAAGTTATAGAAATATAACTCAAGTAAGAAATAATTATTCAAATACAGATGGAATGAGAATACTAAATAGTACCACCAGGCCAAGGTTTGAATCGACAACCAATGTATAAGCAGACTGCAGTTCAGCACCATTATCATTATGCCATTGTACAAGTCTCAGATGCAAAATGATTGCTATGAAACAATAATGACTCCAATGCCACAAAGTCAATATTTTCCAGTGTAAAATTCTTGTGAATACCTGGGGACCCTGTTCATTGTCTGCGTTAAAAGGATCGCCAACTGGTCGTTTCTTTGCTTTCTCCACAGAACATTCTACAAAATCCTTGTACGCCTTCTCTTCTACGAAAATGCGTGAACCAGCGCAACAGCACTGACCCTGGTTGAAGAAAAGACCAAAGTGACTCTGCTCAACAGCATTCTCCACTAAACAAAAGAAAAGCAAATTATCAAACACAAGAGTCACTTCATATATTGAAATTGTCTATTCATTCTATGACTTCATAAAATATAAGGATGCCTGTAAACACACACACACACACACCATAGTTTTACCACTGTTACAAGATTAAATATAATCGCCGATCCAAACTGCATTGTATTTGGATCAGTTTTCTGAACAACATGTTCTACAAAAGGAAGAAATTCAAGATGTCAACCCTATCCACTGTGCTGGCAGACAGCCAAGCAAACTCTTCAAATATGTACACCAACTTGTTTATCCATAAAAAATATAATAAATTAACCCTTTCGCTGTCACATTGACGAGCGCTGCCTGTCATGTATTATCCGCCCGTCATGTCTATCATGGACACCATACAATGTAAGGCACTACTGGCAGTGGAAATACAGCAATGCTGCAGCACATGAGTGTTGCTAGACAATATTTAGGCTATATTGGCTGGGTTTTTTTAATGTGAATGTCTTATATTCTGTGCTAGTAGATAGGCTGGCCAAACTCATGGGCCTTCAAAAATGACTTGTGGTAGTACTATCAAAAATTCAGTTAAGATTTAGAAATAATGAGTACAAAACGATTTAGTAAAGACGATGTGGTGTGAATGTCAGAAGACAGTGACCATAGTGAAGACGAGAGTGCTACAGGATCCACTTCCACTTCTGGCACAAGGCGGATAAAATTACCATATATTCGCTGGCAGTGAAAGGGTTAAAAGAAAACCTATATTAATAAACTTCCGTCACTCAACACAAGATCACTGTCATTCATATATTTATTAGCATTTTTAAGATACTGTTGCAAAACTTCAACGCACTATCAGCATCGGAGAGAACGATGTTTGGACTTTTCCCTCCCAATTCCAGAGTCACCCGTTTGAGATTACTCTCAGCTGCCAGTTTGGCAACTATCTGGCCGACTTCCGTGGAGCCGGTGAAAGCCACCTTGTCCACGTCCTTGTGACCTGCAATTGCAGCTCCTGCAGTTGGACCATACCCAGGCACAACATTTACAACTCCTGCAGGAAATCCAGCCTTTAAAATCAACAAAAGACCTTCTAACACCAGTTAAAATCATTCCATGTCACATTCATAGCATGGCTTAAATCATGTGGTAATAGTATAAGTAGAAACTAATAATCCTATGTGAATATATAACATCTTATGAATTTCTATATTGCTTTTTTGCCTTTTCTGTCCTATTTTGTGTGCTTTTGACCAACTAGTTGTTGTTGTAGGTGTGATGATAATTGTGTGGCTGCTTTTTTGTTATACTGATCCTACTTGGTAGACAGCTACATGTATCAGCTTTACAGCCTATTGCTGCTAAAATGCTAAACAGAACAAAACTTGACATTCTATGGAGACCATTTTTTATTTCCAATCCCTGCTGATGGAGACGTGCAACTACACAAGAAAGTTTCCAACCCCTGCGTACAGAACTAGGAGTACGGGTCATTGCAGTATTTAACTTTAAGCTTCAAAACACATCTTTCAAAGTTGGCCGGCAAAGTCAGAACCCGGACAAACCTCCTGTCAAAATTAGCAGTTCCTCCTGGGGAGTCTCTGAGACAGTCTGCACTTTCACTTTGCTATTCAGCCGCGTACTGCTGTCCCGCCTGGTATTTCCTCGCACACAAAGGCGGTGGACTCTTTGCACTCAGCCATGAGACTTGTCTCCGAACCCTATTTTGTCCAATGGCTGCCAGTTCTGACAAATATCCAACCACCATACTTACGTTGCAGTGGACAGATTTCTGATATAGCAGACCGTGAGGACCTGCCACTCTTGAGGACCTGTCCAACCCTCCTAATCACCGATTGAAATCACGCCATCCTCTGCAGCTTAACAAGGTTCCCTCAGATGTCGATAGACAGTGGAGACTTGACTGGCGGCTCAGGTGATCAACTGCCAATTGGTAAGATCCCGCTATCCGACAACCAGGCTTTGACATTGCCTATGTGGTGTCTGTTAAACCATTTTTGGACAGGGACACTGCAATTACTGTCATCAGAAATGGGGATTAACTGACTCGAACCTGTGCCCCTGCGGTGTCATTCAAACAATGTCGCACCTAGTTGACTCTTGCCCTATAACCAGGCTAGAGGACAGTGGATTACAAACTTTACACACAGCTGATAATGTCGCAATCAAATGGCTGACATCATTTAGCACATTAAGCATTCGATAATAATAATAATTGCAGTATTGATCTAGTATTGGTCTACCAAGTGAACCATCAAGGCAGAATTTACTCAGCCTATGTGGAGAGGGAGTTTATGGATCTAATAATTAATTCTGTTAAATCAAGAGGACTGTGTTATCCAACTTTGTGAAAATAAATAACTTTGACTGTATAAAGCAACATTTACACTTAAATAATAAGAAGTACAAGAATAAAACAATGCTTTCTATTCATTCATTTAGCTTCTATGTGTTTTAATGCACTGCCCAATCTATGGTCATCATCATCATCATCTTGGCTCTCTGCCAGCTAATTGCAGCAATAGCTAGATAGGAAATGTTTCCCATGTTTTCTTTCTTTGGCTTGTCTTTCAGCTTCTCCGATGTTGATTTGTCTGAGTTTGAGGTATTCCTTGATGTTGTCAATCCACCATTTATTCAGTCTTCCTTTTCTTCTCTTTCCTGTGTCTCTTGTGTGTAGAGCTTTGTATGGCCATCAGTTGATTTCCATTCTGCACGCTTGTCCAAACCATGTTAATGTTCTACTTCTAATCTTTGGTCTAATCTTCTAATCTAATCTTCTAATCTACGGTCACCCACAAGTGTGGTTGGCAGTGGTTGGAGTCAGTTCAAACTTGTGATATGGCAGAAGTCATTTCATTCAGAGAGTGTGAAAGGGACCGTGAAGTTTTAAATGAAGGAAATGCCTCACTGCTTCAGCTTTTCTGTCATTGTCTGCTGTTTCCCACTTGACCGATATCTCTGGCACTGACTTGGACTTCAGCATCTAGCTATGGACAGCCATCAATTAATACTTTTGTGTATTAGAACTGATACTATAGAAGTACATAACTATTATTGTTGTTGTTCATTATTATTATTAGTATTATTATTATTATTATTATTATTATTATTATTATTATTATTATTATTATTATTATTACTAAAACACTGAAACAAAATGTATTTCTGAATAAAATATAAATAATTATCAACAGCAATTTTGGCTGCAAGAAGTAATCAAGTGAAATTGCACATAAGTGAAATGAAGGTTACTTCAGCAATCAGAGCAGCAACATAGTTGGCTGACAGCGGTGTTTGCTCTGCTGTCTTCAGAACGACAACATTTCCCATTGACAGTGCCGGTGCCAGCTTCCATGCTTGCATTAAAAGTGGAAAGTTCCACTGAAACACAGAATTCATATTTTTAATGTGGAAGCCAGTGTACTTAATTCCCTTAACATGTAAAATTAAGCCTTTGTTTTAATCTCTCAATCTGTTTTTACTCTATTTCACTAATCTGAAACTACTGTTCATTATCCTTTCAAACAGGAATTAGAAATGCTAAAGTTTTGATCTTAAATGCAACATACTTTGCTTCTGATCAAGTCAATACATTGGAAATTCTTATCTCACACTTACAGGAATGATCTGTCCACATACACCAACTGGTTCATGTCTTGTGTATGAGAAAAAATCACCTTCTGAAAATGCAGAAAAGTTTCATTTAAATATACAATATCCCATTTTGAAAATTAAAAGCCAGTTTATACCACCTCTTCCATACAAGAATTATTTGAAATGTTTCTAATCAGTCATTCACACAAATAAAGTCTTTCAATTTTTAATCAATCATAGACAAAAATTAATTACTGACAAATGAAATCGTGAATTTTTAATACAAATAAGGAATATATTTGGAGCAACCAAACTCTATCCAAACATAAGACGCGATTTGCGAAAATAATGTTTGCTAAATGGTACACTTGTACAATTCTGTGGTTAATAAATGTACTAAAATTTAAACAAAATAATAAAATTTATTTACAGGACATTTTTTCTTTTTACAATAGCTGATATAACTAAACATTTTTTAATGTTATATGATTTGAGAGTTGAATGCTATAATTCAGTTTCCTTCACTTCTTGCAACACCTTGTTAATTCTTCAGATCTAAACTGAAAACTTTTCTCTTCAAAAAATCATTCCCCCTGTAACTGGAATGTTCCAAACATTATGTCCCTCTGGATATAATGGCCCTCACTTGGCTTACCTGACTCTACATCTTGGTTATAGCCATTTTAAAATTCTATTTGAACATGGAATAAAAGTCCAATCAAAGTTTTAAATCCAAAATTAAAGTATTTAGAAACCCTGATCAATGATTCACTTCCAGTATTTAATTTGACATTTGCCATCTCAAATAGAAATGTTAAAATTTTTCCAAATCCTGTTTTAGATTAGAAATAAAAGTCTAAATCTGAAATTGGACTAAAGTTTGTGTTCTGAATCCCACAGGATGCTTACAGACTTGACATTTTAAGATTCCCCGAGTTTTCCAGTGTTTTCCAGACAATTTCTGAAACGTTTCCAGATGCATTAGTCGTCATAAACTGTGGGTTTGAGCCAACCCCAAAAACTGATGGTGAAATTACTAACATGCATAACCTTGTATTACTTGTATGCATACAGCTACAAAGGATCCGCTTTAGCCTAATTTCAACACGTGTTAATAATTAGAAACAATTCACTTGTCATTTTTGGTATGTGTTGCATTATAAACACTTCATTATGACAGATAAACTGACTGCTCAGCGCGAATTCCCTGAGTTACATCACAATTCCCCAAGATTTCCATGACTTTTCCATCCACAAAATCCATGAGTTTTCCAAATCTGTAAGCACCCTGTCCCATGACCCTTAAATAGTTCATTTAATTCAATCATTAACTCTACTGCCTCAATGAAAAGATCAATATGTTTATTTTGAAGAAAAAACAAGTTACATTCCGAAGAAAAATTTATATTTTAAAATAAATTAAATAAAACATAAAACTTATTCTTCTAATGCTCACCAACTGGTATTGTCTTGCCGTGATTTTTATCTGCCCATCCTGCATAATATCTACAATGGCAAAACCAAACTAAACCAACCTGATCGCACACAGCAACTTTGCTAATTTTTCACAGCATCTATTTCGATGCAATTCACTGCCTTTGTGCCATAATTATGTCATAAAGACAAATTCCATTGCACTACTCAGGCAAAGTCTCAAATCTCACCCATTTGACCATCAATGAATGTTTGTTAAATGGTCCATAACTGTGGCCTTTGCCATGCTGATGAAGCTATAGAAATTTTGAACAGTAATAGTTTTTATCAAACCAAAGGTCATAAGATTCATAATAACTAGTAATTTATATTTCCTATCAAAGTAAGTCTAATGCCTGATTTTGACTTTACAGTAATAAGCTTAAAGATCTGCCTTAGAATTGAAATGTAAAAGTCCTTCACCTGTAGCACTTAATGGATAGCTCCAAATCTGCCAAAAATGAATACTTAAAAGGCTTGCCATTATCAAGGGTTTCCAATGACTGAAAAAGCAATAAATCAAATTATCACATAATTGTTAAATAACCTATGTCTTTTCAAAAAAGTGTCAAAGTCAAGTCCTTCCTAAGCCTCACGGGCTCATAGGGCATCGCTGATCTCCATTGCTATGGCCCTCGGCCAGGCGTGCCATACTATACAGGCTAGTGCATGGCTAGTGCATCGCTAGTGCATCGCGTAGCAGTAGCACTGATCCTCATTTTACCACCGCCCTCTAGTGAGTAAGGTTGAGTCAAACTTATGGTTCCTGCAGGTCTCGAACCCACGCCCATCTGCTCCATTGTTCAACATTGTTACTTTTCTGCTAACTTCCTGCCCATAACCTACGTCAACAGATACAAAAAATGAGAGATGATAGCTTGACAGACAGACTGCTACAGCTTCAACTATTGACTGAAGAAGCTGTAATGGTTTGAGAAAAGACCAATGCTGCAAAATAGATCAGAGATTTATCTTGGCTCTTGTGCAAACCTGCCACTCTCGATTATGCTAACCAGCTGAATGTCAAAATGTCTAACAATATGATTGATAAGACTGTTCTTTAAAAAACTTGCACAATTGTCAACACATTTCCATCAAATGTATGTCAAAGGTTCCAGAATAGGAGAGCACCAGAGTTTCTAGAGACCAATAATTCCAGTCCTGAATTCCTGAATAGGGTTTGAAGGAACACTCTCAAAAGAGCTGGCAAATGGCAATTGTCCCAGCCAAGCAGTAAATGTTTTATCAGTTGTGCATAAATCACACAGCAGCCTAAATAAGAGCCCGGCTCTGTACACCTTGTAGCTCTGTTCACTTTGTAGCTATGTGCACCTTGTGGCTCTGTACACCTTGATTTATATGCTAATGATTTTTTCTTTAATGCAATAATTCTGACTGGTCTAAATCAGCTGCACCATGGAAGCCTAGATAATGCACAAATAGTCTAGGCTTCCATGAGCTGCACTAATGGACATCAAGACAGACATAAACATCCCATTTATTCCAGCCAGAGGCTGTAGCGGCTCTTTCACCATGTGCTTAATTATCCATGAATCATGTACCAAGGTACAAAGGGCAGAATCTCAGAAGCCAAAGTACAAGAATACAGTGAACACTTGACCTAAATAATACTATCATAATAGGTTTCAATTAGGCTTATCGCAGAACTAAAATTAGAATCGGTCCTAAAGGAGGTCACGCTCACTGCGCATGCGTGCAAATGTGGCCATTAGATAGTTGAATTCACCTGAATTACTAAATAGATTTCTTAAAGTTTAATTTGTTCCATGATAAAATTAAGCTGCCCATCAAACACTGTTGTTATGGAACATGTGCAAATGACAATAGGAAAAACTGATATTTGAAAGAAGGGTTTCGTTCCCCGGCCCGTCGAGTCGTCGACTGACAAGCAAAAGCAGAGAGGTGGGCTGTAGCATGTCGACGAGAGAACTTTACTATTGGGAACATTCCAGATGGACATACATTTGCTGATCCAACAGGGCCAGCTCAGATGAATCCGGATCCTCTACAGGCCAACTCTTGCAATCTACCTTCAAATAATATCAAATTGCATATTTTCATGGACGGGGCACAGGGCATACGTTCAGTAACTGTTAAAGTTTGATGCCTACTAGCCAAACGGACGTCATTTGCCAAAATTGCCTAAAATTTCCCAAAATTTGCAAAAATGCCAAGATTTGCAAAAATTTGTCAAAATTTGACCATAAAATTATCTCGTCCCCAGAAAAGTGTGAAATGACGCTACTGGTCAAACGTTTAACCATCCTACATGATATCACCAGTTTCACTCGTACTCGTGGGTCGTCGCCTTAAAAATCTCATAACTAGTTAATTTATTCTGGCTAGGGTGAAGAGCCAACAAGAAATTTGTTTAAAAATTATAACTCAAAATTGAAATGTTAACATTGAAATTCTCAAGATCATTAGCATTGCTTAACTTAACATGTATGTTATTATATATATATATATATATGTGTGTGTGTGTGTGTGTGTGTGTGTGTGTGTGTGTGTGTGTGTGTGTGTGTGTGTGTGTGTGTGTGTGTGTGTGTGTGTGTGACAAATTAAGATGATTAAAAACGGAATGACCATTTTACTTAACGCTATATTAGACATTGCCTATGCACAAGTTCATCCTTTTTCCGGTCTGCACTCTAGCCAACGTTTTAATTCAACAACTGAATTGTTTGTAACATCACTACGGCGAAGTTTTGCAACGTCTGATTCTAACAGCTTTATTTCGAAAAACGCGCTTTGCAGTGCTTGACGCCATGTCCACTAGCTCTTCGCTGTCCACATTTGCATAAACAGCTGAGCGCAGTTTGACCTATTTGTTTTAATTAGATGCATGACGTCACGGAAACGCTTAGGCGATAAGCCTAATTATATCTTATACCAGTAGTAGTAGTAGTAGTAGTAGTAGTAGTAGTAGTAGTAGTAGTAGTAGTAGCAGCAGCAGCAGCAGCAGCAGTAGTAGTAGTAGTAGTAAACTTATTTAGCACCATTGAGTAGTACATCTGCACCAGTCAATGGTCACTTCAGTAAAAAATCATAGTCGTGATCTTGTCCGGTGAATCGAATCGAGGTTGTAATGCAGAGGTCAGCCCGTACTTCCAGATTCCAGGCTAAGGCGGATATGCAGTCAGGAATAGAAGTGTTTTAAGTCTAGACCTGAAGGTCTGGTGGAGCTGCACCGGCAGAGAATTCCAAAGTCTGGGTCCAGCAACAGAAAGCAGTGCAAAGCAAGTTTTCCAGTAGTGGTCTTGCTATAGGGGGGCACGGACATTCTCCCCGGACATAATCCATCCAGGACATTATCCCCCCGGCAAAGAAGTACCGGGTAATGAACAATGTAAATCAATATCATAGATCTTAATTTTAAAAGGTATTTATTGGTTGTCTGATGCCATGGCTGCCGTCAGTATCGTTTAGGGTTAGTGTCTGGGTTATGGTGATTATTAATGATTATAGTCAAAGTCCATAGAGTAAAACAAAGGGGATTATGTCCGGGTATGTCACTTTCTTGGGTGTACCGGGGGGGGGGATAATGTCCGGGGAGATTATGTCCGGGGAAGAATGTCTTACACCCTACTATAGGGTATGTAAAGAGTAGCAGCATCAGACGACCTATTTGATTTGACGACCTAGTCTTGAACAGTCAGTAATAATCGGAGATACATTGGTTGATTTGTGTGGAGCGTCTTATGCACAATGAGACTACCGGTAATCTTGAATTCAATCCTTTGTTTGACAGGCAGCCAAAGAAGTGATTTTAGGATTGGTGTGATGTGCTCATATCTGGCAGCTCCGGTGATAGCTCTGGCTAATGAATTTTGAATCCTTTGCAGGCAGTTTAAGTTAGATTTGGAAATCCCAGTATACAGCGAATTGCAATAGTCGAGACGACTCGATATCAAAGCATTGGCCAGAGGAATAAGTGCAGAGGAAGGCATGAGGTGTCTGATCCTCCTTACATCTTGTATGTTATAGTGAGGAGAACGGCAGACGAAATCAATGTGTTCTGAGAATGAGAGGTGATTGTCAAAGATTAAAGGCTAAACATAGCATAGGTTGATAAATTTACCAATGATACAAACCACAAAACAACCTTTAAATCAGTGTCTCAAACTTTTACCTCGCTCATTCTTCATAAAATTACCAACAATTTATTAAATTGAGTGTTCTTTATTAAGGAACTGCCTGCAGTCCTGTAACAAACGCCAAAAGTAACGCGTTCATAGACTGTAGATTCTCGCCGTTGTTTTCTTTTTCACCTTGCATTTTCTCAGATTAAAAATGTATCCATTTCAAATTTCATAGAAATCTCGGAAAAGAAAATTCAACTGTTACAGACTTATAGTTAAATCAATGTAATTCTGAGAATGAGTAGGTGATTGTCAAAGATTAAAGGCTAAACAAAAAATGGAGCATAGGTTGATAAATTTTTACCAATGATTAAAATAATAGTAAAATTCTGAAATTCAAACCACAAAACAACCTTTAAATCAAAGCTTGGAAAAGTTTAAAGGTTGAAGCTTTAAGTCAATCCTCTTAAAAGTTTCCAAACTTTCCTGAAGTAATGAGCTTATACTGTACCAGTGGACCACAAACTTTTCCCATACAGGGTCAAATTCTGTCACAATTTCTTATCACAGGCCACAGTTAAAACCCACAACTACACATGCCCTTATTAGCATTATATATAATTAAGCATTATATATTTAATTATAAAGTTCTTTGCATAGTAATTATTGTGCACACAAGTTCAACCCAGTGGTTTGTAGCCAGAGTTCCAAAGTAAGGGGGGACACCATTAAGACAGAAATGCATAGAAGGGAGCACCATGAACTTCTGCAGTGAAGTCTGGGCAAAGCCTCATCTACAGAAGCTTCTGAGTAATATTAGAGTTAAACCAAGAGCTCTGGTGCATATGTTAAAGATTTTATATTTTATATGTGATTTATTTATATATAAAGTGCCCAAAAGTTGTAATACAACTAAGTTGATTAATTCTGTCACCCTACCATCTCCTATCAAAAAAATTATATTGGTTTTGCACAAATCCCACGCCTGGTGCCAGACCTGGGTCCTCGTTACCCCTTCTAGCAACACCAATTCAATCCTCTGGCATCTTGGAATCTCCTTTCATATCTGTAAGTCCTGTAAACAAAGCTGGTTAAAGAAGCATCAAAGCATGAACTAAGGACCAAAGTGCCGGTACACTTTTACACTGAATATGGAAGTGAATGATTTGTTATTGAAATAATGTTTTTACCAATATGTAATGGTTTACATCAGAATGCGCACTAGTTATTTGAGCACCTGGGAATTTTCGCACTAGTAGTTTGCACACCAGTACATTGTGCACCTGTTTTTGCATACCTATAGTATGCGCACCAAGTTAAGTATCAACGGTTAATAACAATGTGAAGAAATAAATACTTGCATTCCTTTATAGCCTGACCGCTGGCCTCTGGCTTAGCAATTGCCAATTAACAATTAATAATTGACCCATTTGAAATTTGGCCAGGCTCTAAAGGGACATGATAATGGCCCAAAGTTCTTAGTTCAATTATTAATTGACCTATTTGAAAGTTAATAAAAGTTAACTCGCATTGCATTTAGTCCATATATAGTAACTGTATAGCATACTTTAGTCCAAGTTTTCAAATCGTTATATATTCTTATAAAGGGTAGTTACAGCGTCCTGGCTCTAAAGGGCCATGATAACAGCCCAAAGTTCTTAGTTCAATTACTATATATGAATTTGGCAAGGCTAGAAAAAATGTGCTGATATTAATCCAGAGTGAATATATAAATGATAATTATAATTGAAATTATATAGCACTCTCCTATCTTTGATGTAGGAGCTAAAATTTCCAGGCCTACTTTACACAGTGACTGACCAAGACTGTTTAATACTAATTTAATTGCCTTGGTGACTGACTTACAGACCAAAGTCCAGTCCAAGCACGCTCAAGCCAAGTTTTGAGAAAGAGAGGAGGAGGAGCAGGGGTATAGAGTTTCAGCATTTGGGCTGAAGTGTATCAGGGTGTAGATTCTCTGACAAGAGGAGCTAAGAAGAGGATGTGGACCTAAGAACTAGGATGGGGGAACTATATACAAGGGTTGCAAAGACAGACAGATGAAGACAAAGGTACAGACAGACAAATGAATCAAGGAGATATCAGACAGAGTGAGAAGATCTAAAGCGTCTGTGGAAAGTGAAGGAGAGCAGTGACAGTCTGAGTCTGGTCTGGACTCTGGAGTGAAGACATTAGATGATGATGATGATTATGATGTCCTAGTGCCCTCAAACTGAAATTATGTAGTCATATTAGATTTTTAGGTCTTAGAAGAAATGTACAGAGAACCCATTAAATCTTTACAAAATAACAAGCAGTTTTTCCCAAATTAAATCTATGAATAACCAATCAAGCAAGATTTGCTCTTAACTGCTCATATATGAGAGGTAGGGTTGCCAGATCTCCCGTATTTCAGCCCCAGTCTCCCGCCTCCCGGACGGATGCCACACGGGAGACCAAATCTCCCGTATTTGGCTAGTTCGATAGACTTAATTGAGATGCAGCTTAAAATCGAAACAATGCTACATTTTCGGTGTGATAAAACGTAAAATAAACGTTATTAGTACAGTTTAGTACGATATCAATAATCAAACAAGATAACAGAGGCTCTGAGGCAGACAGCAATGCCCCTCTGCTTCTTACTTACTTTGACGGCAGGAATAGGAACTTAGGACTCGTTAGAAGGCTAATGATAATAATATTATTATAACTTGTTTGTAATATAATAATATAGGGGCCTAATAATATTATTATAACTTGTTTGTAATATTGATTCACTACATGCGGATGGTGCAGTGCATTGAACAGTGTTGTTTACTGCTTTTTCCCAGTCTAAACTCTATAACAGTGACGCAGCCAAGGGGAGGAGGTTTGAGGATTAAACCTCCTTGGCTGTCACGAAAAGATTTTTGCATTGTTTCACGCATTTTATTCTCGGATTTCGAATTTGTGGATCACACCCCCGTGGGGTTGCCGGAGTAAAAAATTTCTTAACAACGGTACAAATTCAAGAAATTGAAGAAATAATGTAGTTACTTAAGGCGTTGACCTTTTTTGCTTGTCAACACTATCGAAGAAAAAAGATGAAAGAAAGGTGTCGGTGTGAGCGAACGAACTTTTTTTGCTTGTCAAGATTTTTTCAGTTTTCCACAGTTGACCATGACCAAAACCAAAAACCCCCTTCCGTAAATCCTGGTTACGCCACTGCTCTATAGGTCTAGTACTGTTGTGTAGTATAGCTCTAGTCATAATAATTCACACTGAACTGGACCGTGGAGTGGGGGCATTGATCGCAGTAACAATCTCCCGTATTTTGACTTTGGATATCTGGCAACCCTAATGAGAGGTGATATACAGTTCTCTGTAATAATAATAATGGTCATCAACTCAAGATACACCAAATATTGCGGAGCTGTATAGCCTATAAGGCTATAAAAAATACAAATGAGAATATCTATGCAATTTTTTTGCACAGACGATTACCCTAATCTTCTCTGGTGAAGTCCAGTTTCAGCAACAACCAAGGAGGCTTACTGGCAATGTTCCCTCTTAAGGTGCACAGCTCATTTGATTATGCAGCTCAGCAGTTTAAATATTCTTTGCACAAGTTTTGGTAGCAAAACATATGAGCTAAAGTTCTGCTTAACTTAAGGCAGGCCATGGCATTATAATTATTAACTTACTTACTCATCTATGCATCAATGGAAGGCCAAGATCTGCCATTGTTAAGTGTGCATTTTCATTCGTTGGGCCAAGAATATGCGTTGACAGCGGTGTGATTTCAACACGGTGCTTACAGTCAGTCGCATAAAAACAAGAAAAGCGTTTATCCTTCTTTGTTGTTGCAAAATATGAATTGCCATTATTGCTCAATGATTTTATATGATTATTATGCTTTATGAATGGGGCCCCCACCCCACAAATTTCCGGACCTCTGGGCATTTGCCACTGCCCCCCCTCAGCGGGTCTGTAACAAACACAAGTGCAATGAGTAGTTATAATTTACATTCACAAATGTATCTTTAAATGTGTTGCTTGCACGAAAATGAGGCTGCTCAAACAACTGCCCGCTCCGTGTGCAGTGCGCACAGCAAACAAATTAGTGGGAACGTGGTGCAGACATAATCCCCTGGACATTATCCCCCCGGACATATTCCCCTCCTGGCAAAGAAGTAATGAACACTGTAAATCAATATCATAGATCTTAATTTTGCCATCAGTATCGTTTAGGGTTAGTGTTTCGTGTCTAGTTTTTGGTGTGGGTAATGATTATATGACCCTGTACGGGTGCAATACAATGCTTTTCGTCAAAACCCATAGAGGGGGGATTATGTCCGGCAGTATCATTTCAAAGGGTGTAAAGGATAATGTCCATTATGCCCAGGGGAGATGTCCTGTCCGGTGGGAACATTGCTTACAGGTGCTGCCCAGTATAAGAACTGAAGCACAGAATTGCAAGTTTCATGGACTGTACTGAACTGCTTACAATAGTAAACAAATTTACAGTGATGCTAACAAGACAAAATACTAGCACTGAATTTTGATTGAGCACTGGTTCTATGGCATAAGTCCTCCAATGTAGGGAGACACGGGGACAACATTTTGTCCCCATCCCCACCCCGTTTATTCCCAGTCCCCACCCCATCCCCCGGTTTCTCCCGTCCCCACCCCAATTGATTCTACCCGTCCCGCCCCATTCCGCACCAGACTTTTTCGTCCCCTCATTGTGCATGACACTTATCGTTATAAGCTACTACGTTTTTGTCTCAAAATTATAGTGTCAACTGTTAAATGGTAATATAATTAAAGATTTAAGCCAGCGAACAAAAAATATTAACAACAGCATCAGCACTGCATTGTGCAACCTTCTCGTAGTGTGACTCACTCCCACTCAGTTATACGTTTAAAAGGATATTCACTCACTTTTACTTTTAATCAATTTATCGATCGCATTTTTCCATTTATGACAATGTGCCCAAGACAAACAAAAAGGAAGTTTACAGTGATCAGTTGGCTGCTCCAACAACCTACTTAAGAATAAAATACTAGCAAAAACAAGAACTTTTTCAATGTTATCATCAACTTGATAATCTGTCACCGGCATTAAAAATGTCCCCCGTTCCGCGGTATTACCTCCAATGTCCCCACTATTTTTCCATCACATTTTTTTCCATCACATTTTTCAGCATAAATATTAAAGTTGTGGCCAAATTTCATTATATTTTGCAACAGTTTCCTAGATGACTGCAGAAATGATACAAAGCCAACAATTTCTCAGAGTGATGCAATACTTCAAGCTTTCAGGACACAAAAATTAATATATAAGACTTTATTCACTAACAAAAAATCTAAAGCACCTGAGCAACAAAATAAAATAACATAATTCTTCAGATCATAACAAGATCATACTAACACTAATACTTGTGAAATTTTGGTCTATGATGAATTTATCTGTGCTTATTTATTCATAAGTACATTGTTATATATTACCATAAATCTCAGGATACAGCGTAACAGGCTTAGACTTTTACAGATAAACTGACTATATCATTTTAAAAGTACTTTACAGTAACACAATGTATGTCTCCCACCCAGCACATTATACTGATGGCTTACTGCCTTGGGCTGCAGTTGGGCATAGTCAGTACAGAACACTTCAAAGAAACAAAGGCTTCTCAACAGTTCCTTGAAGAAAATAGACAATATTATGATTGTCTAGGGCTGCCGGTTAAATGTGGCAAATTTTCGGAAAATATGCAATACTCAGAAGAGGTCCTAAATAGGTAAAGGTGGGTAAGGTAGGTTCCGTACTCGAGTCCGAGCGTTTCCGTTCCGGCGCTTATCTCCAGTCTTAGGCAATCAGTGACATGGGTGGTTTAATCCATTAATCTGGATTAGGCTGCTATTACTTTCCCCAGACCCACATTTTACCTTCGCAGCTTAATGCTGCTCCTCAGTTTATCACCGCCCTATAGCGAGTAAGGCTGAGTCGGGAATCGAACCCGCAACCTTCTGCTGCATCGTCCAACGCTGTTACCACTCTGCTAACTTCCCGCACCTGGTCTAAATATGCAGGGGAAAATGCAGACATTTCCCATTTATACGCATAAACTTCCCATTTATTGGTATACACCTATTCACCTCACATATTTCCGGAAATTGCCTTGTTTCTCGGTGAAAACGGCTGACACGTAAAATAAAGGCCATCAAAACTGGCACTGATCCCATGTGAATCTATGAAATCTATGCATATATTAGTAAAATAGCAAAAAAATGCTATATATGTGACAAAAATAGTGAAAATGCTGATAAATTGCCACACATTTATACAGAAATTGCATACGTGGAAAAAAATGAATACAATGCGGCACATTAAAAAAATAGTTAAATATGTGATCGCATAATTGCATTAAACCGGCAGCCCTAATTTTTCTTATTCAGAAAAAGATCACAAAGACATTTGAAGCAGTTCAGTTAATAAAAAGAACACCTGAAGATAATTCAACTTACAGCAAGATAAACACGATCTCTCTCCATCAGGTCGGCCAAGACGTTCAACAATCTTCCGCGTTCGGAAGCATCTGTGCGTCTCCATGGTGACCCAAGGCGAAAAGCGTCCCGAGCAGCTTTAACGGCAATGTCCACATCAGCCTAAACACATACCCATATGCACTTATTCACTTACTCAAAAATATGTGAGTAATAAACAGCTATATTCAAGAAATGAGATTTAAATGGGGAATGTGCACAAGTCATTCCCAGAGACACTATTTGTGAATCTTAACTGCAACTGCAACTTAATTAACGTGATACAGCAATAGAAATTGAAAAACAGCAATTGACAGTACAATCACCAGCCAGTCTTGCTTTGAGCAGCACTGAACTGTTTTCAAGGACAATCAATTCATTTCAAACAAGGATGAATGATAACAAAGTGCTTATGAACCCTTCAAAGACTGAATTTATGCATCAGATCCAACATTCCCAACACCCAAAAACCTCTCATTTAACAATGCTGACATTCTCTGAGAAGGTAGATAGGAAAAGGTATATACTCTATATTGCCAGCATGGACCTGTTGAAGAACAGGACTGTTAGAACCTTCAGTTTTACATGGCAACAGCTGAATGAGGGTGATATGCCAACCTTTCCCTCTCCACCGTCCATCCATCCACTGAGCTAACACTCGATGTGGTGATTCACAGCTGAGTTGACTGGGGCTGAAACAGTCTCACAATATAATCTACTAAATATCTTTGACTTCAATCTTTTGTCCAGAAAAAACACTGATGGAATGTGTCATTCTTCTCCATCCTATCAGATGAACGATACCAAAGGATCAGACACATTGAGGTTCCACCATCAGTAATCTACAAAGACTGCAGGGAATTCAAAACCCTTCAACCCAAGTTGCTAGGAAAAAAGCTCAAGATTGTAACATTACTTTTGTTCTTAAAGACTTCTACTGGCTTCCAACTCAATCACAGAACTGATCTCAAAATTGGCACCACTGGTTCACAAAGTCCTGCATTCCAATTGGCACTTCCTACTCCAAACTTAGGACTCCCAGTATGCTTTGCTTTGATACCTCAGCTATTTGCATTAGGACCACTTTAAATAAACAAACCTTTTCAGTGGCTGGACCCAGGCTCTGGGATACACTTCCTGTTCATGAAAAATTGTATCAAGGCTTTCAGATCAAAACTCAAAAATATCTCTGCTTATTTGCCATTTCCCTAACTGGAACTGGACAACTGCAAACACATAAACACAATTCTAAGCCACATCTTCACCTTCAAGAACAGTTACTGTTCTATGTTTTGATTTTTCTGTTTTGATTTTTTTTAGATAGATAGACTGACAGTTACTGGATGGGTGGACAAGAGAACACAAGTAATATGACTGAGCAAACAAACAAATGCAAAAATTAATATAAGTTTTTCCTACTTTGTCTCCTTCGGCCACATCACAGATCTTCTCTCCAGTAGCAGGATTGAATGTGGGAAATGTTTTACCGCTAACAGAATTTATCCATTCATTATTGATAAAGATCTGAGAAAAAAATCCAAAATAAAATAATATTCATCAGCTCCTTTAAATAATGAATGAACAACAAAGCAATGATAAATGAATGAAGATTCTAAAGTTTAAAAAATGGCATAATAATTCTTAGAGGTAAACTTTCACAATTTTTCCTCAAAACCACAGCACAAATGTTGCTGAATGTAAATCAACACAGGCTAAGAGCTTCTCGCATAGAATTGAGAATAATTATGCTCTTCTTTAAACTCTGGGAAAAACCTAGAATTGGATTGACTGAGATGGTCAGCAATGAGGAACTTAATGGGTGAAGAAACCATGGAGCAAAAGGTGAAACAGAAAATTGCCTATTTGAGCATATAGGCAGAATGAAAGGAAGATCAAGTCTTTAATGCTGAATATATAATGGATGGCTCCAACATCCATGGAAGACCACACAGAGCACCATAGATTGCTTTACTACATCTGCAGAATAACCTCATAACAGAGTTTCAAGACCCCTTTTGATAACCACTTGGAATTTTAAACACCTTCCTTATAATTTCAGCTGTTATTGCCAACCGTAGGGGGCTGTCCATTAATTATGTCAACAATTTTTGGGCAATTTTTGACCCCCTCCTCCCCTTGTCAACAACTGTCAACTTTCAGTTACCCCACATAATTACATCAAAACTTTTACACCCCCGATCAATGACAGGTCCCAATAACAAGGTTAATATTTTTTACGATGATGACCATTTTTTTCCCTTTTTTGCTTGTCGAGTGTCAAAATGTGATGGTTATGACCTTTTTTGCCATGCTTTTTTCCATTATAATAAGTAGTATTCCATGAAATTTCCTAGTTTTTGATTATTTGTAAAAAGTGAAATTGTTGATGTCAACTTCTCTTGTCTCCCCCCTGTCAACAACTGTAAAACTTTTTCAAACCCCCCCCTAAATTGTTGACGTAATTAATGGACAGCCCCTAGGCTGCTCACCCATCAAACATGATATGTGTGCCTGAGAGGATATACCTTTGAATTAAAGGCATCAGCATATCAGTTGTGTGGTGACTGGTGGGGCACTTCGATGAGGAAGCGAAATTCATGAAGAAATAATTTACGCACCTAAAATGCAGGATTACTTCCAACAATTCCTTGAAAACTGCAAATAAGCTATTAGTTCTAATAACCAAAATATCAACAGAACTGCTTCCTATATCTTTATGTCTGATTTTAAGTAATTTTCACCTGTGTTTTGCTACCTCAGCCCTCCCTTTTCCCCTGGTCATTGTCTAAACTTGTTTTTAGTCTACTGAACACTAATGACTTTGTTCCCGACACATTTTTTGCGAGAAGAACGCTGCAAAACAGGTATATCTAATTAGAAATTGTGGAATACTTTGTTGAATCTGATCTCTGGTTTTCTTTCTGGTTGCGGCAGTGACGACGTAGCTCGGACTGGATTTGCCCGACAGCCCAGCACTTCGAACGCCAAACGCCTTGCCACCCTCTGTCCAACAACAGCCCAAAACATTTCTACGACGACGACGACGACAAAAAAACAAAGGCAAAAAGGCAAATAAACGCCTTTTGCGATGGAGAAAGTGACACTACGAGAGGCACGGCCCACTCAACATTAATTTACGCTGCACCTGTGTTACCACTTTTGGAACAAAGTGGGTTGAACCATGGATTGGATTCGGTGAACAAGCACAAGAGGTTCAGGAAAGAAAAGTGTCATTTTGGTCCAGCCAATCACGGCGACCCGCTGCTCACTATTTTAGATCGACGTAAAACCCTGTATAGCACCACTGTTCTAGTACCTGTGTAGCATATTATAATGACACCCATGTAATAATAACTCCCCTCTCATTATTATATGTATAATAAAGACTCTCCCTCATTATTATATATAATAATAACTTTCTCTTTATATTATAATAACTCCCAGAAGAAGTAGGCCTAAAAATTGAAAAATAACCCCAATTTATAAAAATGTCTCTAAAATGGTTATATAAAATTATAGAGGTCATTTCCAATCTCCCAGTTTTCCTAAAATTCCTGAAAGGGCAATGCTTACCAGAATGTTAAACTACTTAGATGCATTTAATATGCTATCCACTGATCAATATGGTTTCAGCCCTATTTCTCCACTTAAATGCCAATAATGAATTTAATTGATACCAAAACAACAAATTTTGAATCCCACAAGCACACTATTTGGAACAATCAATCGATATAAAAAAAGCTTTTGGTTTGCACTAGACCATTATCTCAGCTGAACTTAAAAACTAAGGGAGTTATTATAATATAGAGAGTTTTTATTATATATATAATAATGAGGGGGATATTTTATATGGGAGTCGATTGATAACCTACTTTATTAGAAGGCTATCAATAGACTTCTATAACTACAGAAGCTTAGGTTATCAATCGACAGTTGTATTAGGCATGGTTGGACCCTCGCTCCAATTTCTTTCAATGGGTGGTTTGACAGAGGAATACTGGAAAACTTTATGGGTCTTTGTCCCTCTCTCTCTAAGGCTCCTCCGGTCTGGTCGCCGTGGTCGGAGACTCTATAACTCTCTCTCTGCGTCGATGCCGCACTCTCTCTCTCTCTCACAAACGTCTCTTATAAAAGTGCTTATTCTTATAAAAATATCAGCTTATACGTCAGCCTCACATACAGCATCCAATCCTAAACTTAAGTATAGAAAGCTGTACACTTCCTTTTGTTGTCCATGGTTCTTGCAAGCAAGCCCGCAATGGCCATACACCATAGGTATGCACTCTTGCACTGAACTTAAACTTAAGGAGCTTAAAGCTCTCTCTGTTTTCATTTTTTCTCGGATATATTTTAAACTCTCTCTCGATTGATAACCTTCTGTATTAGAAGTCTGTTGATAGCCTCCGGTACTAGAACTAGTGTTATACGGGGTTTTATGTCGATCTAAAAATAGTGAACAGCGGGTCGCCGTGATTGGCTGGACCGAAATGACACTTTTCTTTCCTGAACCGCTTGTGAACAAGCACGCCTCTCTCTGTCTGTCTGTCTGTCTGTCTGTCTGTCTGTCTGTCTCTCTCTCTCTCTCTCTCTCTCTCTCTCTCTCTCTTGTATGGTTATTTATAGACGCGTTCTTCAGTGCTACCAGTTCGAAAAAAGATTGCTTTCTGTAAAAACCCAGAAAACCCCAAATAAGTTTCGGCATTTTTAGCAGTTTTTCCCGTGACTGTGACAATTTTTAGTCATTTATCATCGACAATTTGCGCCAAATTTTCCAAATTGTTGACGTTTATTCTGCAAAAGTCTTGATAAGATAATATTATTCTATTAATATTCTAACTTAATTGCATCCAATTGCTATAACCCCCGCAAACCCTGGAACAATGCGAATGGTCTATTCCACTGCAATTAGAGCAAATCCTCTTCCTCAATCCATGTCACAACTTTCTGAATCATTTGCTAAATTTTTCCGGAAAAATTCTAAGATCTGATCTGATCCGCGCCAATCAGAAATCCACCATGACCAATAAAACTATAACTCTCCACATCATCCACATGACCAGGGCAGCGACGGCCGGTGACCATGGTGACCATGTCGCTGGGTTGCGCAACCCTCAGCGCAACTCCCAATTTTCGCTGCACAATTTGTCAATAACAATAATAATTTCATAGGCCTATGAAATTTTGTTTGGTGCAGCAAGCCAATTCCCGATCAAGAAAATTAATACGATTGAGTGTTTTTCTAGCCACCCTGACTGCGCTCCGGTGGCTGCGGTGTGCTGTGAACGTTGTGTGCGTCCAGCCGTTTCTCTGCGACACGTGACTTTTGGGGCCCGGTGCATATGGACCACATGGGCGTAAAAGTATTACAGTTCCACTTTTTCCTTGCTGACGTGTGAAAAAAAAACGTTATTCAGCCACCTTTACATTTTTATCCTGAGTTTGAAAAAAAAAAAAAAAAAAAGGTCTGCCAAAACGTTCAAACCTTGATTAGAAAAAGACCCTATCCTGATATTATTTTTGTCTCGGATGTGGTGACCCGGCAAAAAAGGGCATCACACATCCCCCTCCTTTCAAATACTCTTTACGTGGTCGTATCCTCTTTTTTCCCTCTCTGCGATAAAATAACCCCCTCGGTGCAATTTTGGACAAAATTTCCATCCCCAATGCAACATATAGAAATTGACTTTTCAAACTTGCTGAAGGGTGAGAACAGTGGTTTATTCTAGCCACCTTGACATTAGGGGAGAGTTTGAAATGACGATTTGCCAGGGGTCTGCCCAAAACCATCAAAAATTGACGGGTTGAGGTCATCCTGATATTATTTTTGTCTCGGATGGTAGTAACGACAAAAAAGTTGTTTTACATAATTGTCATTCGAAGATTTCAAATACTCTTCTTAAATTGTCGATTTCCTTCTCATTTTGATTGTCGTAAAATAAAATAACCCCTCTTTCACAATTTTGAAAAAATTTTACCATCCCAATGCAACATATGGGGAATTGAAATTAAAACTTCGGGGAACTACAAAGGTTGAGAACCGCTGGTCTAGAATAAAACTGAGTGTGAGTGGCTGTGTCGCTGGACGGTTGCGACCAGGGCTAGGTCTTGTTAAGACGCGCACGTTTCAACTCGCCGCCCCAGACTGAGACATCCTCTGCTGGTTAGGGTGTTGGCTTGTTGCCAACATGCCTTGACTGGCTTAAGGCATATCGCCTGCCTCTGCCCTTCACTGTATGAAGCTGAGGCGACAGAACAGAGGGTAGAGAAAACAAAACTAAAAAAGTCAATCTGTAGCGGGAAATACTAAGAAAATGAATTCCCAGCCTAATTTTAAGGGTGAAATTTTTCTCACTGACATTGCAACCCCCACTTCTTAGACCCACCGGCCGCCACTGCACCAGGGCCATATTAAGGCGGGGGCTAATGGGCAGGGCTCAGGCTTGGACTGGGCCGGCGTGATACCGGAAGATCCCCGGTGGGCCACAGAATGACAATTAGATAGGCCTATTAGGAAAATGAATTTAAACGTCGAGAAAAGTCTGATTAGCAAACAAAGGTCATCACCGTTTTTTAAAATACCTTTTACAGTTTGGTTTATTCCTCAAACGTCGTGAAAAATATTCTGACACAAGCAAAGTAAGGTCAGCTCCAGTTTTCACAGTTTATTCTCTGTCTTCCTCATGCTCTTTGTGCAGCCATTTCACCTGTATGCATGCACGTATTGCTTGTATACACAAATTAGGCCTGCAAATGTTGTGCATGCATGTGTACATGAATGCGTACAATACAAATCTCCGTGGTTATCAATATTTTCATTTGATTAATTTATTGCAGAAATATAACTGCCATAGCATTTTGCGCCTTGCTACTCCAGACCTGGCAGACCATATTTTGCTTATTTCGGCTTCTGTTAAGCGAATTTCTTGTGTGTACGT
Organism: Metaphire vulgaris; assembly: GCA_018105865.1. Taxonomy (NCBI): domain Eukaryota; kingdom Metazoa; phylum Annelida; class Clitellata; order Crassiclitellata; family Megascolecidae; genus Metaphire; species Metaphire vulgaris. The sequence continues at coordinate 2,789,828 of CM030870.1, read as the reverse complement.
TCTAATTTGCAGAGGTGTGAATTTGACGACATTACAAATCACTGATTCCTAGATCAATAACATTTTAAAGTTACATTCTTTTATGAAAACCGTAATTAAGTAAATCCTGTTTAGATTCCAGCGATTCAATTCAGTACTTATTAATTTCTCGGGAAATTTATCTTTAATATGCTTACATTGGCGTCACGAGGTTTGCTCGGTTTTCGATAGGTGGCGCAGCAATGAACGCCTGTTCAGTACAAGCAAAAAGAGGTAATCTCCAGTTTTCAAACTTCCTAGGAGCCCGTGACTACTCTGCCCAGGGGCCCGAGATTTCCCTGAAAAAGTTTGACAGTTGTTGACAGGGGAGGGGGTCAAGAGAAACTGACGTCAACAATTTCACTTTTTACAAATAATCAAAAAATAGGAAATTTCATGGAATACTACTTATTACAATGGAAAAAAGCATGGCAAAAAAGGTCATCACCACCACATTTTGACATTCGATGAGAAAAAGGGAAAAATGGTCATCACCACAAAAATAATAACCTTGTTATTGGGACCTGTCATTGATCTTGGGGGTCAACAGTTTTTGACGTAATTATGGGGGGGTTAAGTGAAAGTTGACAGTTGTTGACAAGGGGAGGGGGTAAAAAATTGCCCAAAGGTTGTTGACATAATTAATGGACAGCCCCTAGAAGGCTGCATGGTATATTCACACAAACAATTGATTTGAACAAAATTACTTTCTCACGGTCAAACAAAGGGACCAAACTATTGTTCCCAAGGTTATTCAAATATTAAAAACCTTTAATTTAATAGCAAACAAATGCTTTTTGGCTATAAATAAAAATTAATTTTCACTGTGCGGGGGGTTGCTTATTTGTACGTACGCATAGGGGGTAACCAAAATTTACGGTGTGCAACAGGGGAGCTCAGGAGGGGGTTGAAAATATGACTTTTTTGCGTACGTACTATATGGACGGCCCCCTACTATATTCGAGTTTCTTGTTCAATTTTCAGCAGCAAAACAGATATTCAACTTTCGACAATGATAATCTACTATTAAAGGTTACAGGTTTTAGCCGCCCCAGCTATGACCGCCCCAGCTATGACCGCCCCAGTTATGACCACCCCGGTTATGACCGTCCAGTTACTCTATGGGTTTTGACGAAAAGCAGTGTATTGCACCCGTACGGGCCATTACAGGGGTCATATGATCATTACCCACACCATAAACCAGACACGAAACACTAACCCTAAACGATACTGACGGCAGCTAAAGCTGGGGCGGTCATTACTGGGGAGCAGTGATGGGCAACTAGTTAACTAATTAGTTGCTAACTAAAAGTTTAACTAATTTTTTTAGTTATCTCCATAGTTTAATTAAATATAAATAGTTTAGTTAAAATGATAGCTTAACTGAAAAATTTTAGTTAGTAACTAAATAGTTTAACTAAAACTTTTTAGTTGGTGTCTCGAATTCTCAATAACAGTCCCTCTTCAATCTATTCTTTTCTGGGTCATTTTTTCCAAACAAACTTGACAAACTCGTGTTCCTGCAGTCTAGACTAAGACTTAAATATTACCTAGACAATAATTAATGATTTCAATGGTTCATTGACTGATATGTTCATGTTGCGAGCATCGTCTATGTTTTCATGAACATACCTGATACCTAGGAAATAGTTGTAAAATTAGTTGCAAAAAGTTTAACTATATTTTTTAGTTTAGTTGACTATTTTAGAAAGTTAGTCTGCAACTAAAAGTTTAACTACTTATTTTTAGTTTAAATTTAGTTATAGTTTAACTAATGATTTTTAGTTAGTTGCCCATCACTGGGTCATAGCTGGGGCGGCTATAATGTGATACCTTTTATTTATACTGAAAGTGTGACGTCACGCTGGTCCTTACTCCCTCCCTCTGTCACAAACTGTCTCGCTTCCTTAGACCCCTCTCCCTCGAGCGTGACATACTTTATGGACGGCCCCTTATTACTCCAATTTGACCTCTCAGGTTACGGGGCCACAGAGTTCATGAAGGTAGGTGTGTTGGTGATTTATTGATCTTCATGTATTGTGAGGATAGAGTCAACAAGAGGAGCATTTGTTTAACTGCTGCAAACATTCTCCACCGCTGCTCCTTAGTGTTTACTGTTTGATAGACTATTGTTATACTAAAATGGCACGTAGTATGGGGAGGGGAGCGAGAGAGGGAGGGAATGTTGTCAATATGTCTAAGTAGTTTGGAATGCATCTTTATGTACAGTATGTATGACTGAGCATAGTTTAGCCTATTAATGCTTCCGGCAAATTACAAAACTACCCACAGTTCCTTTAGCCTTTGGCTTGCTTGATATACCACTTTAAATTATATATATTATATATATATATATATATATATATATATATGTGTGTGTGTGTGTGTGTGTGTGTGTGTGTGTGTGTGTGTGTGTGTGTGTGTGTGTGTACTGTAGGTGCATATTAATTGTGCCAGTGCATTCGCAGATATGTGGCTTGCATGTATAGACACCTAAACAGCCCACAGCTTCTTATTGTATTGAAATTCAGCTTGCATATTGGCAACATCTATTCAAAGGCTCTTTATTATTCACCAAGTTTGAAGTACAGTCATGACACCCATTCACTGACGGTGACTTTTACTTGTGCAGTCTGTAGTATTGTGGCGTAGTAGACTAAGACTAAAATTACACCCTCATTTGCAGAATAGTCTCACAGGATTCATAAATAGTTTTCTAGCATTATACTTTCATAGCTGTAACTTTGAGTATTGTGGGATATGTTGAGTTTTGGTTTGTGTTCTACTCATTGATTGAAGTGACTGTTGCATAGCACTTACCGGTAGTCTTAGCCTGATTGAAGAGCTTGAAAAATCAAATTGATATTAAGTTATAGAGGTAAGCTTGTTTCACTTCTGTTCTTGCCTTGAAGTTGTCATCACACTCAAAGCATTCTTTTGAAAATGTCGAATGCAAGGTATGTAAGTGTTCATTTGTGTAAGGTTCACATTAATTACTAAAAATGATTTTGACAGTTTTTGTCTTGATATTTAGAACATCATTTAGTATTTGTTTCTATTTTGTCATGCTTGAAACAATTATTTTAAACAATAGTTTACTAATTTTGAATATGCAATAATTTATTTCTATAAAAGCTATGAACCTAATTATGTTTGTTATTTGTGTTATTGTTTGTTTTAAAATTCTTGGAGCCAGTTTATATAGTCTTGTTACTTTGTTAGTGATTAATTGATGAGAACTTGAACTGGAGTTTAGTGCTTGATGATTACAATCTTATATCAGTAATTCAAACAGTCAGTTAATTCAAAGTCTGTGGTTAAAATATCAAAAGTAATTCTTGCTAGTTGTTCAAATAGTGTTATGGCATTTTCTTGAAAGTTTGTCAAATTCAGTGCAAGGTTGATAAGCACAAAAAGGTCGTTAGCTAATTTTAAGACGTAAAAGAGGCTGACAAGCAAAAAAAGAAAGAAAGTCAAGAAATTTTTATCTGCACAGGGGCCCGGAATTTCTCTCGGCGGGCCTGGCCCCGATTAGAGGGAGGGGTTGGAGGAGCTTGCGAGCACGGCAAAATTAGAGTAAAATTAGATTCAATTTTTGAGATTTTGAGCATATTTTCAGTCTTTGTGACAGCATATCGTTTATGTGCTGGCAAAATGGTTTATGGTCATTAATCTCACTTAGTGTGGTCTTGGGCAGAGACCCAGACAAATACTAATATATAGAAACCCAAAGAATTTATCATAATGCTAGATTAAAATCTTGAACTTTGGAGCAAATTTGCAGACTATATGAGAGCTATTCAACCATAGCCTTTGCCCTTACCCGGGTTACCCCAGTATATAAACTTTTCTTAATGTTTCTCTAAGAAGAATCTCCCCACTAATGTTGGGCTTGGGCAGCTCAGAGACCGCTAGACCTCTTGTGGCTGTGCTAATGGGCATCAAGACAGACAGACAGACACACACACACACACACACACACATCCCATTTAGTCTGACTAAGGGATTTGGAAGCATCCTGACTAGGGCTGTGCTAACCGAGTAGTTTAGGAGTCGAGTAGCTTAGCGAGTACTCGAGTACTCGCGGAAAACCGGAAATACATGATTTTTGCGTCATGGCCCTCATTTAACCAAAGCAGAACGCTAGGTATACAGTTACATATCAATTTTTCGGATATTCAAGCGTATTCAAGTGTAGTCTTTCCACAGGCACATTCCCATCCTCATTTAAAAATTCCCTCGTAACTCCACTTCTTAAAAAACCAAACCTTGACAGAGAAGATCTCAACAACTATCGCCCCATTTCAAACCTGTCTGTCCTCTCCAAACTCACAGAGAAAATCGTTCTTTCCAGACTAACTGAGCATTTGTCAAAAAACACCTTATACAACACTCACCAATCCGCTTATACAAAACATCATTCAACAGAAACCGTCCTCACATACATTTATGACAAACTCCTCACTGCCATTGGATCTCAACGAGTTACTGGTCTCTGTCTCCTTGATCTTTCTGCTGCCTTTGATACTATAGATCACAAAATCCTACTGAAACGCCTTTCCCTCTGGTTTGGAATATCTTCTGTAGCTCACCGCTGGTTCTAATCCTATCTCCAATCTAGATCCTTTCAAGTTTCATGCCAGAATCAAACTTCATCACCCTCCGATCTATACTATGGAGTACCACAAGGATCTGTCCTTGGACCGGTTTTGTTCAGTCTCTACACTACCCCACTGTCATCCTTAATCAACTCTCTCAAATTGAATCATCAACTTTATGCAGACGACACTCAATTATTTCTTTCGTTTACTCCATCTTCCTTTAAGGCATCAATCTCTGAACTAGAATCAGCATTTTTGTCAATCTCATCGTGGATGTCAGCTAATCTCCTTGCCCTCAATCCTCCAAAACAGAATTTCTCTTATTTGGACTGCCACAACAACTGAAAAAATTGAAAATCCCACACTGATTTTAGCCCCAGATACAATAATAACCCCTGTTCCAACTGCAAAAATCTTGGATTTACTTTTGACTCCTCCCTAAATTTTGAAGCTCACATATCTCAACTATCAAAAACCTGTTATGCTCACATTCGTGATCTACGCTCGCCTTCGCCCCTACCTTGATATTAAAACTGCTTCCACTATTGCCACTTCAATAGTTCACTCTAAGTTAGACTACTGCAACTCACTGTTTCACAATCTTCCAAAGGCTTCCATATGTAAACTCCAATCGATTCAAAATGCCTTAGCTCGTGCAGTAACTAAATCGCCTAAATTTTGCCACATTACACCATTACTCAAATCTCTCCACTGGCTCAAGATAACAGAACGCATTGAATATAAAATAATATCAATGACTTATAACTCACTCCATACATCAAAACCAGTCTACCTAAGAAATCTGATAATTCCACAACAACCTGGATCTACTAGATCCTCTTCTCATGTAACTCTCCTTCGACCTCTGAATCAATCATCTCTCAAAATTTGCAATCGTGCTTTTTCATATGCGGCACCTGAGCTTTGGAACTCAATTCCAATATCCCTTCGTTGTCTACATCAAAGCCAAATAACAAACTCTGAGTCACAATTTTCTCCCCTTCTTGCAACATCTCCTCATGTTTTTCTTTCCAAACTAAAATCATTTCTCTTTATAAAATCATTTCCTCCATAGCTATAGCGTCCTGCCCACTGCCCTTTGATTAAATGACCCGGCATGAATGACCCACCTTGGCTATAGCTACTTCATTTGAGATTGAGCGCATAGGAATAAGGAGCTACTTGATGCATCTTTTGGAAGCGCTTTAGAAATTAACGAGATTTTACTTACTTACTTACTTAGTATAACAGAAGTTACAAAACAGAAACTATTTTGCCGGTAATAATGGTAGGCCAAATTTTAATGAAATTCTTTGGTTATTCTTTATTTATCTATTCTATTCCTTATTTAGCTATTCTATGAGTACTGACTCAAAAAAAATTACTCGACTCAATTTGGAGTCGAGTACTCTTACTCGAGTTACTCGGCGCAGCCCTAATCCTGACTGAGTTCCAGAGAGGTGTGGGCAGTGGCGGTTCCAGGAATTCTTGGGGGGGGGAGGGTGAAAACATTTTTTGAAGTTGGTGGGGAATGCAAAGTGAAGAAGAAAACAAGAAAAAAAGAGAAAAAAGGTCATTGTTAGTAGTGTTTTGCTCACTAAATGTTAAGAAACCTTGCCAAAAAAGGCCGACAAGCAAGAAAAAGGTCATTTGCAGTATTTTTCACTAAATTTTTATAAAAAAACTCACCGGAAAATAGGCTGACAAGCAAAAAAGGTCATCCGGAACCCCGGTGGGGGGAATGCATCCACAGTCATCAGCATGGTGGAACCGCCACTGGGTGTGGGGCAAAGTCCCAGCCACAGAAGATTTTTGTAATAATAGAGTTTATTATTTAACGGCCAAAAGCTGTTAACACAACTAAGTGTATCCATCCTGTCAACAATCACACTTATCCTCTCCAACAAAATTTCCACTGGTTTTGCTTTACCAAAATAGGGAAGCTCTGGCCCATTGCCTTCTCCTGGCTGTGCTGATGATGGCTTGAATGCGTGAATGGCTTCTTTCAATGTGTCGGGCTAATTAAATTCCTGCGAGCAAGCGAGCAAAGCCACCTCTGAACACCTTTTGTTTTGAGCCATTCAGCTACTTTGTTAGGCCTACATATATAAATATAAGTATGCCTATTATATATATATATATATATATATATATATATATATATATATATATATATATATATATATATGTATGTGTGTGTGTGTGTGTGTGCAAGTAAATAAGCCAAAAAGGCAAAAACAGAAATAACTGATCATCATAAAACATCATCATGATTATTTATTTCTGCATTGTTATATTCATAGGCTTCTATTATTCATCTTTAAGGCAATAAATGAAGCAATTTGATTAGTGGATATTTTCTTGACTGGCTTGAGCCGCCTTAATGCAGCCTTGGATATTTGAATAGAGTTCGTAAGCCACCTGGTGGTGACAGTTCCTTCAACATATTTGGAATTTCGAATGAACCAACCGACAACAAGAAAACTGACAACAAGAGCAACACAACAGCAAAGAATGAAGAAGAGAAGAAGACAGATGCAACTTCTGCAACATCAAAGAATGAAGATGCTGTCCTCACAGAGGGTGCATATGAGACATAATTATAGCATATTAAGTCTTAATTATTATCACTTAATGACTTTTTGGTTTGGGAGACAGCAGAAGGCATTCCAAACACTTGATTTGTCTAAATTCTGTTTAAGTTCTTAATATTTTTCAGGTAGAACTCAGTTATTATTTAATGCAAATCATAGTTACAAAAAATGTTGACTACTTTTGACCTTATTGCTGTTATGCTAGGTTTTAGTTTCTGATTTTTTTAATTTGAAGAGACAACCTCTCTACTGGACATACTCACTCTTGTGTTATTTGGTCATTGATATGTTAAAGTTTCATACTGAGATTGATATCTACCGGTAGTCAAGTAAATGAAATTGACAGTTACCCATGTTTTATGAACATACACGTCTGGTTTGTTAATTCTATTATCAAAAGGTAATAACTAATTAAATATCTAAGCTAGTAAAATTTCTGCTTAGATATGTATCATTATGGGCCATTTCATTTTACAAATCAGATTTCTCAATATTAATTCAGTTTTGCATGCTGCATGGATGACGTTTAATGTTGGAAAGATATGGAGGGGATCCGAAGGTGATATTGTTCTGCATATCAATTATTATAATGAGTCTTGTTTTACAATTAGTAGCAATTGGATCTGAAGCAGCCGAGGAAGAAGATGACGAGATGACAAAGAAGACGGAGCAGCAAACGGCTGAACAGACATCGTTGTCATCGTCAGAAACCAAAGAATCCAAAGAAATAAAGTCAACTAATGACGAAAGCCAAAACAGTTCACAGGATGCAAAAGACAAACTGAAAGGTAACTGCCAGTTCCATGTTTTAATGCTTAAAACCACTTTCCATGTGTTACCTGCAAAAGTTGCATTTGTACAAAATAGACTGAATATCAGAGCAGGCTTCAGGCTTCTCTGTTACTTGAAAGTTACAGATTTATAAAATTTGATCCATCTTAAAAGTTATTTGTAAGTAATGAAGCAGTTTTAGACTTATGAAAATCTCTCTTCAATAATCAGTAATAATTCTATTTAGGCCTACCAGTTAGGAAATATAAGATATCTGGCATGTATGAATATAAAAATGTTTACTGGTAATAAGTTGAAAAGTACTTTTCATGATGAGCCGATCATCTTGTTGACAATTGGAAATAGAATAATAAATCCATATAATTTACTTATTCGTTTTTGCTGTATTTGATAGTCGACCAGACTTTGTACAATTATTGGACTTCTGTATTATTTGAAATTTCTAATGCATTGACTCTTAGTGTTTATATTTGCTGTCTAAATATAGCATGTACTTTGGCTGACTGGGATTTCTTAATGTTTTTCAGCAGCTGGCTATAATCCAATCACAGGAGAAGCTTATGGAAAACCAGAGGTTAGATTGATTTCTTTAAAAAATTTAAATTAAACTAATGAGTTTTCTTAAATGAAACATGCAAACTTAAAGCATTGGCAAGATATTTCAGATGGTTATTTTCTTTGTTGAGGTCAGTCACAAAAATGAAAAAAATTTAATTGACAAATTTCAGATCTTGCTGATTGACCAATAGTTTCTCGAATTGTTATTTATTTATAACTTTATTTTCTCAACCCATAATGATAACCAGTAACTACTATTGTCAACTCGTTACCTCTTCATGTCTTTACAGTTTACTCCCAATCTTGTTGTTATTTCTGAGCTCTTAATAGTCAGTATTTTTAGCACAGGAGAGATCCTAACAAAACACTTAAAAGTCCAGTTGTAGGCCTATATTTATTACACCCAATCAGTTATGTTGCCTTTGTTGTTCACTTTGTTATCTTCATATCTTGTTGGAACTATCCATTGTTTCCATTATTTCCAACATTTGAGTCTTTTTCAGTTTTTTGTATTTTCGGTCTGTTTTGTCTTCTCTCATTTCAATATTCTTCCATAAAGTAGTTTTTTAAAGAACAAAAAATCAAAGAATCCAATCCTTTCTTTCCAGAACTTTTGCAATGGTTCACATCCACAAAAGAATCTGTCTGCTAAAGGTGCAGGCATGGCTTAATCAGCAATTCTTTTCTTTTATCCTAATGGCTTTGCTCTTTTAAACCTCATCCATTGCAGTCAAGTTTCCTTAAGGCTTAAGTCATCATCTTCCTGTATTCGTTCTTTGCTAGCATTGAGCTCCCAAACTCTCTACAGACTCTTACAAAATAACTCTGACTGGTTGTTAATGTTTTTCAGTACATGATTCATGATATGTTAATGCTGTTCATAAAACCACATGCTTGAGTTTTTATAGCGTTAAAATACATGTTTTGCAGAAGCCAGAACAGCAGGTTTGTCTTGGCCCGATCAGAGTGAGGCAGCCACCTGGCGGTGCCTCCAGCAAACTATGGTGACAGTCTCTGAACAGTTCAGGGTCAATACCAAAGACTTTTCTCACAGTGAAATGTTCTAGGCTTATTTTACATTTGGAGTTTTTGTCTTTTTGCTTTCTCTCACTTTTAATGTTACTTAATGTTTACTACTGTTGACGTTTCTGATGATGTAGATAACTCATTTCACTGCAGTTTTTTCATAGCATGGCTAATTAATATTAAAATATTTGTTCTGTGAATTGATTGGCAATCGAAATTAGTTTGGACCCTGAAGTAGTTGGAAAGCAGCCGGCAGAATTTATGGCTTTGAAATTTTTAAGAAAAATCATTCCGTTATATAAGACAAAATCTGATGAATGGACAAAATGAGTCATTGGTACCGGTGATAAAACTCGCCACCAACTTTTCCCCAATTTTTTACTGATGACTGTGTACCCTTTACTATTTACTTGACAATTTATGATTTGTCCATAAATATTTATCAATATAATAAATGATCGCGTTCTAAGCAAGAGCAAGAGATCAAAAATTCTACTGTTATCCATCCTAGCAAACAATTTGAATTTGGCTGAAAATTAACTTTTAGTTATTGATAGCATTTCCAAAAGGAACAGAAAGAGTTAATTCTAAGCATGAAGGAGGGATTTAGTACCAAAACAATAGAGCATTGACTGTCAGCCAGTGGTCAACAAAAGATCTGCAGATTAACAATTTTACCAATTGTTACTCAGTGACGGATAAAATTCAAATCTGTGACGCTCTGGTAAAGTTTGTTGCTACAGTGTACTGTACAGTGTACTGTCAAATCTGCAACACATGCCACACTGCATGTGACAGGGTTCGTAATAAATGTAGGCGGAAGTTGGAGTGAAGTAGAAAACTGCCGTCTTTTATAAGCCGAATGTTTTAGAGACAAATTTACGGATGAATTGAGGGGAGGGGTAATTGAATTTAGGAGATCTGACCTACAGGGGGTGGAGGAGGGGTCATGTCTGAATGTGTACTTACGCCAAGATTTATATTTAGCGTATGTAACAATTAAAACGCCAAGCGCTCAGACAGTAGTCTGGTTGAAATTACGCACATTCGAATTGAAGTTCAATTCTTGCGGATGGGAAATGGGTCACGAGAATCGTTCAGACGCTTGCACTCGTTAAAACACATTTCTTGGTTTTCTTAGCTGTGACAACTTTTGTCCACTGTACGCCTTGTTACTACGGCTAAAAATTAAAATTTCAAACAGGGTGGTTGGTAGAGAAGCTAATTTCTATGTAGCCTACGCATAGAGGGGGTCCAAAAATATATACGGGGCAGTGGCGTGGCGTGACTTTTGGGGGCCCGGGGGCATCTTTGCCATGGGGCCCCAAAGTTTCGTGCTGACGAGCAAAAAAAAACGTCATCACCTCCTTTTTTATCCTAACGAGCTTCTTTATCCTGACAAGCAAAAAAAAGGTCGTCAGCACGTTCATTTCTAGGGTTATGGTTGTGGTAGGTTTAAGAAGTTAGGGTTAACCCTAACCTAACCCTAGCTTAGACCCCTCTTTGGGGGCCCACCCCGACCGGGGCCCGGGGGGCAGTCAACAAAGTGCTCCCCCCCCCCACGTTACGCCACTGATACGGGGTGCAAAAGGGGGCAGAGGTATAAAAATATGACATTTTGCTTATGTATTATATGGATAGCCGTAAGCTATCAATTAGGCCTATATACACGGTAGAATGCAAGCAATAATTTCAGATTGAATTAATAACTAATTATAAAAGCATTAACATATAGCATTAAAATAATAGACTACATTGTGAAAAGGTAAAGTAAACATTTCACAAATATATTATTTATTTTTAAAATGTAATATATTTGGCTTGCAAAACTACAAATATAAAGTCAGATTTTTCATTCTGCATCCATTAACATTTATCCTAAACACTTTGCAAACAACCACAACCAAGAAAAACACTTCAACACTTTAGTGGACTTTAGTGGACCAATGACGTGCCAAAAAAAGCATGCTCACTGTTCAAACTTTTCTGCAACTTTTAAGTCTTTATAGGCATTAGGCAGTGGCGTGCAGAGAGTGGTGGCCCTGGGCCAAAAAGTTTTTGGCGCTCCCATCTGTCTGATCTGATAGTTGACGAGCACAAAAAAGGTCGCAGAGTCAATTTTGGCGTCGGCCCCAGGGCTACCGCCCCACCCCTCTGCACGCTACTGTTTATAGACCTATCAAAAACAACGTATTAAGTAATCAATATAGCACAGGTCGGTCCACTTGTGTGCTGCCACAACTATAAAGCCGTAGCCAGAATTTCATTTGTAAAGAGTTTTTGGCCAACCTTGATAGGCCTACTGTTGACATGAATTCTTTTAAATTATGCAATGCAATATACAGAATGCGAAGTCACGTAGAAGTAATGCAGATTGCGTAGAGTAAGAAATGCCCGAATAAAATTGCTTCACAATCCTACAATTCCATCCACTCCCAAGTTAAACTTTTGCGTGGTTTAAAGTGGCTTAGAAGGCATGACTGCTTGTGTGAAAGCCAATAGGGGCGCTAAGTTCCGCTAACGGTAAAGGGGCTTGAACCAGCTCCGTTAACCATGCCGCTCCAGCGCGTAACCCACTCTGCCATCTTCCGCCCTCTGTCCTTTCTCTATCGCAACACATAAAGCTCCCAAATTTCCTTGAAAGCGTCGTCTCGATTTTCTCAACAATTCTGCCAAACTCGCTGCTAAGATTTTCCTCAAATAGGCCTTTCCCGCTATCCGTTTCTCGGATATGCTGTTTGAGCACCGGGATAACTCAACTAGTACTAGTTCGGAGATTTACCGGGATTAAAATTAATATACAATCTGTCTAAATACCTTTAAAAACTTTATGAAAGACAACTATCATTATAGGGGTCGTCCATAAATTACGTCACGCGAATTTGGCACTTTTTTGACCCCCACCCCCATACGTAACGCGTAAAATACCCCTAAAATATGACGTCAGAACGGGCCGACCCCCCATTTTCGTCTTCCGAAAAGTCTTGACAAGCAAAAAAGGCCATCCTTGTATTTTTCCTCTCGAAAACCCTGACAAGCAAAAAAGGTCATAATTGTATTTTTTCCTCTCCAAAATCCCTGACAAGCAAAAAAGGTCAAAGGTCATGACCTAAATTTTAAAGGTCATGACCGAATTTTTTGCGTGACGTCACATTTACGGGACCCCCCGCCGTTACACTTCGTCACAACTGGCTGGAACCCCTCCCCTAACCGCGTGACGTAATTTATGGACGACCCCATAGACATAAGGAGAGAGACAGGGTGAGAGACAGTGGATTAAAATTAAGCCTATGTCAGATTCTGTGTAGAAACTTTACGAACGTTTACCTATCAATTAGCACAACGCACCTTTCGTTACGGTTTAGCCGCATTTCAATTCTACCGTAGGTTATAACCATTTGGGGGGGGCTGGGGGGGGCCGTGGCCCCCCCAAGAAAATGAAAATATTAATTTATAATGTATTAATGTGCAACAAAAAAACAAAAACAGAAACAGGGACGTCATTTGCGTTGGGGGCAAAAATAGGTCAGCAGCCCCTAAAGCCCTAAAGGAGTGCTTGATAAAATTTAAAAATTTCTCGCCCCCAAGAAAAGTGTGAAATGACGCCACTGGTTATAACTAGTCCGTCACAGAGCTGGAAAAGCCCAAGTTTTCAGAAGTGAAATGTAGGTTTTTAGGGGTTTAAAGTTTTTAAAAAGTTTTAATGATTAGCATGTAAAAATCCATAGACCTCATAAAAGACACTTCCTTCTCTATAATATTGTTATCAACTTATCACATGGGCCTAGGCCCTAGGGCCTGTGTGTTCTGCTGTCTGCAGAGCGTGATAAACTTTTAATGCATTGAAGATGGGATTTTTTTAAAATTTCGACTTGAAGACAGAAAACCTGAAAAACCTAAATCTTGACTTTCTTTGGTGGAAAATCTAGGTTTTAAAAATAACCTAGCCCTGTGGTCACATTTCCCAGCCCTGGTCCGTCACGGACCGTCAGTAATTCGATAGATGATGCCGGCATGGTCACGTGACATATCAAACCGGAGATGTCGGTCGGAGGTTCTTTGACCATCTTGAAGCGCCTTTTAGAATGGTCGTGCATTGCGAAGACGTTCTCCAAGCCCAGCGCCGACCGCCCGACGAAGTACGCCCTCTGACCGCACTCTGCCGATCCGAATATCTCTCTTACGAACCCCGGTCTCGACACTTTCGGAGGGAACGCCGACCAGTCTCGACTTTCGGTGTTGAATTCCGCTCTCTTGTTGCCCAGTTCGTCCTTAAAGGCCATTAATCCAGGTGAGATGACGCAGTCGAAAAGGTTGACCTGATCAGAATCGTCAAAGAGATCCGTGTCCTCAATCTGAGACAATTCGACCCACGAATGACTCGTATCTCGCAGGTAGTAGAGGGAAAAGCTCCGTTGCGAGAAATCGAAAGAGTAACCAGACGAGGAGGTTCGGAACAAGTAGAGATCATTACTTTTTGATATAGGAAGAAAACAGATGGGTAATCCTGGAAGACCTTCCTTGCACCATTCCTCCCATTTTGTCTCCTCCGAATGATATCGCTCCACTTTTCCAGTTAAATCAACCGCTACCAGCGTGTCTTGCAGTGAAATTAGCATCGTCTGTCGAGATACGATGGACGGAGAGGGCAGACGCTTCCATTCACCGGTCCTTATATTCAACTTACTGAAGACCTTCGTTTCCTTTGACGGATGCATGTAGCCGTTCATGTCTTCCGTGCATGAACTTAACGTGTACAGACACATATTATGGATCACGATTGTCTCGAGTCCAGTCCACCGGTCCATTTCTTTTTCATCGGTTGGCTCTTTTAACGTTCTCCAGGAATCCTCACATACGAGATAAAGCAACAGTTGCGGTTCCTCTCTCCTTCTAGAAGCCCTGCTCCGGCAGATGATGGCCTCCACGAAGTTCCTTCTCGGACTGGAACGATTTCCTCCTCCATCCGCATCCATGTTTCCAAGTGCATCCAGGAACTGCTGCGGTTGAGCGCTTAACCACTCAAGCGTGTCGGGATTAGAAAGAACGTCACGTCTGATCGTTTCTGGGGACAAAAATTCAAAATCAATGCAGCTCAGAAGACTGAGTGACTCTGCTCGTTCAGCTGGATCCGGATCCTTTTGACAGTGAAGACAATTCTGGACCAAATGGAGCAGGTCGATTTCCCTCGGATAGTTCACTTCCTCGTCCGTCAGCAGTTGACGCAGTGTCTCGACCGGCACTTCAGCTGTTTTGCGGCATCGAACCAGCGTCGCCATCCGCGGGAGGATGTAGTTCCGGACGAAGTCTGTCACCTCGTGCAGAGGATAGAAGTCGGAGAGAACTTTGAATTTGAGGCAGTTACTGTGGTCTAGTTTCTTTCTCATGAAATCCGAGCAGAAGTCAAGAATTTTGCGAATTCCCAGGAAGTCACCCACTCGAATTGTTTCCTCCAACGTTTCTTCGCTTATACTAATGACGCCCGTGTAGAGAAAATCGATGACGTTCACAAGTACGTCACAGGACGTCAGAGGAATCACGACTTCCGTGACTCTGACGTCATCACTCGAGCCGTGACGAAACAAAGCAGAGAAGTAGTCGCTTGAGGCCGCTAGTATACATCGGTGAGCGCGTATTAATGACGTGTTTCTTTCGTCTGCGCGTAGGATGACGTCACAGAATGTCGATTCACATCGTTGTTGGTTTAGAATTCGCAAAATGTCCGACGGTTGGTGGCAGTGGCTGAACTGCATCACTGCCACCGCAGCCACCGTAACTGAATCTGTCGGCGTCAGTGATGTCATCACAGTGACAGCGGGAAAGTGTCGATCAGTGTAACAACATCGCCTTATCTGTAACCATCACCATTTTATACAGGGCATACTGTATATAGACTGTGTCCGGATAAAAAGTATGACAACTCTCTTTTCACTATAACTTTCAGACATCTTGGCCGATTTCCATAAACATTTGCAGTTTGAAACAGGGATGAATTGGCTTTAGATAGACGCAACCATCGTCTGAAAAAGTCTACAATTAATTTTCTAAATATCCAATCTAATATCCCACTGAACTGAATTTTTGCCAGAAAGCCAATTGGTATCGACTGATTTCATTAGTTCCCGAAATTCCCGAAATATCAAAAAATTCTCAAACAGCTACAATCAAAAATTCCGAACAAATCGTTTGCTTACCAATTTTCTGATACGTCAGCTTTTGTATTCTGAAATCGCGACGGTAGGTCTAAATGGATTGGTTTCTAGACTCTGCTAATATTGAATGCTATTCGGCCTTCGAGTTATGAATAACGAAAACTTTCCTTCTTGTTTACTTCTTATGTGAAGGTGATATTCTGAACGCCAGCTGAAGCGGCGTTTTGCCAGTCGAGAGGAGGGAGGCTTAACCTCGGTACGTTTTCCTCTCGGTGGCCTTCTGCTCCGTAGCCTTTCCTCCCACTTGGCCTTGGCGCCACAGAGGTATGCTTGAAGGTCAAATTTACCTATCAACATCAATATGCAGATGGTTTTCCTGGATTTTCAGTAGTTCTTCTTGATTTCGGCATCATCTGGCGGTATTCTGCAGACATCTTAGCGTGAGCTCCAGGTTTTTCATATGCTCCTCCTCCAAATTGCCAGTACGCCTATCTGCTAATGGTACTGGCAATTAGATAGAAAATAGACGAAACCAATATGAATTTCTTGAGTAAAAGTTGTCAAGCAATACTTTTAGTTAGGCCTAAATGATTATTTTAGTTTTTACAACAATATCGTGGTTCTAACTTCTAACTTTATAATTATTAGACCTATTATTATTATTATTATTATTATTATTATTATTATTATTATTATTATTATTATTATTATTATTATTATTATTATTATTATTATTATTATTATTATTATCAGTCAGTAGCGGCTCCACCGGGGGGCCAGAGGGCCCGTGCCTCCCTATTGAGTGTCTGGCCCCCCAGTGGCCCCCCAGTTGGGACCCTATACTATTAATGCTACATACATTAAACAACAAATGGTTGGCCCCCCATGATTAGAAGTTGCCACCTCAACGGCCCCCCACTTGCCAAATCCTAGAGCCGCCACTGATTATTATTATTATTATTATTATTATTATTATTATTATTATTATTATTATTATTATTATTATTATTATTATTATTATTATTATTATTATTAAACAAGCCAATTTATATAGCGCAGTAAACATGAATATACAGTAGTTCAAAATCAAAAGCGCTTTACAGTACAAATGATTTTAGAAAAAAATGTTTTGAGTTTTCCGCAGGAACCGTTCAGAGTCAATCTCTGTCGTAATATCACTCGGTAGCATATTTCACAGAATAGGATTCCCATGTGTCATTGATCTCTTGCCGAATACTGCAGCACGTGACGGTGGAGGTACAGCCAACCTGAGTTCCCGAGTTGATCTCAGTTGCATCCGCGAATCAGGGAGCTGCCGTCTGCTAACCAGGGCTGCGAGGTTGGCTGGGAACCCTGGGTCGTGTAGAGCCCGAAACGTCAGGACACATCTCTTGTACGCGACACGCTCAGGCATTCGCAGCCAGTGTGTGGAGTCTCCTTGGAGGGGGAACAGGTTCCGTGCGCCCCGCTCCGAAGATCATCCGTGCTGTGGCATTTAGGACTCTTTGAAGGCGGTCGAGTTGGCGCGCTGGAAGGCCCCAGAGAAGACTGTTACAGTAGTCCTAAGGCTGTTACATGGAAATTATAGAAAAATTCTTGAAAATTTAGAAACTTATATGAAAAATTAGTCTAATCAAACCAGTTTTTTGTTCTGATAATTATTAAGGACCAAGAATATATGGATTTATGCGGTCATACTTGCTTTGAGTTATTGTCAATGTGTAGTCATTGTTTCCTTTCAATACCATTAGAGCCGTTAGAGGCTTTGTCTGGTTGATTCTTTTGCTCACCCAGTCTCCAGAATTCAACTTGTCCAGCGACGTCGGTTATGCTTGAACGAGAAAATGCTCGACGATAATAGGCCCTATATCGTGTAAAAATACCGCCAGTGTTTAATCAATCATCTGCTGGGAAACACTTGTTTATTTTATGCAACATTGGGCTGCTGACTAGATTATGTTGACAAAATCTTTTTTGAAATTTCTAATTTTGTGAACACTTTCCCCGAATTTAAACCCTAGCCCTTATCTTTGGTTTTACCGCCAGTGTTTAATCAAGACTTTTGGCTCTGAGGAATTGACAAAGGTCCTTTATCCTTGATCGTTATTGATGTAGTCCAAAATTTCCGGGCTTTTTCAATAAAAGGTTTGGGAACTCATCCTCTTTTACTCTTCAACAAAACGGGCTAGATTAAACCCTGCCCTCATCGTGCAAAAATACCGCCCCACATGGACTGGTGGCATAAACTTTGCTTGGAGGCAAAACACATTTTAGCTTTCATTGATCTGGGGCCCAAAGGCTTTAAAGTGGGGTAAGTGATAGTTGACTTGTTGACAAGGGGCGGGGGTCAAACTTTTTAAAATTGTTGACATTATTTATTATTATTATGACCTTTGGGCCTCTGAAAACTCACGAATTTCTGCTAGTGTTTATTCAAAACATTCTGAAATTCCCTCCAACGTTTGAAAATTCTCCCAAATCTAATATGGTATGTCATGGTTTTTGGGCAGACAAACCATATCCCCCAAAACATGTAAAACTGATGGCCTCAATGTCAAGGTGGCTAGAATAAATTGGCTTCTTCTAGCTGAACTAATAACAATGTGATTTTAACTTTTAAAGCCTTAGGAGGCTAAGCAAGCTGTGTGAGAACCACATTGAATGACCCAGTATTTGGAAGAGATAGCCTTGAATACGTTTAATTAACATTTTCTGGCAGAAGATGGCAAAAATGGATTACGTGCTGGAGTCTCAGGCTGACGGAACAGGTTTTGAAAGTTAGCAACAAGTGGCTTTCACTGCAGGCAGTAATGTCTCAAAATATGAATAAGACTGTTAAAGACCAATTAGGTCTTCTTGTCCTTGGGAGTCAGTCCTTGAGTCCTCGTCCTTATCCTCTTACCTTGGAACATAATTATCAGAATAATTGAAACTGGTCATAAGAAATTTTTCCTTAATAAGGATTTTTCAACGACTAATTCTACATTTAAAGGACAAGGACCGATCTTTCAATTCCAGGATTCCGAGGATTGATTGTATTCATCAGAAATGCAAGAACTTCCATTGGTCCTTTTTGTCTGAAATTTTATCCAGGTCCTTGTCCTTGATCGTTATAGATGTCAGTCCTTGTCAGGGTTTTTTTCAAGGATAAAAGGTTTGGGAACTCATCCTCTTTTACTCTTCAACAAAAACGGGCGTGGGAACGCTGTACCTGTACGTTCCCAAACGCATTATTACGTATCCATAATTATATATACAATCTGGCAAAAAGGTGTGAGAACGCGGCCGCCGTTCCCATGCGTTCTCATTGAAAAAAAGCCCTGGGACTCCTTGTGGTCCTTGTGCTTGGGGGTAAGTCCTCATCCTTGTCCTCGTCCTTGGAGGGTCGGTCCTCGTCCTTGGGGTCGGCCTTGTCCTTATCCCAGAACCATAACTAGGGGCAGGGGGGCAAGCCGCTCCGGGCGTCGACCGGTGATCGAGGGGCGCATTTTGGATGTCAAAAAATTTAAAAATAGCTGACTTTGTGACGACTAAAAAGGTCATCACCGTAATTTAGGGGCGCAAAATATAAATCTTGCCCGGACGCCGAAAACTCTAGCTACGGCTCTGCCTTATTATCCTCGTCCTTGGGGGGTCGACTCGGTCCTTGTCCTTATTATCGTCCTTGGGGGTGGTCGGTCCTTGTTAACATCACTGGGTATCAGTGGATAGGCCACGGGGAGGCTTGGGGGGTTTGAACACCCCCACTTGCAATCAGGGCCGCCCATGAGATTCGTGAAAATTGTAGATAATTTTTGGAAGGGGGTAGGGTTATGGTTGAAGGTCGGCTCTACTAGTCTAAGTATCAGGCGTTATATATATATATATATATATATATATATATATATATATATATAACAAGTTTTCTATTTATCTATATAACAAGTTCTCTATATACAAGCAGTCGTGCGTCAGACGGACTGGAACTCGCCATGGCCGTCCATGTTACTATTTGCAAGAAATTGTATCTGATAGATAAAAAATATTGTTTAAAAGTTATTTAATGCACTCATTACGTGTGGAATAGTAATTCTAGCAAATTCTAATGTTGTAAAAGTGTCAGGATTAGGGTTAGCCCTAACCCTAACCTCCTCAGCATGCTCGCCATAACCCCCCCCCACTCTCAAACTTCTTGCATCGCCACTGCTGGGTATTAAGAACAATATTTAGTATTATGTGACGTCACATTTCTGGAACCCCTCTCCACTCTCCAGTCGTCACAAATGTTTGAACCCCTTCCCCTAAGTAGGCTACGTAACGTCATTTATGGACGGTTCCTTTCTTGGACCCACCGTCTGCTTACCAGGGGCGTAGCCAGGAATTTGATTTGGGGGTATAGTGATTTTGGGTATAAATCTTTAAAAATTTTGAAAATCTTAAAAAACACATTACAATTTTTAAGGTAGTCTGATTTTTGGGGTTTATATATCGATATACCCCCCGTCGCTGGACTCGCTACCAGGGGCAGGGCGGCGCCAGACGTTTGAGAGTGGGGTTATAACCCTATTATAACCCTAAATACCCCAAATTGATAATGTTAAAAATAACCCTGCTTTCCCCTTTCTCGCGTTACACTTCTTAAAGTTTTTTATGTGATTTACATGTGGTTATCCCCGAAAAATTTATACCCACCGTAAATGCTTATATGTGTTTTAAATCAAATTGGACACAAAATCACAGGTCTGGCATCAATAGCCCATGTCTGTAATTTCTTATGCTCAACAATTTGCAATTATTCTGCTTCTTGCGTTGATTCAAAAATTACTTGTCTTTGGCCCATACTTGTCAATTAGCGCAACCACACGTAAGATGCTACTGCAATCAAATCTTGAAATCTTGTTTTAAATCCCTGTAAATCTATTCAGTGTCACAACTCACAAGTGGCAAAAGGCGAGAAAAAGGAACAAAAAATATATCAACCCCAAATTGATAATCCTAGAAATAACCCTCCTGCAGTCTGAAGGTCTCTGAACAGGCCAACACTAGTGAGGGAGATTCTCTTAAAAACATTAAGAAAATAGTATGATAGTATCTAATAAGAGCCAAAACGCCATCTGAATAGCTGTCATGTTGTCTGCAAATATTCTCCAAAGTTTCAAATTTGAATCTAACACTTCCCTAAATTGAAGTGTCTGGGCTCCGCCTCAGATCCCGCTAGAACTAATGACATCGGAGAACATTTTTTTGGTTGGCGTTGGTGATGGTAGTCGGGGGGTCGGGGAAAAACCTTGTCTCATATAGTCCTTGACGAGTATGCGGAAAATCCTCACAAATTGAATAATAATGCCCTGGTGATTTGTAGAAAGTTAATACCCCGTTCTGGGAATTCAACCACACTGGTCGTGAAATAAATTCAGGACTGAAAATATCAGTCTGTAGATGCTTTGCGGTGTCACCTATATTTTTATGGAATAGTGGTTATGCCACCGATGATTAATGAATAGAATCTTAATGCAGTATAAAAAATCTTAGCTTAGAAGAGAAGAAGCATTTTGTACTCAATAACATTAAGCCTAACAGCTATTTGAAATTATACCGGCAAGTAAAAAGGACAAGATCAGACTAAAATGTCAGCTGTGAAATGTTGCTACAGTAGGAGGTCCAAAATGCCCCCCCTCCTCACCAAAAATTTCTATCCGATATATTGGACACAGTGGCGTAACCACGCCCGGGCAATTATATATAATGCCCGGGTATATATTGCTATATACCCCAAAAAAAATCAAAAATTAAAGTTTTAATATTTGATTTGCTTACTTTTATGTCATGTTTATATGGTTTATGCAATTTATAGTTAATAGTTAAAACCACCCAAAATATTTAAACCCTCCCAAATCAAATTACTGCTATCAGCTAGAAGTGCAGTAATTACTATAGTCATTGTGTTTAAACAATTTGCATTTATATCGAATCTTATGGCGGTAATCGCCTGTCCCTATGGACTGCTTTCATTTCCTATGCAACCACAATTAAGAAGTAGACGCATCGGCAGGATAAGGTGATAATCCCGCGATGGCTGAAGATTTATAATGCACTGATACCTCGCCATAAGGGATGGCATGTACCCCCAAAATATATCAACTCCCCCAAATTGATAATCCTAGAAATAACCCTGGGCAGCAGTCTGAAGGGTCTCTGAGCAGGTCAACACTAGTGAGGAGATTCTCTTAAAAACATTAAGAAAATAGTATCTAATTTAAAGGTAAAGCGATTTCTGAATAGCTGTCATGTTGTCTGCAAATATTCTCCAAAAGTTTCAAAGAAGAACACTTCCCTAAATTGAGTGTCAGCCTTTGCAGACCCGCTAGAACTAATGACATCGACATGTTTTCAGTCGGGGGGATTGCAAATTTTCAGTCAAATAGTCGTTTTAAAATCTCACAAATTGAATCCAATAATGCCCTTAAATTTGTAGACAGGGCCAGACCCCATTCTGGGAATTCAACCACACTCTCTGAAGTCCCATAGTCAGGACTGGAAATATCAGTCTGTAGATGCTTTGGTGTCACCTCCCCCCATTTTCTGGAATAGTGATTTTTTCCTGATGATTAATGAATAAATTACGTATAAAAATCTTAGGTTTGAAAAAGAAGTTTTTCAGTTGTTGACAACATTAGGCCTTCGCTATTTGAAATTATTATTTGAAATTATACCGGCAAGTAAAAAGGACCTCAGACTAAATACAGCTGTGGTGTGTTACAGTAGGTGCAAAATGCTTATCCAATATATTGGACATAACCAAGTGTGCAAGACTTGACATTAAATTATCAAATTGTTTCTTGAACATGCATGAGTCAAACTCCCATCAAGTGTGAAAATTAATAACTGCACTAACCATGACAAAAAAGTACAAATTCTCAGTTACATTATTGCTCCAGGCCAATATCTATCAACATGGCCTAGTCAAATGTTCTTATGTGCAAATTACCGGTATATTTTTGTGATTCTGGCAGCAGTTCACTGCGTATCATTTTAAAGTCAGACCATCAATATTGCCTTCTAAATGTCTTATCTGACGCATTTCCAAGAAAACTCTTACACAGTGTCATCAGTTGGAATTTCATCATAGTAATTGTCTAATATTTCCTCATACACGTTCTTTGAATTTTTGTCTAAAGGAGTCAGATTGATCTCCATGCTTCCTCTGCTGTCTGATAATAAGTTAACGAGTCTGAGTTTTTCTAACTCCGTCATTGCGTCTATTGCATGTGCTATGACATCACCGGAGGTTACTGTAGGCGAAGCATTTTGTGGGTCAGGCGAGTGTGCTCTTCGTGATATCTGAGAATTTGACCTTGATATGTCATTTGGTCTGATGAATCTTTTTGTCTGATCACCCAATTGTGGCGAGTTAATAACTACTTGTTTCCTCTGCCGTGATCTCTTGAAAACGAATAACACAATGATGATGATGAATATGAGAATACAAGGAATACCAACACCTAAGATCACTCCCAAGATGATAGCAAGTTCATTTTTATCGGGATTCTTTGTCGTTGCATTGACGGCAGAAACCTTTGTACTCGTATCAGTGATTGTAACTGTTGTTGTTGTTGGACGTTCTGTAACAAGTTCTTCACAAAATTTTGCTGTTTGTTGGCAGTCAACAAAGTCTGCATCAGTTAAACTGTTAAAAAGTCTACCACTTAGATTATCACAAGTCCATCTTAAGCCGTTCGCAAGTATTGATGAATTTGGATTGTTTTTTAAATTCTGAACTCGAAGATGCAGCCATTTCATGTCGCAATCGCACCGAAGCGGATTGTTGCTTAACTGAAGTCTAAGGATGTCAATTTTGGTGAATTGATAGAAGACACATTCATCAAGTGTTGTAATCTGATTTTTGTTAAGGTAAAGCCGTATAAGACTGTTCTCAAGGCCCGTCAAAGATCTTTGTGTTATATTAGTTATCTGATTGCTGTTTAAGTCAAGGTTTTCCAACTGGTTGGCTACTTGGAAAGTGAAGTCTGGGATGTTGCCAAGTTCGCAATCTGACATCCACAATGTATGCAGCCGAGTTAGGTTATTAACGGCGGTCCACTGAGATGTAGAAAGGTTAGTCGATCGTAAACTAAGGTGTCTCATTGAAGTCTGTTGTGACTTGAAGCTATCTGCGTTCAGCTGCAATCCTGAAGCACCATCCAGATAAAGTTCTTGAAGTTGATTTAGATCAGCAAATGCATCTAATGAAACTTCTGCTATTGGATTGCCACTAAGTTCAAGCAGTCGAAGGGAATTTGCAATGGTACGGTAAACAGACCGATTAATTGACGTTACTTTATTCCCGGCCAACTTTAGCACCTCAACAGATTTCATATTTGTCAAAATGCCATCAACGTTTGTAATGAAGTTAATGCCAATGTCCAAAAGTTTCAGACTACGCAGCTGTCGGAAAGATGCAAGGTGTTTGTCATTTAAGTGGCACAACTGCATCGTTAGGTTTTGAAGACTGGCTTCAAGACCACTAAATGCGTTTGTCTCAACAGTTTCTAGCGAATTTTGAGACAAATCAAGAGACTGAAGTTGCACGAGGTTTGAAAAGGAACTTGCTCTAATGACACTGATGCTATTCTGATTCAGTTTAAGAGTAGACAGACGTTTCAAAGAATTTATCGCTGTGGTTGGTACTTCCCTGAACTGATTGGTACTCAAATCAAGTGACAAAAGTTGTGCTTGTTGACCAGAAAAGTCAGATGCATTCAGACTCTGAAGAGCAGTTGAAGTCAATGCAAGTTTCTGTAAGTTCGTCAGGTTAGCAAAAGCTCCCGGTGGCAGTTGTGGTCTTCCATATTTTGAGATTTCTATTCGTTGAAGTTGATCTAATGGTTGTATTGCAGCGGTAGGAAATGCAGCCTCGGACGTCAGTTCAATTACCAATTCAGTTAAATCAGCTTCAAGTCCAGCAAAAGCTGCATTTGCTATATTTATGATCGGGTTTCCACTGAGTAAAAGTCGCTTAAGTCTAAGATTTGCAAATGCCCGATCATTGATCTGTTTAATCCGGTTGTTCTCCAATGTCAGCTCAATATAAAGTTGATTTGATTCGTTTTTGAATACTGGTACCTGCTCAAGGTTACCACCTCGGCAGTTGATAACGATTCCTTCCGCATGACTTTCACACGTGCAGCTGTAGACTCCAAGACACACTGCATTGCTCCATGATGTGAACAGTTGAATGATTATCACAAAGCAGATGACAATGTCTTCAAATATCTTCATCACTAAAGCTTTGAAAACTGCAATTTGCTCTTTAAATACAGGCAATACCTGGATAAAGTAAAAACACAAGGCTTTTCAAACACTTGACTGAAAATGCAAACAAGGCAGTCAAGGCTGTGACTTTGTATGGAAAATCCTTTTACCATTAACCATCAAATATGTGTGCAAGTATATAAAAGTTGTTTGATATTGTCATAACTGCATACAACATACCAGAAAAACAACTTTAAGTAGACATCTGTAGACAGCTCTTGCAACTAATTTTGACTAATAGTAATACTAATCATATACACATTTAAGATAACAACTATTAATTATTCATCACATTACCAAATGTTAAGTATATGTGGAACTTTAGGAAAAAAGCAATTTACAAGTGGCTTTTATGTGTTCAATATCACATATAAGTTTCAAACTTTGTTTCCTTTCTGAATGATTTGATATACAGTAGATTATAATACATATCTAGGGAATTAGCCGAAATGGAAAGACGCTGTCTATACATAGTAGCAGTGGCGTAGCCAGATCAGGGATATTTTACACCCCCCTAACACCTCCCTCCAACCCCATTTGAGGTCGACACCCCAAAAAAAAAAATGGTAATGCAACTATGGTATGCATACAAAATGCATACTAATTAGCTCAGAACACCCCCCCCCCAATGGAGAAGGACACCCCCAACTTTTATTCTCAAATGACCTTTTTTCTTGTCAGAGGTTTTTGAGACTTTTTAAGGTTTTTTGGTTGCTTTTGGGACTTGATAACGTTTTTTTATTGTCAGCCTTTTTGGGCAGAGACTTAAAAATTCCGACACCCCCAGATTTTCCTCCGACACCCCCAGATTTTCCCGACACCCTCAAATTCAAAATCCTAGAAATAACACTGGCCAGGATTACCAGAAGGGGAGGGTTTGGTTGGTTTTTGGTTGTGGCTGTGACCAACTTCGGAAAATCTTCACAAGCAAAAAAGGTCGTCACCTCTTGAACCATTACATCCTATAGTCAGGTGGCCAAGGGAGGTTTGACCCCCAAAATCGCGTCCCACAATTAAAAGTGCATAGAAACTCATTAAATTTTTTTGTTTTCGGAGTCATTGAAGGGGGCTTTAACCCCACCTCTTGGCTACGCCACTGCATAGTATTAGTAGTTCCTAAACAATTTGTAAGTTTTTCACAAAAATGCACAACGTGATTACACGTCTCTCTTGCCTTCAGGCGACTGACCTTGAATCGACGCTATAGTCCAACATAGCCGTAACTTGCTTTAAAAAGTGCGAAAACTCTGACGTACGTACAGAACAGAACAGAACTTGCACTGCACATGGCTGATGACTAATTCGTAGACCAGGTAAATGTTGCAGGTGACATCGACTTCGCTCTGATGGCCATTTGCCAAATTCTTCTTGCGGTCTTATTGATCGTTCGAAGCACAATAAAATGCGATTGCTTTAAAGTTATTCCATCCCTTAATCAGCACGCCACACGACCAGATGGCAAAATTTGATAACAGTATCAAGTTTCTAAAAGTCCGTCATTCTAGGTGACATGCCTTACATGCATCACAATCACTGAACCTTCGTCCATAATCCATATAGTACCTTCCGGCGTTTGCAGGCTATAGGCACAGCGTGGCTCAGTCGCGAGGCCTAAGCACCTGTGTTGTCCTGCATAATTTGCTAGGTATACTGATGATAAGTTCAAGAGTAGGTTACGCCAGTGGCGTTGCGAGGCAAAGTGCCTTAGCGAAAAAATTGCCGCCTTTTCGTTAAATTGTTGATAGGCAAAAAACCTTATCGCAACTTGCTAAAATTCTTGACAAGCGCAAAAACTTATCGTTACTTCCTAAACAAATTTCACATGCAAAAAAAGTTTTATCGAAAATGCCGCCCCTGGAGCAAGTGCCGCCTGGGGCGGTTCGCTCTCACCGCCCCTCGCTACGCCACTTACGGTTACGCTGATACATGCCTAAATAATTCAATGCTCTAAATCTCTAAGCCCAGAGTTTATGTATAGGGCGCCCGGCAGGGCCGGCATGCAGTGTATTGTTCCACGGCTGTTCGAAGTTGAATAGTGACAATTTAGCTAATTTTAGCGATTACATAAGCCACTGAGTAACTGACGGAGCCCGGGTTTCAAAATAGGGGATGGGATGGGGAGAGCCATCGTTTCCATTATATTCTATAGGCCAACTTTGTGAGACCAGACTAGGGTTTGGGGAATCGTCGTGACTCGTGATCCCCCAGGGTTTGAGTTGCCGGGGGTTGAACCCCTCAGATAACTTTGTAACCCTCCCAAAAATAGCATATATATATAAATATATATCTTGTACGTGCAGTTTCCGTCATGCATTGCATTTCAGTCCTCAACCCTCCCTGTGTAAAGTTTGTGCTAAAAGTTTATGCTTAGTTTATCAGTTTATTAGATTATTAGTTTAAGTTATTAGTTTATTTGTATTGAGTTTTGTTCAGTTGATTTGTGTTATCATTGGTTGTATTCTCACATTTTTGATGCCGTGCTTTGCACGAATAAAGATTATTATTAATTATTAATTTATTAATATAATAACAGTGATAAATGAAGTCTATGTTTAAAACACCGAGATTTTATCTCGGTGGTTTAAAAAATTAAAACAAGAAAAGTAATGCAAGCGCTATAAAAATAAACAAGATGTCACGTGTTAGGAAACCTGTTGAACTTTTCAAAGTGTTTTGGTAACTTGTAGTAAATAGTGAGATGTTACTTTTTACGCGTAAAGCGTATTTATAGCGTAATTACTTTAGATTTCTTAGCTGCTTTTTGATTGATTAATTCGTTGGTATAGCGTTTGATCGTGAAGCGTTTCAAGTATAGTCATTACTTATGAATTAGTTTTATAAATAAACTAGCATACTGTATATTGCATTTGCTGCAGCCAAAGAAAGTTAATAGACAATAGTTGAGGCACTTGTGCATAATGCACCCGTTGATTTTATTAACCTTTACCATACTGTACACTATCACTATCAATATGCAAAAGTACCAAATAAACAATCCTGTTTGGATTGTGTTGCTTTCTGTATGTTTGTGGTTTTCACACAGGCTTACTTAGCCTTCTAAACCACTTAAAATCACATTATTATTATTATTATTTTGTTTTTTTATTTGTGATTTGTCCTGTTACCACATTAGGGACCGTCTATAAATGACGTCACGCACTTAGGGGAGAGGTTCAAACATTTGTGACGATGTGTGACGACGGGGGAGAGGGTTCCAGAAATGTGACGTCACATAATGCTAACTGAGAAGTCCACTGTCCGTAAACACTGAATGCCCGGAATTATTTCCGGAAATTTTCGGAAAATGAAACCGGAAAGCACTTCCGGATGTGCATAAAAACAATATATAGCGCTACAATGCTGACAGTTGTTAACAAATGCCCAGCAAATGATTAGTAATAAATAGTAATAATGATAGTAAAATAGAATAAAAGATAGTAGTAATAGTAATAAATAGTAATAAATAATAATAAACATTAATAATAATCAAAACCTTCCCGAACCTCACCATAAACACTGAACCCTCAACCAATGCCACGGAAACCCTAACCCATACTGTTTGATACGCGTTTTACCACCACGTGATACCTTTAGGGGCTCCGCGCTCGTCTTTATCGTCCAACGTTGTTACCACTCTGCTCACGCAATAATAATAATAATAATAATAATTCAAATAATAATAATGAACGATTATTCGTGTACAGACGAAATTTCTGAGAGGGTTTTAGAAATGTGACGTCACCTAATGCTTCTGCTAACCTTGGTGTGATATTTGACTACCCTTCAACTAGTCAGTAAATTACTGCAAAAGATTCCACATCTGTTGTCCCTCCTAAGCCTGTTCTTATTCAATTAGCCAATTTTTCTAGTTGCCTAGATTATTGCAAAATAGAATGCAGAAACTCGAGTAATTATTTCCTTAGAAATTTCCAAAATTCTAAGATTCAAAACATGAACAGTCCCTAGGCACTATCAAATACGGATGTAATTATAAAATTTGTCTTTTATAAAAACAATATATATAATGAGCAACCTGATGACAGTAATGTTAACTACTCAATCCACTAAATGCCCAGCAAATGATTAGTAATAAATAGTAAAACTAATTTATCATCTTTTAGATCTGATAAACCATGAGTAAAAATGTTAAATAAAAGGCAGTAATAGTAATAATGATTGCCAATAGTTCCCTAATAAATAATAGAAAAATCTATTAAACTTCTATAGCGCCACTTTCATAATGCACAGAAGCATAACCGATGGCACAAAAAAATCACTAAAGATCCAGGTCAAATTCAGGGTATCCGGCCTCAAACGGGCTCATAAAGCCCGGTCAAAAAGATGAATCTTGCTTAAAAATTTGTAATGAGCCCTCAGCCAGGCAATGAGTTCAATTTTGCAGCCACTGGATACACGGGAACTGTCCGTGTATGTGGGATGGAGAGAACTATTGCAGACGCGGATCTGTTTGACTTTTGCTTGTACAGAAAGTTTTACCACTGCCTTGTAGTAAAGTGTTTTGTATACCTCATTTTAAAGTCTATCCTTTCTTTAAATGGAAGCCAGTGAAGACTGGACTGTTATGTGCTCACGTTTTGGGGTTTTGAAACTACCGCTCGTTGGAGTTTAGCCAGGTTTGATTTAGAAATGCCAAAAAGAACCAATAATCAAGACGACTGGACACAGGCATTTGCCAAAAGCATTAATGCAGGTTTATTCCATTTCCTAATCTGATACAAATCGTTGTTACCAGCTACTTTACAAATGCTATTTGTGTGAGTTGAGAAAGAAAGCATGGAATCAAAAATTACTCCCCCGTGCAGAACTACTTAATAATAGTTGAATCAAAGTTTAATAAGTTTATAAATCAAATTTCTTGATAATAAAAATAAGTTTTGGCCGGGTTTAAAAGCAATTTGTTTGAATCCATCCAGGAAATTATTTTCCAATGAAGATTCTACAAGACTTATTTTTCTGAATCAATCTGCTGGAGGAAATTTTGACAGTAGAAAGAGGAGTCGTGTAGCCAAGAGGAGTCCGAGCTCCACATCCCTACCTAGAAAGTAGCTGATGATGAAAAGGTGCCATTTGTGCAACAGACTGGTGTGATATTTGACTCCAGTCCTGAATCTCTACTAAACCAGTGTTGGAGACGGTGTAGGAGGATGGAATGATCCACAGTATCAAAAGCTGCTGATAGATCAAATTGACCTTGCTCATCCATTGCATTTATGATATGATCGTGGACAGAGAGCAAAAGTTTCTCATTATCATATGCTGACTGAAAGTGAAGAAAAAGGTCATTTGAAGACAGATGGGCATGACATCTCCTCCACTAAGCCTGTTCTTTGATTCAATTAGCTGGATATAGGTCTGTATTGGTATCTAGTTGCCAGGGATGATTATTGCAATGGACTTGCAGCATTTGCAAAGGAAGATCACAAATTTAAAAGATTTATCAGATTCAGAAAACTGGACCAGAGACATCAAACATTTGAGTATGTAATTTGGCAGTATATCAAGAGAACAATAGAGTCATATCCAAAAATCTTTGTGAAGATCAGAAAGAGTGATAGATTGAAAGGAACTAAATAACTCCAGTTAGACAGGAAGAGAGAACCCAGTTGAAGCAATACATTGGCTTTTCTTTTAGCAATTTTATCAAATACCAGGTAATTAATTATAGACCGTATCCTTGTCCTTGTGTAGAATTTTATGCAAATCTGTTTTTTTCAAGTATTTGTCAGAAATGCCATGTTATATACTGAACTGCTTCCTAAACACCTTATCTGAGGGCAAACAAGAAAACTTACCTCAAGATGACTACGACGGCGTCTGGCATCTGCAATATTAGAATCGAACCAAGGTTTGGTGGGTCGATCTTTTTTGTTTTTTCAGGAATTAGCTTATCCAAAGCGCTGCGTAATACTGACCCGCTAATTCAGAAACCGTGCTTGAAGGGTTCAAATATAATTCAGACAATAGCATTTTAAAAAGCCACAAGTTTGGAGGTATTAATTTTAGTGTAAATGACTTTCATTTGTTGTTCCTTATTCTTGGACCTGGTAATAAGAAGATCAAGAATATGCCACTTATCATGGGTTGTTTCTCAGTCTGGCCCTTCTGAAGGTAGAGAGATTAAATGCTTTTTGAAACTCAGCCAGAAAGCCATAAGAAGAGGATGGAGGACGATAGACATTGAGAAAAGTTATGTTTTTATTTCCAGCATTAAAAGCCATGATTGCTTCAAATGTGTTTTGACCAGATATTGGAATTTATCATCTTTTTAGATCTGGTCTTAACCTTTTATAACCTAGCGGTAACCATGAGTTGCGGTCATCCAAGAATTTTGATTGAGTTAAATTTTATAACCTGTGGTAATATCAGCTGGGATTACTACTCATTGTCTGGAGCAGATGACCACCTTAGAGAGCATTTTAAATGTTTAAATGATAAAGTTTTTAGACAGTAAAGGGCCAGGATTAGTTTCAACATCAAAGAGTATCAATAGCAGAACAAATAAAAAGTAAATATATTTTGAAAGTGATTTTCTAGAATACTGATGTTTAATTTTGATTTTGAGTTTAAGGTGGTCTGAGTCTGAGCATTGCAGAGACTTATTTGTAAATGGCTGAATTAAATGAAATTCATCAATGTGTCCAATGATTGCCAATTCTAGTTTGAGGCTGAGCAAATCGAGACTTTATTAAGCCATTGTTCCAATTCTAAATGAATGAATTAGAATTAGTAAACAGGTGGGAAGGCCTTATGAAATAAAGGATTTTTAGTGAAGACAGGCAATGCTTTTGGCATGGAAAAGTGAAAACAATTTAAAAGAAAAACGGAAAACAAAAACTGTATAAATCTCAAGCTATTTAGATAAAGGTAGAAATAAAAGAAAAAAAGTTAAAACATACCTGTTCCCCCTTGGCTTATCCACGGAATGCTTTTGGCATGAAAAGTTGTAACTCCCCATACCTGTTGTTCTGAATGCTATTTCTGACTGATATTCCGGATTGACCTGGCTCTAATTCTATTTGGATTTGGTGTGCCATTGGCTGATGCCCTGGGCATTATGATAGTGGCGCCATAGAAGTTGATTGAATGCTATTTTACCGCAGAGTTGAACGTATTTTAAACTTCTCATTCATTTTTAAAAAAGAATTTGAAAAAGTTTCTGAATTTTGCTTCAACTATAATAATTATAAAGGTAGTCCCATACTCGATTTCGAGCTTAGGGACCGGTGCTGATCTCTGGTTACTAGGCAAGCAGCAACGCAGGTGGCTTGCGCCATTAGGTAATCTAGAGTAGGTTGCCATTACTTTCTCTAGACCCACGTTTTACCTTTCGCAGCTTAACACTGCTACCAATTTATCGACGCCTAAGCGATGAACGGCTTGGTTGGCTGCCGGCACCACGGCTAGATCCCAGGATGGTCACCTATCCAAGTACTAACCGTGCTCAACGTTGCTCATACCACCTACGTCACTGATTGCCCAGGCCGGAGATAAGCGCTGGAACCCAACACTCGGACTTGAGAGTATGGGACCTACCTTTACCTTTCTTTTATAATAATTATAATGAGTATTTTCAAACGAATTCATTGCAATACCCGCTTCATTCAAGAAATAAGTGAATTGAAACATTAATTTTAATCATGTGACGTCATTTATGGATGGCCCCTTATAGCACATCCTTGAATTGAAATAAGCACTGTCTAAGCAATTTTCTAATTGATCAATAGTTTTCAGTTTTGTCTTGAACAAATATTTTGTTGTTATAGATTAAAAGTTTGAAGTGCTTGATAAAAAAGATGTGAGACATTGATTGCGCTGCCTTTTATGTTGCGATTGAAAGCATTAATTGCAATGCATTATTTTTTAGGGAATTTGCTGTGATGTCTATTTTTCGGAAAAGATGTTTATGCTTGCATGCACCAGACGAAGAAATCGATATATTGGACTACTCACATTCTGGCTTAAATTTCATTCCAAGTGATGTTTTTATGCATGAAAGAACTCTCGAGGAACTCATTGTCGATAACAATAGAATCCAAGATTTGCCGAGGGTCAGTTGTGATTGCTTCTCTTGGCTCTGCCCTTTTTGCAATTTCTGTTTTGATTTCAAAAACAGTTCTCCAGAAATCTGATTAAAATTGTACAACACGTTTAAATTGTTTTGATTAAACTTGATGGTCATGTTCAATTGCTAATATTATTTGTTCCTTTGCCTTTTCATTGACATTTGAATTGTTACCGTATATACTCGCATTAAAGTCGAATAATTCAAGGCCAATTCACAGGCTTTATATCCTGACCTCAACTTATATGCGAGGCACTAACTGTTGGATAAAGTTTCCATACATAGGATGTCGAAAATAATTAATTTAGCTAAAACTTATACCCAGGTCAATGATTTTAGACACCTTCAAATCCAAAAAATTTAGGGGTCGACTTATACTCAGATCGACTTTATCACGATTATTACACGGTAGTTGATTCATGGAGAAGTTATATGCTAACCAGAAATTGCACAGATATTTTAGAGTATTGTTCATTGTGTATTCAAAGTTCACTCACTTATAATAGCAATAATCTTAACTGTTCATCTAATAATGGCTAAGGCACTGAAACATAAATACAACCTTTACTGAGACATGACTTAACAAACTTTGGTAGTTAAGTTTGACAGAAATTTTTGACACCTAATAATTTTTGCTTCAATTTAATTCTGAATCTAAACTTGAAGCTTGTGTATTGTTTAATTACTGTTGTAGGAGTTGTTTTATTGTCACAGTCTTCGCAAACTCAATATTGCAGAAAATGAAGTTGTAGAAATCCCACCTGTGATTGGTTCACTTAGTAACCTAGAATATCTTGATATCAGTAAAAATGGTTAGAATAATTTGTTAAATGCTTAAATCTTCATTCTATTGTTTGGCTTCTTGTGTTATTGTGGCAAAAATGTGTAAAATATTTGAAAAATTATTTGGTGAGAACAATTATTATAAGCTGCAAAAAACGAGTGAACATTTGACTTTATGAATGTGTGAGTAGGAGTAGAGGTGTTTGAATTGGTTAGTTTTGTAGTCTTCATTCTTCATTTATATAATGCCTAAGACCCATCATAATTTGAATGCTTTTCATCTATTACCTGAATCTTGATGGCTTGTACAATGTACATTCAAATAAGATCTCAAATCAGCTGAGTTTTTATCGTGCATGTGACAGTCATAACGAATGCAATAAAATAATAGTGACCATTTAGAGACCTTAGGCACCTCCAGTTATGCTCATGATTCATCATGAGCTTTGTTAAGCTGAAGAATTGCATGTTACCATTTTGTCTACAGGTGGAGTGTCAGATTGAATTGCCTAAATAGGCTTAGGCATAGTCATTCTTATCTTGATCTGCTTGAACTGATCTTTTTCAGAATTTCCTATCACTGCATTTGGCTGTAGTTTAGTTTCTCATTCTGTCATCTTTGCATATCGATGAATAGAGCCTTAAGAAATTTTGTCTGTTGGGGCATTTATGTGAAGAATGTGAAATTGTGAATTCTAACTAGACGTTATGAACTTTTGGGGGAATTGATTAAACTCATTTGTTATCTTTTTGCAGTGTGCATGATTGATTTATTGGTTCAGTCTTTCTGTCCATCATAGAAGCATTTTGATGGAAATGAAGATAAGTTGCAAAGTGTGTTCAATATATACAAATGCTAAATGTCAGTTTTGTTATTTTTTTAGCAATTGTTAAATTGCCAGATAGTTTGGATAACTGTAAGAAACTGAAAATCTTTGAAGCAAGTGTCAATCCAATGGAATGGTATGCTCACTTTTTGGCAAACATATGCATAATAAATTAATCTGCTTTAACCCTTAAACTGCTGGAACTGAAATTACTTGATTACATTGCATATAGTTGATTGATTGATAATTGATTATGTTGCATATATAGATATATCTATGGCGCCTATCTATGGCTGCCTTGCATGCGTTTTGTGCATGCCACGTTTCGTCGTCGTTCGACGCAATTTCTGACACTCCGTGCGTGAATCTTGCGCCGGAGATGAGGATTTCTTCGAGTCCGTTGGTTTTCTGAGGAGTTTTGGCTGTCCTCTACTGTTTCGCGTCGTTTCGGAAGCCTCGAGTTGGTCTCACCGCTTCGTGCAGGACGTCGCCATGTTGGCTATTGTTATAGCGCCATGCAATGATCGACGGTCGTTCCGGGCTTCGCTTGAGCATTCATCTTCGCGAGGACGGCGTTCCGCTCTTCGGTTCCGACGTGTCTCGTGCTGTCCTCTACCTTTCCACGTCGTCCTGGAAGTTCAAGTCAGTCGCCGTCCGTCGGGTGTGCGCCAAAGTCAGCCGCATCGGCTGCTGCGTGAAAATTCGGCGGATTTGCGATTGGCTGTCGTTTCTGGACTTCGCTAGATTTTCCATCTTCGTCGGATTTGCCAATTTCGACGACGGAACTATCTTCTTGCGGAAGACCGCTTCTTCAGGAACTTTTCCGGTGGTTATATCCGTACGGAGAAACTCCTACTACCAACTCGCGGACTTTCAACATCATCTTCCACTCCTCGTTGACATGCCAAGGGGGCTACAGTTTTACTTGAAGGACCGCTTCTAAAGGACTTTGCACCAGACTTCTTCACGGCAGCAAAGTTCTTTCCATCATCACAGTGGATTTTAACATCGCCACCTTCTAACCTTCATTGACATGTCAGCGGTGTCAAAGCGCTTTTGATTTTGATTTTAAACCATGGATTTTAAACCATAATAATAATAATAATAGTTACAAAGTATCTGGTGGTGTAACCTCTTTACCAGCTGTTTATTTGTAACGTAATGTGAAATGGACGCATATATGAGTCATGGTTGGTAAAGGGGTTAAGGTTAAGACTTAAGATTGTATTTATTTTTTGTAAAATGTTGTTCATCTTTTGCTGCTTTTGTGCTAATCTGCAGTTGTGAATGGTTAATAGAAATGCATAATTGTCAGCTGACCTGTCACTGTTGTGAGAGTATTTTCTCTTGGAAGACTGATTTCTT
Organism: Metaphire vulgaris; assembly: GCA_018105865.1. NCBI lineage: Eukaryota > Metazoa > Annelida > Clitellata > Crassiclitellata > Megascolecidae > Metaphire > Metaphire vulgaris. The sequence goes on along the minus strand of CM030870.1, from coordinate 2,753,738 downwards.
GCCTTCTGAAGGATTAATCGCCAGATTTTGTCATGACAGCAATTTCCTTTGTGCCTGAATGGATTTTTGCATTGTCATCCTCCAAGCCTTATTGACATGTCAATGTTGTTTTAAAGCGCTCTTAACTTTGGCATTCACTTTTTTTACAGTGCTATATAAATTGTCTTATTAGTAGGAATGATAATAATTGTGATATGGCCGTGTGGGTTTTTTTACAGTCTGTCGGAGGGACTCTGTCGTCTCGTGCAGTTGTCGGAGCTTTACTTGAATGACTGTTTCTTAGAAGTTTTACCAAACAGTTTTGGAAGGTAAAAGATTCTTTTCTGGCTTCCTTTATACTGTGGTCTGTTCTTTCTCTGCTCTTTCTCACCTCAGTGTCTCTTGGTCTTCAAGAAGTCAGCTCATATTTCTCTATTTAATTGGAACAATTTCTATGATAAGGCCATTTATTTAAGCCATTTATTGCTTGTTTCTTTTCATAATTTTTCTTGCTGAACATGTTTGATTTGTTTGCTGAGTTTAATTGTTTTGTTTTTCTCTCTTAACCGCTTAACTGCCCAAGGATTAATAATTCCCTACGCCGGCGATTGCCAAGCGTCAATAAGAAAATGCCGGAAAACTCTGGCGCTATGGCGTGAACAATTTGCCCCGTATGCCGGATTTTTCCGGCATGGGGCGGTTAAGAGGTTAATTCATGTTGTATTTTGCATGCTTACTTTGCCCAAATTTCTAAATTGCTTCTGCTGTTTGCAGTGTTATGCTCCATGTGCAGGTTTAATTTTATTTAATTCTTCTGTTTCAAAATCTTGTTAATTGAATGGAACTGAAAGTGAATGTAGTGAGTGTTGTTGACCAATGCACAGCATCTCTCTCGCACTTTTCTTAAGTAATCTTAAGACTCACCTATTCACCATCGGGTATCTGTAGTATTGTAAAACACTCATGTCTTTGGCCATTTTTGCCATGCTTACTGCACTATAGAAATTGTCTAGTCTATAATTGTCTATAATAATAATAATAATAATAATAATAATAATAATAATAATAATAATAATAATAATACTCTAGTTTTCATTGTACTAATTTGCATTCAGAATGAACTGATGATTCAGTCAGAAATTTTCAAATTTTTTTATGATCATTGTTCACTTTAAAATTGTGGTTTTTATATTTTGACCAAAGATAATCAAATTACTATTGTTATGTCAGTTTCTTTAGCATCTAATTGTTTTTATTATAGGTTTGCTATATGTAGTAAGACATCAATATGGCCTTCAGGTCAAGAGTTGGACATTGAAAGGTTATGTTAACCCTTTTGCCCTTGCAATTCCTGTAACCAATATGTTTTGAAACCTAAATATCAGCCTTACGGCATGAAAGGGTTAAAGAATGGACTTTAAAATATGGCAAAATGAAATCATCTGCTTATATATATATATATATATATATATATATATATATATATATATATATATATATATATATATATATTGTCACTCTAAACTGGTATTTGAATCTACTTCAGTTGCAAAAGAATTCAACTTATTGTGCCCTTTTAGCCAGCTGCAAAGAGGTTGCTTGCTGGTTCCTTTCAGTTTTGCTGCATGGTTTGTTGACATTTTCATCGCTATTAGACAAGTTGCAATAACACTTGTTTGTAACTAGAAGTTCAAAGGATGGAAAGCACCTTGATCTGACCACATTTAACGCTCTATTTTGAATATAGTCATCTGATCATTTGCTTGTAATTTTGTATGCTGCAGCTTTACATTGATGCATTTTAAAAATATTTGGATGGCCAGCCATGTTGTGACTTTATTGCTTTGGTAAACATATTCCAGTTGCATTATAATGACTTTCATGCTATATTGATATACACTGAAGCAGTGTTTTACTGTCGACTGTTAGACTGCTTTATTTATTAATTCCTAACAAGTTTGAATTTGAAAAGGACTGCATTTTGAATGAGCTAGAATTTGTTTAGATGGTGTACTTGCAGAATGTCTCTGACAGTGAATACAAGTAGGAAATGTATTGCATTAAGCACTGAATGTAAGAATGAATGCACACAGCACACCGCCGACCCTAGTAGTACATGCAGTTCCCCAAGGCTCCGTACTAGGACCTATTCTCTTCGCGCTCTACGTCGCCGACTTGATAAGCATTGTCCAACGGTTCGGGCTCCAAGCACACCTCTACGCTGACGACACGCAAGTATATGGAAGCAGCCCTCCTGCAGCAGTTCATCTGCTCCAAGCAGCGTGTCACTAGGTGCCTGGTCGAGGTGACCAGGTGGCTGAAGTCACATCAGTTGCAACTCAATGCTGCTAAGACTGAAGTATTATGGATCACCTCTGAGCGTCAGAAACACTTAACACCGGCGACCTGTATCAGCATCGATGGACTTGAGGTGCAACCAGTGTTGTCTGTCACATCGATAGCGTTCATCTGCTCCAAGCAATTGCCAGCTGCTTCAACGCACTCCGGCTGATCAGAAGTGTCATCAGTGTCAGTCACCGTGGTACTGACCAAACTAGACTCGAAACGCCGACCTCGCTGGATCACGCTGGACCGCCGCTCAGGTCGTTTTGAACGTGTTGATCTTCCAGGTCCTTCTCGTGAACATGTAACACCGCTTGCTTACACTGGCTATCAATGCAATGGATTCAGTTTAAGTTAGCAACACTGACTTACCGCTGCCTGAATGGTATAGGGCCAGAGTACCTAGCGACAGGATCACCAGATCAGGCTGGTCGGCGTCGCCTGAGATCTGCTAGAACCGCTTCTCTGGTCGTTCCATTGACGCGCCTTCGCACTGTAGGTGATCGTGCCTTTCCCGTGACTGCTGCAAGGGCATGGAACCGCCTGCCTTCTTCAGTTCAACTCTCCCTAACGCCAGACACCTTCAAGAAGAATCTTAAAACTTGGCTATTTCGCACTAGCTATTGTATGGCTGTCGGGCTCTCTTGCTGGACATCTGTCAAGTTCATCTCCATGAAAACCCAGAAAGCGCGTGTTCCCAAGAAACACAACAGGATCGCGGATTGGTGGGAATCGTCTACCAGATCAATCTCTGCCGCTTTCGAATAGTCCAACCACTGTTGTGCGAATTGCTTCCATTCGCTCGCTAGATCTGTCGCAGTCTCGGGATCCACATCGATAGCACATTATTGATGAGGACCCATGTCTCTAAGACAATTGCCAGCTGCTTCAACGCACTCCAGCTGATCAGAAGTGTACGAAGATCAGTGTCAGTCACCGCCCTCAAGCCACTGGTTTCATCATTGGTACTGACCAAACTAGACTACGGGAACGCGACACTCGCCGGATCACCGCAACACCTGCTGGACCGTCTCCAGGTCGTATTGAACGCAGCGGCGCGGTTGATCTTTCAGGTCCCTTATCGTGAACATGCAACACCGCTACTTACACTGGCTATCAACGCGTGAGCGGCTTGAGTTTAAGTTGGCAACGATGGCTTATTGCTGCCTGAACGGTATTGGCCCAGAGTACCTGACGACAGAATTAGTACGAGTCGCAGATCAGGCAGGTCAGCGGCGTCTGAGATCTGCTAGAACTGCCTCTCTGGTCGTTCCATCGACGCGCCTTCGTACTGTAGGCAATCGTGCCTTTCCCGTGACCGCTGCAAAGGCATGGAACCGCCTGCCTTCTTCAGTTCAACTATCTCCAACGCCAGACACCTTCATGAAGAGAATAAAAACTTAGCTATTTCGCATGAGCTACTATAATCTATAATTTGCAATGTGTCCACAGTCACTGTATTAGTTGCCACAAAAATCTCTACGTTGTATAATGATAATAATAATAACAACAACAGAGTTTATAAACTTGTGTTTTTGAATTCTGTTCACATCAGGTTGAGTCAGTTGAAGGTTCTGGAAATACGTGAGAATCAACTGAAAGCCCTTCCTACTTCAATGTCAGCCATGTTGGTTTTGGAGAGACTAGACATTGGAATGAATCGATTCTTGCAGTTGGTATGAGTTGGCATTTCTGTTTCATTTGGTTGTTGAAGTTGCTGTTACATCATACATTAAATATTGTGATAAAAATATTGTGATATGATACTGCTCAGGATCTTCTACCACTGAATCTCTTGACTTTTGCAACAGTCACAGTTCTGTCAGCAATAGTTAAGCTTACTGATGGTCAAGTAAAACGTTGCCAAGTGTGGGGATTTAAGGGTGCGCATTATATTAATGAAAATCAGTTTTATCTTTCGATCTGCAACCCAGAAAGCGGTGCGCACTACATGTATACTCAAGATTTTACTGTAAGTTTAATTTATTTTGCAGCATCATATGTGTTACATGTTATCTGAAGCATTGGATTTCAGTCAACAAGCTGCATCAAAATTGACTGCAATATATGGTGCCATTTACTAATTTCCTTCTTTAGTTTATTATCTGTGTTAATTTTTAATATATTTTTGTATTTGTCAGAAATGCTACATTTTGCTTATAGCCAGAAGTGATGGAAAGCTTGATTAATCTTCAAGAATTTTGGTTTGATAGCAATGAAGTTACATTTATACCAAAGGTATATTATGCTTACTGATTATTATTTATGTTATTGTGCAGCACCTTGTGATTACATTTATTTATTATTAATTTTAATATACATTTAATGATATTGTCTATCTAGCAGTTAACACTATCTTACCTAGGAATCATTCTCAACAGAGTTGTTTTAAGTAGAAACATTGAAGTTTAACAGTGCTCTAGTTTCTCTCATTTTGTTTTTGTCACGTCCAGCTAAAGTTACATTCAAGTGAATGATGAAATTGTGTGATTTTGAATGGAAGTTTACATTGACAGGAATTGAATATATATTTATAATTTGTAATAATATGGTATTAAAATTAATTGGACTGTATTACATTTTGTATGCACTTTAGTTACAGTTGATTTGCTTAATTTGTTAATCAATAAAATGCATTGATAGCTAATCTGTGTACTTTTATTCTTTTCATTTTACTTAATTAGAAGTTGTCTTCTGATATTTTTCTATAGGTATTAGGCAATCTCTCAAAGATGACATTCTTGGATGGCAGTAAGAACATGATTGAGTGGGTGGCACCAGAACTTGATCATTGTGTCAATTTGAATGAACTCGATCTGTCTCACAACATTCTGCAGCAGTTACCAGAATCAATAGGTTAATTCTCATATAATTATTTCTTATAGCTTAGACATGTTGAAATGTTGATGCATCCCAGCCATGAGATTTGATGACTCTGAAAGAACATTACCTAAACGAGTAGAGACATGACATTTAGAGTATTAATCCAAAAGTACCAATAAAGCACCGTGGTGTTCCTCGCTCTGCCAGCTTTAGAAATAACCAATGATGACAAACTTTGTCAATGCCTTGGATACGTCTAGAGCAGAAATAACAGCTGTAGAGTTATTCTGATTCAAATATTTTGTAGCTCCCCTCGTGATGTACAGAGCATCTGCACATCCAACCCCAAACTATAAATCTGAGGTAACTAGGTATAACCCAAATTTTTCTAGGAGACAATGTTCAAAATTTTTTTAGATCAGAGAACTTAAAGTGATTCCTCGATAATTTTCACATATTTGGTAGGATCTGAGCATTCATTCTTCAGCAAGGGAATCATAATCCCTCAACCAAATCCATTCGGGACAACCAGCTTGCATTATCATATTTAAAAGATCAGTAATGCACGATATAATAATTTAAAATCATGGAAGTTGTGATCTCAATCACAAACAACACCATGCATTTCAACTTATTAGAGCTGTGCGTTAATGCGATTATGTGATTGCATATTTAACAAATTTTTTAATGCACCACAGTTCTGTCATTTTTCCCACATGTGTGATTTCTGTATAAATATACAGCAATTTTATCTGCATTTTCCGCTATTTTCGTCACTTATATAACACGTTTGCTATTTTCCAGTATACAGGGTGTAAAAGTGAAAAGGGCACCCCTTTATGATATTTAATATCTCGGCTGCGTGTATAGCGATTTCAATGAAATTTATAGGCCATATACCTGAGAATGTTTTTGATGTAATTGCCAAATTTCATGCTGATAGCTTTAGAGTTTGCTAAAATATGGCCAAAAAACTAAAGAGACCCAAATTTTAAAATTGACAAACAGAAGATAACGTCATAGTAATTTGTATCGTTTTTTAAGTCTAAAATTGCGTCGTTGTCGTTGCGCCAGACAAGGTCAAGGGTTACTTACGGCTAACAGATAAACACAGCAGCATTATGATTGGCTGCAGGACTGTCATGATATGCTTGGAGAAGATTTCATATTCCAGCAAGACGGAACACCTGCACACTCTGCTCTCAGGAACCAGGATTTTCTGTAGCAAAATTGTCCAGATTTCATCAAGAAAGATGACTGGCCACCCAACTCCCCATATATCAATCCACTTGACTTCCACGTCTGGGGAATCATGCTCAGCAGATATCAAAAGTATCAGCCAAAGCTACAAAACATCACGGAGTTGAAGACGGTGCTGAAGAATATCTGGGAGAGTTTGCCTGAGGACCAGATCAAGAAGTCGATAGTGTCAGTGAAGAAGCACTTGTCGGCATGTGTGAAGGCTGAGAGAGGGCATTTTGAGCACCTGCTCCCGTAGCAAATCATCTGAAATCCCTTTAAAACGGCCCTTTTCAGGGCCAAATAAATAAATAAAATAATTTTGTTATCACTTTATTATGACATTATATTCCAATGTCAATTTTAAAATGTGGGTCTCTTTAGTTTTTTGGCCATATTTCAGCAAAGACTAAAGATATCAGCATGAAATTTGACAATTGCATCAAAAACATATCCCAGGTATATGGCCTATAAATTTCATTGAAATCGCTTTACACGCAGCCGAGATATTAAATATCATAAAGGGGTGCCCTTTTCACTTTTACACCCTGTAGGCATAGATTTACAAGGGATCAGTGCCTTTTTGGATTATGTTTTTTGCTCATCAGCCTTTTTACTGAAAAACACTGGCAACTTCCCCAAATATGCAAAGTAAATAGGCACATAAATGGGAAATTTAGGCACATAAATTGCAAATTTCCGCATTTTTCCTACATATTTAGGACCTCTGAATCCCACATATTTCCCAAAAAAGCACTGCATTGAACTGACAGCCCTAACTTATGCTAATAACAACACTCCTTAAAGTTGAATGGAGGCTGTTGGGCACATTTCAGCAAATTGAAGTCAACTTACAAAAGTTATGAAAGCTTAAGAAACCAGAATCCAGGAAACAAAAGAGATAAATGCTGTATCTTACAAGATAAATATTACAGTGTAATTACTAGTCTGCCTCTCCAACGTAAACAAGCGTGCCTCTGATTCTATGGAAAAATAACTGAAAACCCTTAGATGTTCTCTTTATTGGCAGTCACACATCTGTATACTAATAGAGTTTGATGCACTTGACTTCAACAACATTCACTTTAGCAAAAGCTTTGATGTTGCATTAGCAGCATTCAGAATTTGTGATAAGATGTGTTTCACATGATGTCAGTTTTTTTTATTGCAGGTCGGTTGTGCAATTTGACAAAGTTGAAGCTTGATACAAATTGCTTGACCAAATTACCTTTTTCAATTGGAGGGTATTTATCTGATAAGTCATATAAGTCTATTTACTTGCTGTAAATTTTTAATTTTAGAGTTACTTAATTTAATTCATTAGTTTTAGAATTCTAGAATTCTTTTACAAGGCTTGTGCATTATGTGTTGGTTCTTTGTATTTTGTTGTTGTCTCAAATTTATAATTTTTAACACCCTATAATGCATGCATTACTAATTACAGGCCATTGAAGCTTGTAAATGTTTGTTAAATGTTAAAGCAAGATTGTACTGTATTAGTTTTCTATTAGTTTTAATTATAATTGCAGTTAGGTAAAGTGGGATCACTGTATTTATGGCATGTGCAATATAATAATCCATATCACAAGTGTGTCTACTAGGGTGTTGCATGTATTGATGGTGTGGTGACCCGTCAAATGCGTGAACGACATTTGCGCGCCAACATTTGTGTGACGACATTTGTGCGACGACATTTGCGCGATATTATATAATAATATGGGTTGGGGTTAGAGTTGGGGCTTGATTTTGGGTTTGATTTTGGCTATGATTAAGACTAGTTAATAAAGCACGGATGACTTTTAAATTATAGCACAATTTGTGCTTCCTCGAAATACACGCTAATGTTGGCGCGCAAATGTCGGAGCGCAATTGTCAATTTTAGGTTCGCGCATTTGTCGTCGCGCAAATGTCGGGGCGCAAATGTCGGTGAACCGATGGTGTTCTGTAGTTGTGTTATGGGCATGCAGCAACTCTCTCGATATAACGGACTTTGGATATGCAGACTGTTTTGCCAGATCCCTTAAACTAAGTACAGTAAACTTTATAAGGGCTCATCCATATAGTATGTAGGCAAAAAACTCATTTTCAACCCCGTCTCTCTCGGTTGCACATGCCATACACATGCAAAATCTCCAAAATCCAGGCATCTCCTCAGTGCGTACTTACTATTTGGATGGACCCTAACAGGATTGTACTGTGTTATTTTTTCTCAGTTTGAAGTTTTCATGCATATTTGCAACAGAATAGAAATGTTTGCTCTTGTGACTCGTTGTGATGTGGTGAGGCCTTACTGTATTTAGCTCAATAGACTCTAGTTTATTTAACGACAGAATGGCTTCATTGGTCGAGCTGAATGTCAGCGCTAACAACCTTGAAGATCTTCCAATTGGAATCGGACTGTTACGCAGGCTCAGAACATTCTTTGCAGATGACAACTTTATTAGTAACATTCCAATTGAGGTTTGCAAGTTAAACATTTGTTATTTGATTCTAGATGATTTTCAGTATGTGAATAAAATAGTCATTAGAAAGATGGATTAATCAGATGCAGAAAGTAGTTAGTATTATTGTGTTTTTAGCCTTGCAATATATCTAAAGCTTTCAAAACGATTCCAGATGTTACTGTGATTTGTACCAGTTATCTGTTCTAACTGATATTCTGATGGTTTATGTGCAACTTCTAATATTTTCCAAATATTTCTTTGTGTGCAAAATCTTATACTTTAGCATAGGTTTTCATTTCATCAGACAGTATGTTTTATATATTGGCCATGAAATTGGACTATATTAGTGAAAACATTTTCATCTGGCTTCAGATTGTGAATGATATATGGAATCTAAGCAAAATGTGATTCATGGCTTATTCTATTACTTTCACTTTTGCTCTCACCATTCCAAGCAATAAATTAATAAATTAATTGCCAAATGCCTGTTAAGTGAGTTGAGTTGATAGGACATACATTAGAACGAATAAATGTATTACTTTGAAGCAGAATAACACATTTTGAATTGTTTTTAAATAATGTTTTCTGTTTGTTTCCTGTCCTAAGCATTTTATGAGTTGAAATGGTAGAACCCGAATACTCTCACTGAATGTAGAATGTTTGATGTCCTATTGTTTGTTGTAATACTTGGTTGAAGTGATGTGGTAGAAGATGGTGCAAAGTGTATCATGGAAATTTAATAAGGAATCAAATTGTAATTTTTGCTAATATGCTGGTGGCCATTTTGTCATGTGGAAATCCAGATATATTTTCTGTATGCCTGTCCAGGCCTGCTGAGAGAAATTCTGGGCCCCTGTGCAGAAGGGCCGTTGGGCCCCTGACAAGTCACAAGTCTTAATTTCTTATCGAAAATTCTTGAAAGGATAGTTGCTAAGCAAATGCATGCTCATTTGTGTTCTAGTCCACATTACCTCCCTTTCCAGTCTGCTTACCGAAAATACCACTCTACTGAAACGGCTCTGTTGGCAGTCCATGATCTTATTGTTCGGGCTATTGATGCTGGAAAAGTTACTGCTCTTTTACTTCTTGACCTATCTGCCGCTTTGATACTGTTGATCATTCTATTCTTCTTCATCGAAACATTGGTTTGGAATCTCTGACATTGCTTTACATTGGTTTTCTTCATATTTACATCCCGCACTCAATCAGTGATAATAAATGAGAATCTCTCAATTCCCACTGATCTGTCTTGTGGTGTCCCTCAAGGCTCGGTTCTTGGACCTCTGTTATTTACTCTCTATACAGCCCCCTTGGGTTCACTTCTTGATGAACATCAAGTGGCATATCATCTTTATGCTGATGATACTCAAATTCTCATCTCTTTTGATCAATCTTCTTCAATCTCATCCCTTAAGACTCTATCCGCTGTCTTTACTAATATTCAGTCATGGATGGATTCAAATAAGCTTCTTTTGAATTCATCAAAAACTGAGTTCTTGCTATTAGGTACTCAGCTCAATTGACTAAATTTGAATCTCTGAAATCTGTAGTATTAGGAGATTCCACTGTTGTCCCTAGAAGTACTTCTGCTCGCAACCTTGGTGTGATATTTGACTCTTCCCTCTCTTTCACTAGTCACATAAATTCAGTCTGCAAAATTTCTCATTATCATATTCGGGACATCTATCGCATCAGACATCTCCTCCTAAGCCTGTTCTTATTCAGTTAGCCAATGCATTGGTATCTAGTCGTCTAGATTATTGTAATTCCTTGCTTTTGGCATCACAAATTCAAATATGCAGAAACTCCAGAGAGTACAAAATTCCTTAGTTAGAGTCATATCCAAAACTCCAAGATTCGAACATATAACTCCAACAAGACAGTCCCTACATTGGCTTCCCATCAAATTCGAATTAATTATAAAATTTGTCTTTTGGTATTTAAAACCATATTATATAATGAACCCTATTACCTTAAGATGCAACTAATCCCTCGACCTACTACTCAATCCACTAGGTATTCGGCAGGACTTTCATTTGTTGTTCCTTATTCTCGTACCGTCATTGGCACTAGTTGTTTCTCAGTGTGTGGCCCTAAGCTTTGGAATTCATTACCAATATCACTGCGTAAAACTAAAAATTTATCATCTTTTAGATCTGGTCTTAAAACTTACCTGTTTGACTTAGCTTATCCCCCTTAGATTGCTCCCCCGCTGTTCTGACTGATCTTCTGGATTGACCTGGCTCTAATTCTATTTGGATTTGGTGCGCCATCGGCTGATGCCCTGGGCATTATGATAGTGGCGCCATAGAAGTTTATTGATTGATTTGATTGACAAGTCTTGGAAAAATTTGCTGACGACATTTTTTTGCTTGCCACTGATTTCAAGAACAATACATACGGTGTTGCAACTCTCGAAAACTGGTGACCTTTTTTGCTTAACGCTGTTTTTCACACTATTTCTTATGTCCTCAGCGCCCGAGCCTCCCTTTTACCCGCTGGGCCCCTGTGCACATACCGTGAACTTTTTGGGGCTATTATTGTTGATAATTGTTGATAAATACATTGTTGATTATTGTTGAAAAAATACATCTTCATCATTGGCCCGGGCCCCCTCCAGGCCGCCAAGACCCTGTGCATTTGCCATCCTGCCCCCCTCTTGGTGGCCCTGTGTCTGTCTGTCTCTGTCTACTGTTCTCTCTCTGTCTTTGTATCTTTCTTTCTATCTGGGAAGATGGCTATCTTTAGTTGAGTGAAGATTTAACATTATTGCTTTCATGTTATTATAGCACATTACGTGTTTTATTCTCTGTTCTAATTATGTTTCATTGTGTTTCAAATATTGTTTCCATGAAATAGCCCTGCAACATTATTTTAAATGATGTTTTAAATATACAGACTGTGGTAGAACTCTTCATTAAATCTTGCTCTTTAATTAACTGCTGCAAAGGTCTGCATTGTTTTCTGTTGCATTTCACTCTACCTGGTTATTTTGAGTGAAAATTGCTTGAGGTGCTGTATTTTCATGCACTGTCTATTTGTTAACAGATTGGTAGCTGCAGTGCACTCACCATTCTCTCACTTCGGAGCAACAATCTTACTTACATTCCTGATGAAATAGGACATCTCTTAAATTTACGAATTCTTAATCTTGGTGACAACAAACTAACGGTTCTTCCGTACAATGTGATGAAGCTCCAGCAGCTGAAAGCTTTGTGGCTGGCTGAGACACAGGTTGGCTCTCGATCTGTCGCTTTTGAGGACCATGATCTTTCTTGAAATGCATTTAGCTTACTTTTGTATTATGCAATGAAAAGAGCTTTATGTATTGAACTTAATTTGACTTTTGATTAGTTGAATTATTTGGTTGCATTTAAATTTTTGCTACATTTTAAAATCAGAATAGGTGCACAATTTGATGGAAGATTCTAAACTATTTTAAACTTATCTGTTAAATAGAAAAAGTCTTCTGTGATAGTTTTAAACATGTGTAAAATTCTGCTTACTGAAGCATAAAAAAATAACAATAATTAATAATAGCACAGCATAGCAAGTAATAACTCAATAAATAACAGTTTTGTTTAGTTCTAAATGCTGCTCCAGCAACTCAAAAGTAATATTTCAGATTTCAAGCTACTTTGCTAAATAAAATAGGTTGACATTTTGATCAAAATTTTTATGTGATGATTTTTTGTTGCATGAGCAATTATTAAGAAGCTAATGTTGCAATTGTCATTTGTAACCAGCAATGTTCCCTGTAAGGTGGACAAGCGGGCATGCGCCCAAAAATGGTGAGACCTGTGCCCAAAAAGTGTTTGTTATTACCCAAAAAATTTGCAGGACTTTTTAAAAATTTAATTAAAAATTATTAAATTTTAAAATATTCAATATTCAACTTAAGTCACTAGAAGAGCTGTGCTAAATAAATATTTATTCTCAGCAACTCAATTTGAGAGAAACTTCTGGTCCAGCACGTGTTTTATTATAGTCGTGGACTTAATTATATTAGCACATGCGATTTTGTTCTTTTGCACGAAGCAAAACTGCCCAAAAGTTAGTCAACTGGGAAATTGTTGCCCAAGAGAAATATCATGCGCACGCTGACCATCAAGAATTAGAGGGAACATTGATGACCAATTGTATTTTCTAGCTCACTTAGCTAAGATTCTAAATAATCATGCAGATTGTGATATTACTAGTGTCACAATCTGGATTGCTACCAGTAGTTTTATGAGAACTTCTAGTTTAATCATTTGCCCATGAAATGAAGACTGGAATTAGCAAATCAGTGCAGACAATTGAAATGGTTTCTCTTGAAAAATATTATTGTTTCTTCATTCTGATGGCTTTTGTCATCATTGTGTGCTGTGTGTTATGTATTCAGTGTGTGGTGTGTATTTGATGTTTACGATTATTGTTGCATTGATGTGGGGGAATTTAATTAAAGATATTTTAAACTTGTATTTGCATTTTCATTGGTGGTAAAGTGACTGAGGAGTTATTTTAATGTGCATATTCAATTTAGTCAAAGCCTTTGACTCGTCTTCAGTCAGATGTTGATCCAGAGACAGGACAGAGATTTCTAACTAGTTATCTTCTGCCTCAGAAGTCTCAACAACCTTTTGGTTAGTTGCATAATCTGTTTGTATACTGTATTTCAGCGCATATAATGCGCTCGGTATGTGCATTTTTTCATACCAGTGGTGGAGATTTACTAGAAGTAAAACTAACCTGGCATCTTGTGATATTATCTACTCATTTTTTAAATCTTATTTGCATTGGCTCATATTTTGGATGGACAATTTTTTGTCATAGATCTAATTTGTGCAAGTAGCAGAATAGTGCTTTTGGACCGCTGTATTTCTTGAATCTTGCAATGTTGGCTAATGCTAATGTTAGGCATGGTCTCGTTGGAATCTTATAGGTAATCAAAGAGGTCTGTTAATGGTTTTGAGCAGATGCCGATGAAGATGGAAACAGTTTACAGAGATCAGTGTGGGAGGAAGGGCGTGGGCAACGACGTTTAATTCAGTTTGACTTTCAGGGAGCACCTCCCGAGCAGAGTCACCTTTATAGAACTCCAACTCCTTATCCAAAGGAACTGAAGCAGAGATTGCAGCACATAAGAAATCTGGCTACAAAGAAACCATGCGATGCAGCTGATAAGCCAGAAGTATGTTTACCCTAAATATTCATTTGTTGGCCATATCATGAAAATTCAGCACAGTTAAAAGATTTGTTTCCATAATTTTGTGAATATAATTGGATTTATTGGATGTTATTTAACCCCTTTACTGGGGATTAAATTTTTGGACACCATCACTGTACCGGGGAATTATTTTTTGGAAAAACGTTCTTCAAAAATGAAAGCTGTATTTTTTTATTTGCTATATCTCAGGTTATATAAGAGCTAAGAAGATGAAGTATAAGCCATTGTTTAGCCTTTTTGCTCCTCTTTCTAACCATCCGTGCCAAGCAAAGAAATTTGCGGGTAGGTCCACTCTACGGCCTAAAATAGAAACCTTCCCAAAAATTTTTTCAAAGCTCCGTAGCAAACATTTTCCAGTGGTAACCACACTCGGGTGATTGGCAAAGTTGTAGGGGATGTCAGTGGAACAAAATTACTAAGTTTGAAAATCGGTCAACATTTGGCAAAGATATGTCAATTCTAACCCGAACCAGTCGGTTTCTCAAAGCGATTTCCTATACAGTGCAGCCCAAGGTTTGGCCTCTAAGCCCAAAGACTATCTATTTCTTTGCAAATAGAGCAGAATAAGCTAAAAACAGGTGTCATCTAGCGAATGGATAGATACTAAAGCAATTTTTAGAATAAGGCAAGTCTGACCATGGCGCACGACCTAGGAAACACTACGAAACGTACTTGACGAGTGACGCTCGGGGCGCTCGAATAACAAAGGATAACGGTGGACGAGTCACTCTCGTCACACCCGGTTAAGGGGTTAAATTGAAAATGACATTTGTTGCTGTTATTGAATTGCCTAAATTCTTTACTAATAATTTAGAGTGATTTATGAAAGTGTGTTGCTTGATTAGAGATTTTAATTCCTGTACATTTTATTTTTCTAAGTTTGTTCGTGGACGTCGGACTCAAAGGTTATCAGGCTCAGATATTACTTTAGGAAATGTGCAAAGTCCATCAAAGGCAGCATCACCATTGATGAGTGGAAGACATGTTCTCCTGAAAGCAAATAAGGTTTTGATTGATTATAATTTTCAACTGATTCAGTTTCCTTTTAGTTTTTAAGGCTTTAAGTGGTTTTATTAATTTTGCTGACAGATTTTATTATTAAGCATATTGCTGAAATACACTATTTTGAATTTGTAGTTAATAGTTAATATAATGGGAAAATATTATTTGTGTTCAAATTACTAAAACAAACATCATTACTTTCTCTAATTGGGTGTTTGCTTGGTCATTGGGATGTTGTCATGTTTCTGCCACATGAAGCAGCAGTTGCAGTCATAGAAAATGAAGTGGTTTTTATGTTCTTTGGTTGCTTTTTAGATGGAGCAGTATTTGACAGAATGTAAATAATTAGTTTCATTATGCAACTGAATACTAATATAATAATACTGATAATTATAATTCTTCACAAAATATGGAATTCTTAAGTTCTCGAAATGCTGAAAAATTCTGAAACTTATGCTGAGGATTTAAATAGAGATTGAAGGCGGTAACATAAAGTAAATTGCCAAGTATTAACATCTTAGTTTGCAGATCTTCCTAATTATTTATTGATGTGGATATTTCTTAGGAGAAGTTTCTAAAGGATAAGGCAAGAATGCTGCACAAAAATGAATTGATAAAACCAAGGGAAACGGCAACTGAATCACTTTCGCAAAGTCTTCCAGGTGCATATGTGTTGACTTTATTATTTTTCAGGATAGCAAGTGAATGCTGCTGAGGTCATGTACAATTAAAACCTTTTTACTATCTATGGAGAAAGTAACTTATTTTGTGTGGACCATTATTTCGATTTATTGTGAGACTAGTTTCTGTTAACCCCTTAACGGGGTTCCCCGAGCCTAGCTCGTCCAACGTCATTTTTCTGTATTTGGGATACCTGTGCCAGACTTTTTTTAATTCAACTTTTTCTGGTTAGAATTGATCTATCTTTACCAAATATTGACCGATTTTCAAACTGTTTGATGTATTTTGTCCCTCTGACTTCCCCCTACAACTTTGCCGCTGACCAAAGTGGGGTTACCGCTGAAAAAGTTTAGCTACGGGGGCTTCAAAAAATTTTTTCTGGAGGGGTTTTATTTTAGGCCGTAGAGTGGACCTACCTCCAAATTTTTGTTTTGCACGGATGGTTAGAAAGAGGAATAAAAAAGCTAAACAATGGTGCATACCTTATCTTCTTAACTCTTATATAGCCTGAGATATAGCAAATTTAAAAAGTTACAGTTTTCATTTCTGAAGCACGTTTTTCCAAAAATTAAATCCCCAGTACGGTGACGGCGTCTGAAAATGTAATCCCCGGTTAAGGGGTTAAAACTTTGAAGAGGTTGAGCACGACTTGGTACTGTGACAAATGACTGGCCTAGGATTGAGTCTAGGTGTCAAGGGTTAATTCAACTGTTTGTCATTTCAGCAAAGATTAATGAATATTAGTATGAAGCTGTAAAGGTAAATGTTGGTCTAAAGAAAAAGCTAAGACAATCACTCTAGATTGATGGCATCAGCCACCTGTGATGTCACTGCTTACCTTAAAATTTTGATAATTGTTTAACTCAATGCAGAGATTTGAGTATGAAATAACCTATTTTATATGGTTTTATATGACTTTTTATTTTGCTCTGTGTGTGACTTGTGGAAGATGCAGGGTTCTTTTGAGAGTGGCTGGATAATTTCTGTATTGTGTAATAATGTGTATATAATATTTGATATTTTAGTAAACAAAGGAAATGCATTACATTCTGAAGCATCAAGTTGCTTAGAAAGAAGACAAGAAGACAGCAATAATGATTTAAAGTTGTCTGAATTAAAAGAAGCCAAAAGATCTCGAAGTCACGTAAATGCTGACAACTCCGGCCAAATTGCTGTCCTCAGAGGTGCAGGTCCACATACTAACTCACCATCTGGCTATTACTTTGACCAGGTAAAGACTTTTGGTACGTCTGAAGCAACAGTACGTAACCTTAAAATAATGGGTAAGAATGACAGAGGCACGAAAACACTGGGAACTGATGACAACCACCATTTGACATCAGGAAAGGCCTCTTCCCAAAATGATGCACAGTTTCAGAGCACAGTTTCAGATCAGCGGTTGTCAAATGACAAAGATTTGTCTACGAGAACTGATTTATCTTCTAATGTTTCTGCACCAATAAATAACACTGATGGCATAGAAATAATGTCGTACAAAGAGTTTATTGACTCTATGGCTGCTCAAGGACGGGCTTTTCCCAGCGGAGGAAGAAGACGGCGGCCACCATCTGCCTTTGTCTACCAACATCATCAGCAACATCCCAGAGATCGTCGTTATGGTTACGACACGGACACTGGTCACTGCAGCAATGCTGGTCACCAATATCGTCGTGGCTACGAATCTGATGTTGACTATCGTGAAGACTTTAGACATCGTCATGACATTGGTTATCGTAGTGATACGGACTATTTGCAGAGTTCTTCTATGAACTCTGCAAAGTCAATTTATCATCGAGCTCCTGAACTTCAGGAGCGAAAGGGTTTCACTGAGAAAAGTAAAATGTCTCTAGAAGCAAATTCTTCCGGTAATATTCAGCCGTACAAAAAGAATTTGTCTAGGGACATTTTTCAAAATAAAGAAAATACAGGATCTTCAGCCACTGCAACTGATCTACAGTTTGATAAATTGAACAAACACAAAAATCGCTTCAATGATTGTGGATCATTACAGTCTAGAGATTCGTCTTGCAGCAATCAGACAAAGAACCTTTCTGGCTCATGTGATGGAGGAAGTAAAAAAGTCTTTGCACATGAAATGATACAAGAAGAGAACGAAACGGCTCCAGTACGTGATGATAAACAGCATCAGGCATCTCATAACACGAGAAAAGACAGACTTCAGTCACAGGTGCAGTAAATTTTGACCAGAGTTAATTGTGTAAAATGTTTATTACGAAATATTCTGTCACAGGTCTTGCTTGACAACATTTGATTATAATATTTTGTAAATACTCTGTTTGCAATTTAAATTTGGTTACAGTCAAGCTTTATATGCTTTTTCTCTCTTTTTGAATACCATGGTCAGTGCACACCACATCGTCTTATTGTATTGTATAACAATCAGCCATTGGATCCATCAGTGTTCCTTTTCTGGCCATTATCCCTTTGTATTATCTAGGAAAACTTTGTTGATATTTGATTCTGTGTACTGGATCAGGCCCATTGAGAGGGGCAAATACCCAAGGGCCCGGTGATTTGTAAGGGACCCAGAGGGCCTGCAATATACTTCTTATTTTCTAATTAGTTAGCCTGCTTGTAAACATGAATGAATAAAAATAGTAAGCACAACAGTGTAAAAATAGTCACAAGCAGAAAAAGGCCATCACATAATTTTGAGGAGAATTGAAAATATCATAAACATTTTGCAAAACTTTTTAAAACTTTTATCACCTAAAATGTTAAAATTTTTAAACTGTTTAGGGGACTGCGCTCTGCCCAAGGGACCTGTACCAGACTTCTCCATTCTCCACATACTGTAGAAGTAATTGTACTTGACTGGCTTAGTATTCCTATTTGCATTATCATGTGTCTGGCATATTTTCGAAGAGATCTGTCATGCCAAATTTAAATGCAATCGTTTTGTTATAGGAGGTGGATGGAAGGTTTTCTGCTGTGGCCAGTTCCAATGCATTGGGACCTCCATCTGTTGGCTTTGCAAGACTTGAGGGTAAAAGAAATAACAAAATAAATGTGAAAAGTAAGAGCAAAGACTTGGCTTCCATTGAACTTTAGTCAATAAATCACAAAGTGCCACACTAAAGACAAAAAATATAAATAGCAGAATGTCCATCGGCACTTTGTGCCATTTTACAGTTTTTGCTCGAGTAATTATTTTGCTAAATATTCTTTACAAAAATAGACATAATCTTATTTATACAAGTGGTTAACATATCAGTTTTATAGCTTAGTCAAGTTTATGTGAATGTAAGACAGAGTAGTGTCATACATATTTCAAAAGTAATGGAAGCAGTGCTGCCAGAGACTATGAGGAAAACTAACCAACACTTATGTGTTAAAACACAGTACACCAGTTGTCATAACCAGCAAATATGAGGAAAGTGTGCAAAGTATTAAATTTCACAAATTCAAGCAATGGATTGTTAAATCTGTGAACATCTTTTTATGATTTCCAGTTTGCACATACTTTTTACATGACATGCTAAATATGACAGAATTGAAATCTCCTGCTTGAATCCATCATCTGAAATCACCTTTAATTTAAACCTCTTACCGCTTAAAATTGTTTCACAAACCAGCTGACAACGCAACAAGGAATAGGCAAAATGTGATCATTACAGTCATAAGGAAATTCATACTTCTGTAAATGCCAGCAGAAAAGCAGCTAATTTGAGTTGGTGTTGTGTTTTATGAGTTATTTTATTTCTCTCCTATTGCCTTTTTAAAGAATTATTTCACATCAGTGTAGTGATACTACAGTGTACCTTTATGTATATTTGTTAATTAAGCAATGTTATGTATGGTTCATGGTAGATAATAGATAAAATACCAAGATGTGTTTGATTTAATTTTTATTCAATATTTCTGTTTTACAAAACAAAAAGTTTTTATCTAGTCAGGTCATGGCCACCACTTGAAAATAGGCAAATATTTTAGGACAATTAATTCAAGGTGAGAGTCTGATTCTCTTTTGGAGCCATCCAGATATGTGCCCTTTATTCTTCAAAGTCTCATTCCTTCTAGCAGAACCTTGACAATTGTGCAGCAACAGCACCAATCTCCATTTCATGAAGCAATTCATTCAGTGGCATAGCCAGGATTTTCCAAAGGGGAGGTTATGGTTCCCATGATTCCCAACTTCGAAAATTCTGGCAACCAAAAAACCGTTATCATTCCATGAATTTTGATTTGATTAACAGCAACATGGAAAAATCTTGACAAGCAAAAAAGGTCATCAGCTATTATTATGCTTCAATAATTTAAATATATAGGATAAAAAAGTAAAATGTTTTGATGTTTTGGTTGCCAAGGGGGGTTTAACCCGCAAAACTCCCCTTCCTACACTGCGAATAGCTAAGGGGGTTTTAACCCACAAAACCCCCTTGGTTATGCCACTGAATTCATTGATTCTTGAAACTAGTATAACTCAAAAGCTGATGGCACCTTGAAGTGCATGATTCAGCAAGTCCAGTCATGAGGTCTGATCAGGTCTTCATCCTCCGGCTGTATCCAGCTATCGACGTCTCCATGACATCTCTCCAAAGTTCATTCATACATGCTCCAAAAATCTGTCTAGGTGCTGAATTTATATTGGCTTGTAAGTCTTAGTTCACCTTTTTTTACTTTGGAATGTTTGAACAGTTTGACCATGTACACTGTACAGCCCCCCGTAATACAGTAGAACTTCATTATAACGGTGAAATAAGACTTACAAGTCAATATAAATATAATTGATGGTGCTCACCCTATTTTGGAACCCTGGCTCAGTGGCTATGCCAGTGACAGTGGCATGTAGTTGAAGTGATTAGTGACAATATTAATACTGGGGCTTCAACCGAACAATCACAATTGGTCAGTGAGAAGGAGAATTTACTGATGGGCATATTGTTATTATTGCTACTGCTGTTAATATATTCTCATGGGCATCAGAGACGTCATTTCACCGTTTTTCAGGGGGGGGCAAGACACTTTCGACCGGACAAGTTTGTGAAAAAGTTGAGGACCTTTTTTTGCTTGTCAGTAATTTTTTTCGGTTTGTTACTTCAGATTACTCGACATCAAGCACTCCTTCTTTAGGGGCTGCTTACCTTGTTTTGCTTTTCAGTGTATTTTTACCTATTTAGCCAGCCAATTGGCATGTAAAAACTAAATAACACAAACATTGGTGGAAAAATTTTTCCCCCTCAAAATCAGGGGGGCAAATGCCCCCCCAAAAAATGATGTCCCTGAGATTGGGCATCAATACTGCAAGGCTCATGTCCAAGTAATGGTTGAAAACATAGTACCTAATAACATGAGTAAGGACATTCAGTAGATCTTCCTTATACTGTATGACATACTTAGCGGGTCTATAAAATTGTGTACCTTATATCCGAGGTGTGTTATATCAGAGACCATCGAATACGGTAGTGCATTACACGGGACTATACATTGCAGATATTGTATAATACAATTTCATAGACTTGCTAACTTTGTTATACAGCCAGGGTCCCAAAATAGGGCGAGCACACCATCACTTATACAGTATAAGCAAACCCAGGGTGATCCAATAAGGGGCTGGGGAAGCATTGTGAACTTCTCCAGCAGGATATGCAAAAATAGGGCAACGTTAGTCAAATATAGAACTTTGGAGCAATTTTGCAGATTATATGAAAGCTTACTGGCAATATGCATACCCCTTAGATATAATTTTCCCACAGCTTTTGCACAAATCGTACAATGATTTCAACCATGGACCAAAATGTACAAGGTCTTGACTATCTTGACTACAATTTTTACTGAAGCAACTGTCAACTGGTGCAGATGTACTACTACAATGGTGCTAAAGATGTTTCCTACTACTACTACTACTACTACGCATGAATAGAAGCCATCCTGCAAAATCCTACACCAAACTATGCACCCCACATCATGGCAATGCTAATGGTTCACTGATGATGCTAGGGTTGCTGTCAAGACACAACACATTTAGTCTAAGCCTATTACTCTAAGGTTCTTGGGAGAGCATTGTTAGTTCCCCTGTGGAGTCTAGAGCAGAGTCACAGAAGAGTAATATTAGTCGAGCCATACTTTTAAATACTTAAATTATTGTTTATTGTTTAGTGGCCAAAAGCTGTAATGTAACAATACAGCTAAGCATATCAATTCTGTAGACAGTCACTCTTTACCCAAAAATATTTTTTCATTGGTTTTGCACAAATCTCACCACTGGTCCTAACCTGAATAGGAGACCCCACCCCTGTGGATATGCTGATGGCTGCTATGATGCTACAAGCAATATGGCCTGGTGCAAAGTATTAAGTGGCAAGCAGTATGGCCTGGTGCAAAGTATTAAGTGACATTTGTATACATATAAGTTCACATGCAGTCATAAACCACTTCACCTGGGCTATTTAGAACTGTTTTTACACTTGATAATACATCACCCTTACTATTATTATTTATAACAATTTATATAGCACGGTAACATAACTGGAGCTAAAGTCAAGAGTGCTTTACATAGGAGTCACTTATAAACAAGATATGTTACATAAGTGTTTTTAGGAGTTTCTCAAAGCAGCCAACAGAATTTGATATTCAGAGTTTAGTACTGTAGATATTCTTAATGAAATGTCCATTTATGTTTAATAAAGCCCATCTGCTAGAAGCGTTTCTTTTAGATACCAACTATGCTGACAGCGTTTTAAACTTTTGTCTTTTATTCACTCAGTAAATAACAAAGAACATCTAAAGTCATTTCCTAAAATTTCTGACTAACACAAAGACAAAAGTAAACTAAACTTAATAAGTAATCTTTAGCATCAAATACTTTGCATTTTCTATACATATTTTCATATTACCATTATAATGAGAATGAAATCAAAATCACAAAGATTTTAATTGGAAACAATGCAACATTATGTTGAAATATTTTATGGGAAACAGATCAATTCCAAAGCACATATCTTTAATGTAAGAGAAATCACAATTTACTCAACTGAGAGCAGGTGGACGTTTATAGTCGGTCAATGCCTTCAATGAGTAAATTTTATTTTACCTCGATAGCAGGAATGTTACCAATATCTGATGAAAGCCAGAATGCTTTTAGTTGCACAATACAAAGCAACATTTTATCACAATGAGTCCATAGCATGTGGAGAGCAATTTTAAATAAATTCTGTCACAATCAGAGAAGGGTGATATGAAGCACTGTGGTATGACTGCTAAACATCTTAACACTAATGATGAAAATTGTGGCATCTCCCCACTGGAAACTGTAGACTAAAGAAACAGAGGGAAAACTAGTTTTTAACAGTTAAGCACTAATGCTGATAATTATCAATACAATTCCTAATTTTTCCATTTCAACAGTACCCTAAAAATACTGTAATGCATTATACATTCAAGAGGTAAGAAACTTTCCCATGACTGCTATACAATGTCTGGAATTAAATTTGAAATATTGACCCTCTGAGCACAAACATTTAACCGCTGTATACAACATTAACTTTTTATGATGCAATTCTGAACAAATGACCAATGTCAGCAAAAAACGTCACGAGAACTCGAATACTAGGCCTAATGCAACAGTCAAAACAACAGCAATGATTACGTACATATATGTTTCACACAAAATACCTGTAAGCAGTCAAACTATTAATTAAATACTATGGCTTTTAATTAATTAAATACTATGACTTTTAATGTAATAACCAGCTTATTTTCACAGCAATTACTATCTTCAGTCACTATCAGTACCATATATCTAGAACCTGCTACAATATCCTCTAGATATCACACACAGCTTGACTGTTCCTTTGAATAGGACGGGTTTTCAATCTGTGGTCCATAGACCTCTGGGGTTACACAGCAAGTAGATGTTGGTACAAAATACTCGTACAAATGCAGTTCATTGGTTCAGTACCTACCTGTATCCCTGCACTCAGTCTGTTTGCACCAATGGCACATTTTCATCATAGCCACATTTGAATTGGTTCATTACTGTCAGACCATCACCTAGGTTGTCATCCATATGCACTATTATGCAGATGATACTCAAATTCGTATTTCATTTGATAATTCTTCATCAGAATCTTCACTTAAAACTCTTTTTCAAACATTCTCTCAAATTTCAATCTATCCTCTCTTTTAAACTTGGGGACTC
The DNA here is from genome assembly GCA_018105865.1 of Metaphire vulgaris. Taxonomy (NCBI): domain Eukaryota; kingdom Metazoa; phylum Annelida; class Clitellata; order Crassiclitellata; family Megascolecidae; genus Metaphire; species Metaphire vulgaris. The sequence continues at coordinate 2,729,857 of CM030870.1, read as the reverse complement.
GTTTATTCCCATAAGCACTTCTGCACAAGGTCTTGGAGTAATTTTTAATTCTACGCTTTATTTCATCTACCATACAAATAGCATCTGTAAATTTGCCCATTACCACCTTTGTGAATTATATTGTATTAGGAAATTCCTTAATAAATCTGCACTAATGCTCTTTGCAAAGCCTTAGTGTCTTGTCATATTGATTATTACAACTCCCTTCTTTTTGGCATCTTTAAATCCAACATTGCCTAAATTCACTGGCATGAATAGTTTCTAAAATCTCAAAACTTAGCACATAACCCCAGTTTCATAAGTATCCACTGGCTTCCAAGTAAAGAGAGGATAGAATTTAAAATCTGCCTCCTGGTATACAAAACCCTTTTTTACAAGAAATCTAGCTACCTCTTTTCAAAGCTCTGTGCAAACATAATACTTGACTAAATCCTCATCTGCCTTAGTTCTTTCACTCTCTCATACTCTTCTTGGTACTCACGCTTTCTCAGTGGCCGGCCCCCAACTTTGGAACTCATTGCCTCAGCACGTACTGCACATACACTATCAAATTTTAGGCCAAGACTAAACACTTTTTTTACTAGGCTTATCCACCATAGACTAGACTGTCTGTCATGTGGTTATCCGGTCTGATGTCTTGGATATGACCTGGATCGTGTGTGATTTTGATTTGGCATGCCATTGGCTGATACTGGCATTATAGAAGTTTAAGCCTAGATTAGTTAGATAATAAATTCCAAAGATAAGAAAAATAATCACAAAATCTTAAATACAGCATTCAGTCCTAATAGTAATTCAATGAAGAGTCAGAAGTCAGGCTTTAAGAAACTCAACTAAACTGTAAATGATACTTCAGAAAATGACCATCGAACTTGAAGAGCTAACTAGCTCACTATGAAATACAAAAGTCAAATCTCAGCCATTGGATCCAATCAAACATTTGGATCCAATGGCACAACACCAATTCCAACACCTCCTTCGTGAGCGCACATAGATGCCGCAAATGTCCAGCTGTTTAGTTCTGCATCATACACTTCAATAGAACTAAGATTTGACGTCCCATCATAACCTCCGATTGCATAAAGTTTTCCACAGTTTGCCACAAGAGCTACTCGGCTTCGTTTTACGTTCATTGGAGCAACATACGACCAACGATTCAGTGCAGGATCAAAGCATTCAACGCTTTTGAGAAATACATTTCCATCGTAGCCACCAGCAACGTACAGCTTTCCATTTAGAGATGCAACTCCTAAACGACATCGCTTTGACAGCATAGGAGTGGCAGGAGTCCAGACATTAGTCAAACTGTTGTATGATTCTACCTAAAGTAAAAAGTATTGCATAATTAACATGGAGCAATAAATGTACCAGTCCCTCAACCCGAACATGTGCAACAAGCAGTAGACAGCATCTCATAAAATTATTTCTAATATCAATAAATGCAATGAAAGCAATATATATGCATATACAATGACCAGTTTTCCAAACTTCTAAATAAGTCAACAAAAAGTCAAAATGATAACAGTATGCAGTTATCACAAAAGAAAATTGATCAAAACCAGAAAAAAAACATTGACTCCACAAAAGCAGATATCTAATAGTGACGAAGCATAAAAGAAAATGCATCAAAAGCAGTTTCAAAGAATAAAGACGATCCCAATGATGAAAACTTAAAATTTTTGAAAATTAAATTCTCCAATTGGTTCAAGATAGATTGAGCATGGGTACAGTGGTTACACTGAATGCAAAGAGGCAGTTATAGCATTAAAAGTCATGTGTAAAGGCACAAGTATATGATTAAAGAGATCCAATTGATATTAATAATTGCATCAATGTATGCCTCTGAGTATAATAGTATAAATAATATAATATTTGTGTCATTGTCATCTTCTATTAGATATCCTTGCTTCATCAGTCTAAAAGGACCAAAGACAGCAGCATTCCAACAGCATATTATGTAGAGTCAGTCATCAGGCCATAAAAGCCACTCTGTTATGTAAGGCACACCACATTGAATTTCCTATGCAAAACACTCCATAATCTTTAAGCACAGTATATAAACACTTCACTCACTGAATCAAATATCGAAAGACCATCGTGTCCACCAATGGCATAAATTTTTGCGTCTAACACAACAAGTCCAGCGGCACTTCTGTGCTTTTCCATGCTAGAGACCATTGTCCATTGGTCAACATTAGGATCATACACTTCTACAGAATTGAGAGATGTTACTCCATCATATCCACCACAGATAAACAACTTTCCTCCAAGGGCAACTGCCCCAAGTGCACTACAATGCAGAACAGCACCACAGCATTGCAATCTATAGTTCTCTGCCAAGCATTTTATAATAAATGATAAGCAAATTCTCCTCTCCTTCAGGCCACAGACCGAGTGACTGAACAACTTCTCACAATTAAAGTCTCGAAATTTGTTGTTTGGGGCTGCAGTCTGCCTTTGAATAGATACCATTAAACCCATTTAACGGCAACTCGAAAGATATACATCATCAATTAGCGCTTACGCCATCAGCAACCCCAAAGATAAGCTCAGGCTACTTTCCAGACTGCCAGCTAAACTACGGCTCCATAAGAGGATATGTTACCGGGATATATCCCTGTATGAGTACATTACATTGTCCCCGGACAGTATACAATTGATCCTAGGATAGAAAGTAGCCACGTCTAGTGTAAATATGGCGGACAACAGGATGGTTGCAGTTGGGGTGCTGGTATGCGCTTTAAAAGCTGTGTTTTCTATTGAAAAAAGTGTCACAAGCGTAGAAAGTTTCGGTCAGACCATGGATGCTGTTTTGGAAAGTTGTTATTTTGCAAACACATTTTAATGTTGCAAAACCATTCAAGTTGATGCAAACCTAGCAATCAATCGGGCGATAACCCACTGACCTGGAAGCTGATTGATTGAATGGCAAAGATATCCGGCTGAATTATCCACTTAAATGTGCAAACACATTCGCTCAGATATATCCGGGTGGTATTTTTTGTCCAAAACAAATATTTTACAGGTATATTGTAAAGTGGAGCACACACAATATAAACCTTATTCGCACATGGCAGAGACAGACATCAAAATAAAATTTAAAAATGCCAGCTTATAATTCACGCGGATTTTGTCCGGGTAACTACTTAGGGGATATATCCCTGCAACATATCCCCTAATGGAGCTTTCTTTCAAATGCTAAATATAGCTTCAGTATTGTTCCCTTCAATAAAGTAATAGATATATTGAGTTTTGGTGATTATTTATCAAAAATTGAATTTGTTTCACCCACTCCAACAAATAGTTGAAATTGCTAATGGCAGTGCCTTGGCGATTGGAGATTCATTGCTATGCAGCGATATTTCACCAGAAAGTGAGGAATAAATCTCCCAAAATCAAAGCAAATATAAATAGAATTAGAGGAAATTTGAAATTTCTGGCCATAGTAGAATGGAAATTTATGGTGGTGATCTGGAGTTCCCTTGGTTCTAGCAAGCATCCTTTTGTTATAGCATTCACAACACTCATTTGTTGGATCTCCGAGTAGAAATTCAGTGATTGAGGACCTTTATATCAATTTTAAAATGTTTCCTTAGCTTATACATTTCAAATGGTTAAGTATTTAAACTATTTTGAAATAATAATCTGCAAGACTTGTTAAGTGATTTCTGAATGAAAACATATCAGTAAAAATAAATGTGATGCCACATATTCAGACAATCAATGAGTCACAGACTTAAAAAATTTAATGAACAGTAGAGGAGTTAATCTGCAGTCATATTTACCAATTTGTTCACCATGTCATAGAGCCTTTGTACACACACACACACACACACACACACACACACACACACACACACACACATATACATACAATATTACAGTGTCCAGAGAAAATAATCATATTGCAATGCAAAATTGTCCTGGGCTTTTAATTGCTGCATGTAATGTGAAGCCATCTACCACTTTCCTTAGTTTAAATGCTGATAAAAGAATAAAACAACACTGAGCACAAACTTTGCTGACCTGCGTTTGCAAAGCATGGGAGCAACAAGTTTCCACTTTTTCTTATGAATGTCAAAAACTTCGACTGTATTCAGGCGTTCTTGTCCGTCATAGCCACCGATGGCATACAGCTGTCCTGCAGTGCAAATGACGTCATCAAAAACAAAACATTCACCAGAAACAAAACTTTGAAATTTCAGTTTTAGATAAGCTACAAAATGTACAGAAAACTGTCTTGATTGGCAGTGTTTCAGTTATAATATCAGCAAATACAAATTTTAACTAAACATAGAATATAAATACTAGCAAAGTACAAAGACTGCTAGAGTAACTGAATGAAAGGCAATAAAAACTGACCACCAATGGCAGATATCCCAACCCGACTTCTTAAAGTACTCATTGGTTCTGTCAACTGCCATTTGCCAATAACAGGATCATAAAATTCAACGGTACTAACAGAATCCCCTACAATCAGAAATAAATACAAATGTTTCCCACAAAGACAACTCTGAATATACTGCTAATCAGAAATTCTTGAACTCAAAATAATAAATAAATAATTTGACCCTTACAAATATTTTATAGAGCTTCCTACATTCTTACAGGAGGCAACAATTAGCACAGACAAATTTCATGACATTGACTCATTACACTAGAGTTTAAAATTCTATACACTAAAATACTATGTCTTATTTGGGCATAGATCCAAAGCTTTATTATTTACTTACTTTATTTACTTATTAAAACTCAAAAGTACAAGCAATTATATTTGTTAATTTTAATTATATTATATTAACTAAATTTCTTTAAACAGTGAATATTGAAAAAGTGCAATCTGTACAGTTTTAACCTAACCCACTTAAAACAGTAAAAGCATATCAGATGATCTGATGACCTGAAGAGGTTAAGCCTCCAACTGCATAAATTACTCCAACAATATCCGAACAGCATCGAGGTCGTGTCTTAAATGTCAGCATCTGTGATCGCCTCTCAGGCATCAGGTGATAATCCTTGGCTTCATCAATTAGATCCCTACAAAGAGATGCTAACATGTCTCTTATGGGACAACATGTGCTACGAATAGTTTTGAATTTGAAGCAATGCATTTATATATTAGAGATACTTAACAATAAATTGACAATACTGTAATTAGATATGGCTCCATAAAAATATTAAAATGGAAAATTTTTTTACTTTTGCTGGAAGCAATGCTGTCCTATGCAAATTGAGTGTTTGTGTGTGTGTGTGTGTGTGTGTGTATGTATGTATGTATGTATATATATATATATATATATATATATATATATATATATATATATATATATATATATATATATATATATATATATATAAAATTGCATGTAACTAACGGATATGAATATAAAGCCTCAAAGATAGTTTGCAAAACACACAGTGTACCATCATGTGCAAAAGCTAATAAAATATGCAATACATTCCTATTATAATCATAATCAAGCAATATTAGCTACAAACATCTCAAAGCACAGGTGCTAAATTGCAACCTTTCATAGGTCAAAACTTCCTCCAACTAATTCCAAAAGTCCATTCAAGTGATTCAATTCCACAGTCAAATGCCATCAAACATCAAATCAGTTGCAACCCAACTCAAATGGCAATTTCTGCTGAGAGTGAACAAATGTATCAAGTATCAAACAGTCAATACAACTTGCCTACAGCGTAAAGAATTCTTCACAATTTCCTCTTGGGCGACATGGTCTGCAAGGAACTGAGGTGCAAGAAGAGGAAGACGCACATTTCTCAACAGCTCCTCTATAAAGACTGAACGTTCAACAAGATCTTTCTTGACCCATGCTATAGCAGCTTCAAACACCTTAAACAAACACAAATGGTAAATTACCACCTTAACAGATACAAATTTACTTAAACTTATTGCTGACATTTCCAATAATTATCAGTCCTGTTATTTAGACTTCATAGTAAATATGTCAGCTTTAATTGGGCTGTTCCAAGCAGTGGCGTATCAATATGCTCGGGGCCCTTGGCGAAAAACTGGGCAGGGGGCCCTTTCCAGAGACGATCTGACAAGTTCGCAAAAATGTTGACTACCTTTTTTTGCTTGTTAGTCTTTTTTTCGATCTCACAACTTTACAACTTTGCAAAAAAAATTTTTGTGGCTCGGGTCGGGGGCCCTTTGCAGGTCGGGGGCTGCTATGCCTCTGGTTCCAAGACTAAATCAGATGATTACTTTGAAGAGCTTTATAAATGGGAGAAAACTGAATTAATCATCTAATTATAAATACTAAAATAGGAATATAAAAAACTAAAATAACTATATAAATAACTAAAATAGGAAGACAGACTGCACAAATATTATACAGAAGACTAAAGTAAAACAAATTAAAGCAGCTGTGTGAAAATGGGGTCTAAACTTTTTATTTGCTCAAGCAATTGGTGACATGCATCAGTGCAATTTTCAAGTCTAAGGCATAATATGTTAGCAACAGTAATTACAGAATGCAGAAGTCAAAATGATCTACTGCAGCATTTCCCAACCTTTTTTTGAGACCCGGCAATTTGTATACTTTTCCCTTCACAGCCCAGTAACATTTTTACCACCTATAATAGCCTATATGGGTATAGGTAAAATAAAACATATATGAATGTTCTTACAGCTTTCATGTATTATAATAAAAAAGCATTTACTGATACAAAATATACAAAAATCAAGCTTACCAAAATATTATTAATGAGAAATTTGATGATGTTTCTTTATAAATAGACACTCCAGGTTTGGTAAAAAAGATAATATACTTTATTTTGATAACTTTCTTGAAAGATTTTGTGACCTGGAATTTTGCTATACATGGCCTGGTACCGGGTCGTGACCCACCGGTTGGGAAACCCTGCTCTACTGAATTAACACACCCAGCTGCAAAATCAAATATTATAAAATGAGTAAAACAGTTGATAAAATATCCCCACTTGCTCTTCTGAAGTAACATGAAGTTCGTCGAGTGAAATGACATCAAGAATTTCTTTCTTAGAAAGATTCAGAAATTCCTCTGATTTTGATACATCAACAAAGTGTTTCTGAATGTATTTGTTACACGCATCAACCAGATTAGAGCACATCATCTGGTCGCTAAATGCACGAATTCCTAGAACATTGTTTGGATGCAATCTAAAAACACATATACAGGGTGAACAAGTGAAAAGTGGACCCCTTTATGATATTTAATATCTTGGCCGCTTGTAAAGCAATTTAAATGAAATTTATAGGCCTTGGGATGTTTCTGATGTAATTGCCAAATTTCATGCTGATATCTTTAGTGTTTGCTGAAATATGACCAAAAAACTAAAGAGACCCACATTTTGAAATTGACATTGGAATATAACGTCATAATAAAGTGAGAAAAAATTGTGTTTATTTGTTGGCCCTGAAAAGGGCCGTTTTGAAGGGGATTTAAGATGATTTGCTACGGGAGCTGGTGCTCAAAATGCCCCCCCCCTTAGCCTTCACACATGCCGACAAGCGCTTCTTCACTGACAGTATCGACTTCTTGATCTGGTTCTCAGGCAAACTCTCCCAAATATTCTTCAGCACAGTCTTCGACTCCGTGATGTTCTGTGGCTTTGGCTGATACTTTTGACATCTGTCGAGCATGATTCCCCAGACGTGTAAGTCAAGTGGATTGATATCTGGGGAGTTGGGTGGCCAGTCATCTTTCTTGATGAAATCTGGACAATTTTGCTCCAGAAAATCCTGGGTCCTGAGAGCAGAGTGGGCAGGTGCTCCGTCTTTCTAGAATATAAAATCTTCTCCAAGCAAATCAAGACAGTCCTGCAGCCAATCATAATGCTGCTGTGTTTATCTGTTACCCGTAAATAACCGTTGACCTTCTCTGGTGCGATGACAACGACGCTATTTTAGACTTAAAAATGATACATTTTATTATGACGTTATATTCTGTTGTCAATTTCAAAATGTGGGTCTCTAGTTTTTTGGTCATATTTCAGCAAACACTAATATCAGCATGAAATTTGGCAATTACATCAGAAACATTCCCAGGTATATGGCCTGGAAAATTAAATTTAATTTAATTTAAATCGCTATACATACAGCCAAGATATCAAATATCATAAAGGAGTCCACTTTTCACTTGTTCACCCTGTACACACAAAACCATATTCTGCTGTCTGCCTGATTCGTTCTGTGTGAAAGAACTTCAATACTTCACACTAGCAAATACAGTAGTCTTCCTAGTTCAAATAGCTCATAGAAATAGTAATCAGCTTCTGGCAGCAAGCATTCAAACTGTTGCATTTTTAAAGGAGATGAAGTCCCAAGGTCTTCCTAGGCCCCATTTCAAAAGGTGACAGGAAGGATAATTACACTGCTATTATTATAAATTTATTTCCACAATGAGGTCATTAGAAAAGAAATTTATAGCTGGGAGCAATGAATGAATCCTACAAACCTGTTTCTCATGAAATCACAGCAAGCATCTTTGACAACTTGCATTTGCAGGAAACTCGCTCCAACCATTAACAACTGGACATTAGTTGTGTCCAATTGGATTCTACCATTGTAGGCAAAATTAATCAATGACTCCAAAGCACTACAACAAGAAACACGAAAACAGCATTTCTACTAAACAAATCAAAGAATAAAAGAACAGAATAGAAAACATAAAGTCCATCAGCAACATCTCCTTCAAATCAATGAATTCAGATTCAAGTCATTAACAGAAGCCTTAAGTATAAAATTTAAACAAACAGGGTTAATAAATGAAGAAATATAGTGATGAAATAAACAAAGAATTAAACTTCAAATGTACATAATGGGTTTCATACGACATAAAAACCCACAAAATGAATACCTGAAACACACCAATTTCACAAACAAATAAAGGTGATATTTAATTTATAAAATTTTATTATTCAACTGAATACAAATATTGAGTACCGGTACATCATTCTCATCATTCTCACAAATTCACATAAAATTACAATCACAAACGAGAAAATGATGAAAAATTCTACAATATTGAAAATTAGCAGATATTCAAAAGTCTGACCAAAAATTATAAGCAACACTGCAAAGCTGAAAAACCTTCTCTATTAATAAACATGTATTGTAATCTTAAAGATCCTCTCTTCTTTGCTTCTATTCTTTTCAGTACAAGCATTAATTGCACTCAATAATACCAAATGCAGCCAAATACTAGGAATAAAATTTTGATCAATATACTCAATTACTCATATGCAAATGTTTTGTACACATCTAATTTGATCAACAACTCAGGCGCATGCAAGAATTTCACATCATCAACACATGTTGTTTATAATAGAAGTGAACAGCCTCTAACCTCGGTTCAATGCCTTGAACAGCAATTTCCTCCTGCTTTGATTCAATCATGTCGTGTGTGAACATAGCATGAAAATATGGAATGCTAGCAGCCAGAACAATTCGATGAGCGCTAAATTTACAGTCACCAACCTTTAAACAAATACATCAAAGCAAAGCAACACTAAGCAAAGTGCTTTCTCCTCACATGTGTAGTAAGCCTAAAGAAATAAAACAAATAAAGCAGTCTGAAAACCTGGCCCACAAGTCAAGTTTGGTCATTAAAGTTAGTGTTCTCCACAGTAGACATTACAAGTCATTTTGCCAACAAGGTCTTTCACCAGTAACTGCAGGCAAATGACACTTCAGTTGAACAACTGTGTAGGCAAGCTGTTCAATTCCCCAAACAGAGAACACTCAAGTTGAACACTTTGACCAAATCACAACAATCTGCAATTCTTTTCATAGTCACGCAATTGCAAAAATATACAATCAATTTGTACTGTAACTGATGTCTAGATTCTATTACTGATTTGCTGCACAATTATTACAGCAAAATAATAAAACTTCAAAGTTTGGGAGGCTAAAATTGGCATAAACTAATTGTACTTAAATATAATGACAAAGAAAATAAAGATCTTAGCCGCAGTGGTGACTGGTTGTTTTAAAGGCTGCAAACTTCCTTATCTTAAAATATTCTTTTCCAAATCGCTATGCGTGCATTGAACTGTCTTGCACTGTATTTACATTCCATTCTACAAATTCTAGGCAGCAGTGGGAAGAGGCGCTCTGTATAGTCACTGAAATGGAAGCCATTGTCTCGTACTTTCAAAGTGACATCGCAAAGTTTCGTTCGTCTTCTGATGTCCTCGATCACAGGAAAGGCAGTCAGAGGAAGATCAGCTTTAACGAATAGGACGACATCGTCAGCCATCACAGCGACCAGTCTACAGAGTCTCTATCACTAACGGCTATTGCTATCTTATATCAAAGGTTTTAATATATTTATTACAAAAAAGATAGTTACAACCATTAATTATAAACTATTGTAACTATTATTAGTATAATTGCAATCTGAATAAATATTCCATTTAACCGAATCTTCAACCAACAACCTCCGAAGCCACAAATTTATGCGTTTTAAAAGGAAACACACAGGTGCTACCGCTTGTGATTTGCTCGCCCAAAACCACAACCGGAATGTTCGCAGATAAGTGTGATTGCCCGATGGCGAATCAAGTCAAAAGTCAAAACCGAATTAGAACCAACAGCCAAGTCAAGTTGGAAGAGTTGGTTCAGGTCGTTGAAGGAGAAATCTACGACGGATAGATTAAGTCAAACAGACACGTTTTAAGACGGGATCAAAAGCATAATGTCAGAGACAGCGAGCCAGTGTTGGAGTTGCCTGAGGGTTGGATGGGGGAGTTGAACCCCCACCCCAGCTAACTTTGCAACACTCCCAAAAATCGCTTATCAGGTACATGCAGTTCTGTCATTTATTGGATTTCAGTCTAATGAAAATCTCAACCCCCAGCTCAAATTTTACAACTCCAACACTGCAGCGAGACGTGTTTTAAGCCTAGATTTGAAAGTACCCACTTCAATAGACCTTTTGTTTCAAGCCCTCGCCGGAAATCTACAGTACGGATACGCGTTTTTGTTTCAAAGGCTGGAGAGGTACAATTACCGTATAAACTTCATGGATGAGGTTCTCAAGTCGAGTTTCGATCCCGAGACGTCTCGAGGCAATTTTGAGTCTCAGTCTTGGTCTTAATGTTGAATTGTAAGGCTAGTCGATTTGCTTAGTGGTCGCCAGAGGGCTTTTCTTCGCTAGTCTCTCTTCACTCTTCAGTTCTGATATTATGGTGTAGCCGTTGCCATAACATCTCTAACTTTTTGATCAAATATAAAGTTTTGTATGATAATAATACAGAGAAATAAAAATGGGTAAGTCGCTTACTCGAGTAAAGCAAATTTTAAAAGAAATGATATTCGGGTTTGATTTTTCATAAAGGAAGCGTGAAGGTTTTCGAAATGTAAATTTAGTTTCAGCGCTGGCATATAGACATATTCATATTTTGGCTCAGCGCTATCATATAGACTGATTTACATATGATGGCACTCCTCCTATTTAACTTGTGTAGGCCTATAGGGTGGATCTATAAAAGATTTTTTCTTTCCACATAACTAAATTAATTTTAAGATATTTAGATGTGAAAATTTTCATGCTTTAAATAAGATGGTGACAGGACTTTATGTCCTCAAGATATTTTGCCCCAATGCTAGTAATAAATATTCAGATTGAAGTATTTAAATGCTTCCCAAATACTTAAGATTTTAAAGTATTTAAATACTACATTTAAATAGGGCCTACCATAAAAATTTCAGACGTCTTTTTCAAATACTTTGTCAACACCTTACTCTTTGTGTTCAAACGTTGCAGCATGCCAGCATCCTATTGTTATTATATGCTATACTGGACTGTTATGTAAATGAATGTGAATGAGCTATCAATTAAATTTAAGCTGGCAATATTAAGATTTCCGTACTTTTTCAAGCTTTCCACAAAAACCATGCCATTGAATTCTAACATTTGATGTCAGTGATGGGCTTCAAGTATTTAGAAATCACCAAATACTAAATAGCCCTACAGCTGTGAAGTATTTAAATACTATTTAAATTCCCTAATGTTGGTGAGTATTTAAATACTTTTTAAATCACTTAATTCTGTATGTAAATACTATTTTAATACTTTAATATTTATATAGTATTTAAATAATTTACAGCACTGCCTCCCCAAATGTGAACAATTCACCCTCTGTATCATTTGACTCTAATGTCAATTTGCCTTCATGTAACCACTGTCCACATACATAAGTAAGTAATTAAGTTAAATGAAATTTCTATAGCTCTGTCCAAAAGCTTGGTGCAGTGCACCAGCTTATTCATAAGCGCTTAATCTGGGTAAAATCTATAGTCTGTGGTGGTCAAGGTTGTAGATCCAGGTAAAATATGTACGCTCATTATTTTGCCAATGATATAAATTTACTACCCTGTGACAATTAGCCTTAACATTAAGCCAACTCACATCTTGTTACAGTTTTAAAAGTTACAATCAGTTTTTCTAGAAAAGGGTGCAGGAACTCATCTCATGCCTGACTTGTCTTTTTATTAAAATTAAAAATCATAGTTTTATATATATATATATATATATATATATATATATATATATATATGCCACTGTTATTATAGCTCATCTTACCTCAAATGTCAGCCCTTTCCAAGTTTCATGTTTCAAAGAAACTCATCTCGTATAGAGCAGAATATAACCGCTGCCCAATACCCATCATATAGAACTATGTTAAAGTTTGAAAAACCATTGGTGTAGATAGATCTTAATTATAATTTGTACAAAATTTGTTGCATTTAAATCTTTTTTAGCTGTCATTGTATATATCAGATCTTGAGACACTTAGTTTTGTGTTTTTAATGTTACACTGCCTTTAAAACAACTGCTCTGAATTGGGTTTCAACATAGATGGCATGATTGCTTCGGAAGAAGTAGAAGAAGAAGAATTGGATGAAAGCATTCGAAATGGAGATGGTGATGATGCATCAAATGAAAAAGGTAGTCAGTTATGTCCAGAAAATAGCACAGCTGCTGATTGGTGTTTTCTGGCAAAACTCAGTTAATATGCATTAATATTCAATCTAGAACAGTTTTGCTTTATGATTACAATCATTGTTTCATATATTCAGTACTTGGTCAGTGGTGTAGCGATGAGGTTGCCAAAGATACCAGTTATGGGAGTGGCAGCAGTGGCATAGCATGGGGGCCAGGGGGTGGCCGCCCTGGACACAAAATGTTGGGGGCACAAAATAATTGAAACAAAGGACTTTTTGCTCCTCATACTTCAAACTTTTCAGGAGTCAAGGGTGCAATATATCTACTTTGCCCAGGCACTGCCAACCCATGCTATGCCACTGTACTTGGTTATTATTATTGAGGGCCCATTATGCTTTGGTTGAGCTAGTTGGACAGGTCATAAGCAAGCATTTGTGTTTCATCATAAGAGGCCATGCTTCTAGGTTTCATTTGCAGTGAAGTATCAGAGTAAAGCCTTAAAACAATTCTCACTGAAAAATTTGCATAACTCTACTCATCTTTGTCGAGTTATAAGTGAGAAAGTCTTGTAAAATCACGGACACCATTTTCCCACTAGTGTTTCATTGCTGCATTCATGCTGTTCAAGTAAAAATATAAGTACTATGAGGTTCTAAGCCAGCAGTCTACAATCTTTTCACACAAAGATCCAAAATGTTGTGCGATATTTTGTGGCCATAGCTGAAAAATGCTGGGTATTTCTTTTTATAAATTACAGTGTCAGTTATTAATTATGGTCACAGGTATGACAGGTATTTTGTTTGACACAGCTATAATCAACTATAATAACAAATAACAATTATTTACTTGTAATTGGCATCTTGGAATAGTTTCTGTGAGGTAGTATTCAATTTGCAGTCCTTTGAGAGGGTTCAGTCTACATAACTTCTCATGGTGAGAATTTTCTAGCAGTACAAAATTGAGATTTTCATCTCTCCTGGATTTCAATTTGGTCGGGAAATTTGATCCAGATATAGTTGCTGTTTAAACATTGAACTTTTTACAGCATGTGTTTGTTTGAATGAGTATGGAAACTGAGAAAATAGGATGTTGCCAACCTTCAGACTCCCTCATTTCCATCTGTTGTTACATTCAATACCTTTCATCACTGCTTCTGTTTGATGAAGCAATGGTCTGATCACAGCATGGGTCATTCCACACTCCACAGCTAATTCTACTGTTGATTGATTAAGCTGACCCCATAGCCATACCTATCTCCACTAATCATATTCACACTCAGTCAACTGCTTGAGTAATTATTTGTTTACTTTCATGCATGCATGTGTGCATGAAAAGAAGTTAAGTTAGTAAGTAAGTAAAATCTCATAAATTTATATAGTGCTTTTGAAAGTTGTACAGTAGTACAATAGTAGCTGCTTATTCTTATGCGCTTAATCTTTCTTGAAATAGCTATAGACAAGGTGGGTTGTCGGCCGGGCAAAGGTCAGTGTATCCACGAGGTGGCGGGTCGGGTTGTTATATCTATGGAGGAAATGACTTTTGAATTAGGAAGGTTCTAAGTTTAGACCTAAGGCTTGAGGAGATAGTGAAGTTATTAAAGGAACTGAGAATGTGGAGCTTGTTGTTTGACCATGTTGCAGACAACAGAGGGAAGCTGGAATTGAGTTCCAAAGTTCTGGTGAAGTGTTTGAGAAAGCATGGTTGTTGACATGTGATGCAAGTTGTTGACATGTGATGCATACTGTTACATTTTGCAATCTTGTGCACCAGTAGTTTCATGAGCAAAATGTTGCCCTGGGGCCAGGGTTTTTGGATCACTGCTAACCCTCTTTATAACATGACCACTAAGTGTAATCTAGATTGGAGTTTCATACTCTCCTGTACAATGCCAATCAGTATGGTACAACCTTCATTTGTGGTAGATACTTAACTGCATGCAAGTTCCTGATGATGATTTTAAACTTTTTTATTTTTATGACATTAGGTTGAATGACTGTTTCTGTTTTAAGGCTTTTTGAAGCTTTCATCACCGGCTCCTTCAGATTGTTCTATTGCAGTCAATTCACATGGAAAGTTAGATATAAAGACTTCTGGTACAGATGCTGACGACATAGATGGTGATCAAATGGATCAGGATGGATGCCAGTCATGGTACTGTGTTCTTGTCTCATTCCTTTAGAAATGTTCATGTCTGACCTGATTGAGGCCAAAACAAGGCCCCAAATCCGGATTTATTAATGATCAAATAGCACATATTGCTGTTTTTTTTAGTTTGCCAGTGATTGTACTAGTAGCAGAGAAAGACTGGCTAATAGGCTATCAAGTAAACCTTGAGAAATTTTGAAAATATTTATGTTTGATGATTTCTGTTATCGTTGGTTTCAAATTGTCTCGAATTTTTCGCAAAGTCCAAATCTTCTTCAAACAACATTTATATAAAGAATTACAATAATCAAGTTGTTTGGTGACAAGAGCATTGGCAAGAGCGATTATAGTAAATTTGACAGAAGATCTCAAATTTTACAAATATATCTATTACCTGGATGAGCTGTTGTTCATGATTGATTAATCTCTTCATAAACTGACATTGTTTCATCAAACTGATGCAACGGTTGTGGACTGAGTGTCTCCGGTTTACCAAAGTGTCATTAAATTCTGCAGAATTGATGAGATTAAATGCATGGAGATGGTAAAGGGTTTCTGAGCAGAAGAAATTAAGTTTTTGATGGTTTGAGGATAAGTTTGTTGTTTCATCTCAGGATTGAACTTTTTCAGACAAGTGGATAAGTTGTCCACTGATGAAGTTTTGTCATTTGATGCAATGAAAAGCTGTGTATCAGCATCATAAAAATGGTAGTCAACAGAGAAATAAGAGAGAAATGATCCAAATGGAATGGGGGGGGGGGTGGTACAAAGTAAAAAGGTGAGGACCAAGAACAGATGCTTGGAGAACACCAAAGTTTATCTTTATTGAATTTGAGTGAGTTCATTACAATATTAGTAGCTCATATTTTTGACGCATGCGTTCTACTCCTGATCTTGGTTTACATTAAATAGGTGGCAATGTTGCAATTTGGAATTTAGAATGAAACTTAAATAAATGACTGCACTCGGGATATTATTAAGGAAATGATATAGATTGATGACCACAATGTACCTTTCTTGTTTTTGGAAATGAAGTCCTATTGCATTTTATTGATGTGTCTTATATTGATGCTGGACTGTGTGGTGAAAGAATCCTTGGCACAATCTCATCTTAATTCTGAAGCTAATGAATGGAGTTTGCCTGCCCTGCAGCCATAGCCTTTGCCTTTGGTGCTCTATGTAATTTGATATGAAGCAGAATGTCAGTGAAGAATGAGAATGAGTCAATGTCGATGAGAACAATGCAAAGAATATCATGGACAGAAAAACAAATGAAGAAGTCGTGAAAAGAGCCAATACCAAACGAAAATTCTTTCACATCTGCCGAAGACACAAATTGACTTATTTTGGTAACATACAAAGAAACACCAAAGATAATCTACAACAAACAATTCAACAAGGTATCATGCCAGGAAAAAGAAAGAGGGGTCGGCCGAACAGAAGATGGGTGGACGATATAGAAGAATGGACTGGAAGTATTATTATTATTATTATTATTATTATTATTATTATCCAGGACGATTTATGTAGCACTGTAACATAGTTAAAAGCCAAAATCAAAAGCGCTTTGACAGCGCCTACATGTCAATGAAGGTCGGAAGGCAGTGATGTTGAAAATCCACTCTGATGAAAGAAAGAACTCGATGCCGTGACAAAATCCTGCGCCGAGTCCTTAAGAAGCGGTCCTTCACAAGAAAACTGCAACATTGGCACGTCAGCGAAGAATGGAAGATGATGTTAAAGGTCCGCGAGTTGGTAGTAGGAGTTCTCCGCACAGTAAGATCCAGCAGTGAATCCAAAGTAGCGATCTTCCGCGAGAGAATAGTTCGTCACCGAAATCGGCAAATCCGACGCAGATGGAGGCTCCAACAAAGTCTGGAACGACCGTCAGCCATAGACTTAGTTCACTTAGAAGCAGTGGCACAGTTTCAGGGTTGTTTGGGGTTGTTCAAATTGGGGTTGTTCAAATGGGGTTGTTCAGGGTTGTTTGGGGTTGTTCAAAAAAAAAAGGTGCAGGAACTCATCTCATGTATGACTTGTCTTCTTAATAAAATTAAAAATCATAGTTATATATATATATATATATATATATATATATATATATATATATATATGCCACTGTTATTATAGCTCATCTTACCTCAAATGTCATCCCTTTCCAAGTTTCATGTTTCAAATAAACTCATCTCGTATAGAGTAGCCATTTCTTGGGCACAGTGCAACATTCCATCAGCTTTGGGTTTTAAATGAATTAAATATTTGAATGGCTGTAGCAAAAATGTTGTTTCTAAGCATAAAAATTTTAAGTGCTAAATTATGAAATAATATTTTGAAATTTCAAACAGGATATTGTCAAAATGTTGTCAGACACGTTGGAATTGGGACGAGGATTTGAAACTGATTTCTATGCACTCAGATGAACTTATCTTGTCGAAAATATCATCAGGTATAAATATTTGCATAAGTACAATTTGTACATTTACAAATAATGTGAAGTCTTGTAATGCCCACTTTAATTAGCAGATCATCATTTGATGGCTGTATGAGTAAAATAAAAAATGGAAGTCAGTCTGAATGAGAAATTTACAATTCAATAAAAGTCATCCTGCGATCAAGGACTACATGTGTTCTGGTCGCTGAACCTGGGTTCTGGTGGAAGCACAGGAGACATTAAAGTAGACGGCCACCTGGTGTAAAATGTACCTGAATTCACCTACCCTAGGCAGCGTTCAGAGCTCTGACGGCAGATGTTAGCGAGACAGCAGTCGCAGTATTGGCATGGCTGCATCTGCCATGAAATCCGTTCAGAGACTATGGCATCAAAAGCAGATATAGTCCCATACCAAGATGCCCATTTCTACCAATCCTGCATCCTTTCCATCCTCCCATATGGCTCTGAGATAGGGACCCTACAGGCACGAGACCCTCAAGAACTGCAGGTGCTCCACATGCACTGTCAGAGGCAGATCCTCATCATCAATTAGTTCACCTTCAAGACCAGCGCAGCAGTCTCCACACAGACTGTCCTGCCATCAGTGGTGATCATTATTGCATGACACTCTCTGCCTCTCATAGGTCATGTGGTCCACCAGAACAACAGCACTGAGAGGTTGTCAGCTCCAGACTGGTAAAGACCTACCTCTTGGCAGACCATGCCGTGCAGTGTAAATGGCCCCAGCATATCGGAGATGGCTTTCCCTCTACAATCCCTCACAGACGGCACTCTGCCATCGGTTGTGGCCACAGCACATGTAACATTAGATTAGCACAACAGACCTCTGCCGTCCAAGCAATCTAATGAATGAATGAGTGAATGAATGAGCGAATGAACGAACGAATGAATTAATGATTTATGTAGCAAAATACAATGGCAATGATGAAGATGATGTCAATAATAGAATGAATGAAAAGACTGAATGAATGGTACAGAAACGAGGAGCCAAAGTGATCAAGTTGAACCCGTTGCGTTATTGCCGTTTAACGAACGAGCCAAAGATCACAGTTGTGTGATCTTTCAATTAACCCTTCGCTGAATTAAAATGATTTTTGTAGTAAAATACAATGGCAATGATGAAGATGATGACATTGATGATGGTTCAAATAAAATTTTCAAAATGGACCTACCCCTTTTCTTTTTGGCAAGATGGTTCAAAGCAATAAAAATGCTAAACAGGTGCAAACATAGTATAGATTGCAGTTTTAAACCTTATATCAAGGTGTAAAAGACTGCTTTATTGTTGATGTTCAAACTGGTGGCTGAGCATTGTCAGAGTGGTACAGAAATGAGGAGTCAAAGTGATCAAGTTGTGTGATCTTTCTTAATGTAAGGACCAGATTGAATACCATTATATTTGTGCATCTGTGCATCTGCATTTTTGCATCTTTATTTTCATTAGTCACATTTTGTCATATTTTGTTTCAATCTGTGTAAAGAATAATATATTTTATGTTTTTTTTCTCAGATTTTTATGAAATTAGATTAAAGTCAGGTTCAAGTGATGATTTGAGAAATGCAATGTATAAATCACCTTTAAAGCTGCATCTGTTTGGGTCAGACACGGAATCAATCCATGGAGACTTGTCTCCAAAGATCTGGGAAGCTGGAGATGTGAGATTTTGTGCTTCTTTCTACCAGGTTTCATAAGATCAGGGCGCCTCCACCTATATTTTGTATCGGATTTTAGCACATGGTTTTTGCTAGCTTTTGCAGTATCTACAGTACAGATATTTAAAATCTATGTTTTGATGCTTTGGGGGAAAATGAGAGGACCCTTCTGGCTCAAGTGAGATTATCACTTTCCTACCACAAAAGTACTGAGATTTTATGAGAAAGCTCTAAAAACATTGCTGTTTTTAATTTTTTCAACCAGTCTGATCTTTTTCTGACAATACTGCAAATGACTAACATAGCGTTCAGCATTTTAATGTTATATCTTGTGCTTTTGGGGCCATCCAAAAAGTACATCATGAATGCTATTTCTGGCCATTTTTGACCCCCTCCCATGTCACAAATCTCACCCCGTCCAAAGTACGTCACAAATCTTGGACCCCTCTTTATTACTTCTTCCATAAATTACGTCAGGCAGGTTTTCTATTTAATATATTTGAGTTTCTCATTCAATTTTCCACAGCAAAACAAATATTTATATTCAGACAATGATAACGAATATACGGTAATTGAGACCTAAAATTTAATGTATCTGAGGCAAAAAGCGTTAATGAGCAATTAAAATTACTGTACCTCCTATCAGATATATTCAGCCCCTTTACCATTCATTTAAATTTTTAAATCCCTTACTATGGCGGCCATTTATTTTAGTACGGCAACAAGGCACTACCATTATAGGCAAAGTCCAAGGGGTCAGTTGCAAATGTATTGATTTTCTTGAGCTAACAGCATAAATATTCTAAAAAAGAAGTGCCACCTGGCAAATAAATGGACACTAAATGCATGTGTGTGTGTGTGTGTGTGTGTGTGTGTGTGTGTGTGTGTGTGTGTGACCCGCTGGGAGAAAAGGTACCATAAGTGGGATCACAGATTAGCGGGAAATTGCATTTTTATCTTGAAAACTTGAATTTTTCAAAAAAATTTTGGTATTTTAGATAGTATGATGTGTAGACAATTAAATGATCATGTCTTTTTAGTCAAATCTGCATCATTTAGTAGAGAATTTGTTTTAAAACTGAGATAGGTAAAAGGTACCATAAGTGGGCTTCTGACTTTGATGCTCTGTTTAAACTTACTAATTTTTACAAAATTTTAATCGTGTGAGCTTAGAACCAGCTGACAAATCTGCAATATTGGGCGATTTTTGTTTCTTTCTTTGCAAAAATCTGAAGTTTAATCATATTTTGTGCTGTTATTTATGAATTACAACATTAGTTTCTCATTCTTTGTTTTTCATCATTCCGTTACATATGTTACATCTATATTCACTTTGATTAACCCCTTTAGCGTGTAATAAAATTTTCCAAGACGTTACCAATATGTGGAATTAATTTTGGGGGAAAGCGTTCATTTGAACTGTCATGTACTTTTTTGAACTTACTATATTTCAGTCTATATAGAAGCTACAAGGATGTGGTTTGCATCATTGTTTAGCATTTTTATTGTACTTACCATCCATCCGTGCCAAAAAATGGAAATTTGGGGTTTGGCCCACTCTACAGGCCAAAATATGACCCCAGCCAAAAATTTTCTTCTAAGGTCAATAAAAAAAATTTTCAGTGGTGACCCCCTAGGTTCAGCAGTACAGTTGTAGGTGGGTGTCTTTGGAACAGATCAGTTCAAAAGTTTGAAGATTGGACCCAATTTGGGGAGTTATGATGTTTCTACACCAAGCACCCGTTGTTCGGGGCATTGAGATTTTGAAGATTCCGGAAATCTGAAACACACAACATAACAGGTTATATAGAAGCTACAAGGATGTGGTTTGCATCATTGTTTAGCATTTTATTGTACTTACCATCCATCCGTGCCAAAAAACAAATTTGGGAGTTTGGCCCACTCTACAGGCCAAAATATGACCCCCCTGCCAAAAATTTTCTTCTAAGGTCAATAAAAGAAATTTTTCAGTGGTGACCCCTAGGTTCAGCAGCAGTACAGTTGTAGGTGGGTGTCTTTGGAACAGATCAGTTCAAAAAAAGTATGTAGATTGGTCCCATGGTAGATAATCAAAGACAGGAAAACTAGCAGCTCATCCATACCCACGTCAATTGTGCTGCCCTCCTGTTAGTTTCAACAGCATTACCCCAAGTATTTCCGTGGTAAAAATAACTTGAAGTAATCCATGGGGATTTGGTGGGAGGAAATGTCGATTCATACCTGACTCCCCAGTGAACCACAGCAGGTTGGTTCCACCGATGCTCTATTGTCCCATTGGAACTCCTGCCTCACCTACCCCTCCGTCTAATCGCTGTCCCCGAACTTTCGTCTTCCGAGGACCGCCTCACCGCTCCACATAACATCATCGTAAAATCTTGGTCGGAGAGATCATCGTCCGATTCCATGACCATCTCCGCTAACCTCTTTCTCGACGCCATCTTTTCAACAACAATGACCCCCCCCCTCTTCCAGCCTCAACTACGATTCTATTTTTAGGAATAGACTGGCTCCCGGCGCGCCATTGAACGCAGAATATGTCAATAAATGCCTAGATCGCTTTTGACGTGCTCAGCTCGGGGCAAACATATAGATACGGGTCTGTGAAGTTCATGACGAGTTGGACTCGGGGCAAACATATAAGGCGGCGCCATCTTGGACGTGCTGGGCTCGGGGCAAACGCTAAAGAGGTTAATATTATCTGATAAGTTTTATTGTGTTCTATTACAGTTTGTTCGTATATCTTGTTTAGATTGTACATTACAACCCTATTATTATGTCCTGCCCACTTATGGTACATTTTTCAATTACTGTGTTCTAGTATTAGTAATTATATTTATTTAAATTTTCTACTGATAAATTATGAATAGTTACGGATGAAACTTTAGAGATAGTCTGCATATTTGACAATTAATACAGAGATAACATTTCATCCGTAACTCTTGCATAGTTTTAAAATTTTGAACGTTTAATTTCATCAATAATAAATACTCAGTTTCTCAGAATTTTGAATTTGATAGGCATGATGTTTGGATGCTAGTATCTCTGAAATGACAAGGTATATTAATTTTCTCTAAAATTTTGCTGTGACTTAGCTAATATAACCTAAATATATGCAGCATATGTAACTCAAGAACCTCACATATGGTATTTTTTCTCCCAGCAGGTCACACACACACACACACACACACACACACACACACACACACACATATATATATATATATATATATATATATATATATATATATATATATATATATTACAGCACGCCAGACTCAGGTGAAACAATTAGCCATCAGCTTGCAAACTACTAGACAAGAGTGGGATTAGTCTCAAACGGTTAAGTGTTGATAACGTAAGTGGTAAAGGGTAAAGGGGTTAAGGTTTTATTTATACTTAAAGTGTGATGTCATGTTGGTCCCTACTCATAATAATAATAATAATAATGTGATTTTAAGTGGTTTAGGAGGCAAGTAAGCCTGTGTGAAAACCACTGATGTAACCATCTGCATTCAATAACCTAGTTTCCTCCCCTTTCACAAACTGTCACACTTTCTTATGCCCTTCCTCCTTGAATGTGACATAGTTTGTGGGAGCCCTTTGATTAAATCCATGCTTATCTATTTTACTCAAGAATATATTCTTTTATCCATGCATCTAATTATAATATTTTGTTATCGATTTAAAATGGCACTCATAAATTATTTAAAGGTTTTAAGTTTAATATATTGGGATTTTGAATACTTCATCATCATCATCATCACCACCATCATTATCATCGAGTGTTGTGACCATGGGTTCCATTTCTAATTACCCCACTTCTTCCTTTCAGTTTTATTTTCATTTGCTGCTAGCCTCCATCCTGGAAAGCCTTTTCACTTATTCCAGTCTTTCACTTCTTATATTCATATCCAGGATTTGTCCTTATTGTTTTTTGATTTTCATTGGTTTTGTTTTCATTGTGTTGATTTCAGTTCCACAGTTTCTCACTCGCATATATATTTTATATTTGTATGTATGCATGTATGTATGTATGTATGTATAATATATTATAATATATAACATATATATTTATAATATAATTGTACTATATATTGTATATATTGTACAATTACCAATGAAATTCATATTTAAGTTTAATACAAATGTTTGCTCTCAAAATTTCCCTTGTGTCAATATTTGTTGAATTAATTCCATTTCCAATATACTTGTGTGTACAATTATTTAGTGGTTAAAGTCCCCATTTGACTTGCATTGCTACTATCTCTAATGCCAGAATAGGATGGGATCATGGTATTTGATGGCAGGACTGGATCTTGAGGGACAGCAGCATTTAAGATCCACCAGCTACACACTGTCTTTAATTCTTCTGTCCACTGTGATTGCACCTTTCCAGTGGTGATGATGGTGGTGCTGCATGTCTTAAACACATCTATTCAATTGTTGTCATCACTTAAAACTTTCAAACAATGTTCTAAATGAATTTGTTCAGCCTCAGTTATCAGCAGTGGTTGTATTACTATTTGATCACTTTTTTATTGTGATGCATTCACACAGCATATTTTGGACAAGTCACTATGCTAATCTCATCATTTGTTTGAAAAATTATGACAATTGTAATAATATTGCAAAGGAAATTGTGAATGTAATGCTTCTTCTATTTGCAGAGTGTAGGCAATATTCAATTTATGCCTTTGGTTAAGACAATATCAAGTCTTGGACCTCCGCAGATTTTACAAGTAGGAGTCATTGTAAAAGTATTTTTACTAGAGTTCTATTCTATTCTACACAACGATTTATATAGCACGGTAACATAGATGGGGCCAAAGTCAAGAGTGCTTTATATAGAGCAATCGTACGATCTCTTAAAGAGGTGCATCTTAAGTTTAAGTTTGATGGTGAATGACTCGAAGGAGATGACCGCAGTCATTGAGTCCGGGAACGCATTCCATAACAGAGGGTTGCCTCATGCCACGGATCTCTCCCCGAATTTCTCGGTCTTCGACGGAGGGGGACATGTAGTAGGAGCCGCGTGCTGGATCTCAGCTGAAGACGTCGATCATTCATCATTGCCGGCGCACCAGCCACCAGGGCTCATAGGTACTCTGGACAGGTTGGATCATGTAGGGCTCGAAAGGTAAGCCAGCATCGTTTGTAGATGATGTGCTCCGGAATCCGGAGCCAATGGAGCCTGTCCCTGAGCAGTGGTGTCACGTGGTCGTGCCATCTGCCGCTGAAGATTAGCCGAGCAGACGCATTAAGAAAGACTGACTGCAGGAGGGCTAGCTGGCAGTCAGGTAGGCCCATGAGAATGCTGTTGCAATAGTCCACTCGCGAGAGGATGAGGGTGCGTACGAGATGTATCACAGCCGCTGTTGATATATATTGGCGGGTCTCTTTGGTTTTCCAGAGCTGGTAGAAGCACTTTTGCGTTACATTGTTCAAGTGGCCGATGAACGATAAGATGTCATCCAGGAGTACACTGAGAAGACATGCCTCAGTGGAGGGGTAATATCGACATTGCCGAACAAGAACGGAGTGCTGCGGCTTATCTGGTGGTGCCTCCTGGGCATGCTGACTCAGAGCAACTCAGTCTTGCCTGGGTTTAATGCGAGACGATTGGCTGCTGTCCACTCCTTGATCTCTCGAATACAGTCCTGAAGGCAAGTCCGCAATCATTCAGAGTCCGAGGGTAGGCAGAAGGAATAAACCTGCCCGTCGTCTGCGTAAGCATGGAAGGCGAGACCAAACGAGTCTGCAATTCGACCAACATCCGCCACGTAGAGGACGAAGAGTAGCAGACCTAAGACGGATCCCTGAGGTACTCTGTAGCGAACGGGACACGAGGTGGACAGGGAGCCTTCCCAACTGACTAACTGCGATCTCTCCATAAGGCAATCGTGAAGCCATGCTAAGGCATGACTATTGACTCCGTAGGAGAGCTCGAGGCCGCAAGCCAGGATGTCGTGGTCGACTGTGTCAAACGCGGCAGAGAGGTCGAGCATGCAGAGGAGGCTAATTCCCCATTGGCTATCGAGGTGACGATGTCATTGTAGATCTTAAGCAGGGCCATTTCAATGGAATGCCCTTCCGGTACATGACGAGTTGCCTGCTCACAATCCTCTCGAGTAGCTTCGACAGGAACAGGAGGTTGGCGACCGGTCGAAAGTTGGTCATATCGTTTGTTCCAGATCTGACCGCTTGAGGTGTGGACGGATGATGGCATGTTTCCACAGCAGTGGGAACTCGCCCTTTGCTAAGGAGACGGAGAGTAGCGTAGTCAGGAACGGGGCTAATGTTTCAATGGACTCCTTAAGGAGCCACATCAGGAGTGGGTCGGTCGAACACTGTTTGTTTGGTGCCGACCTAATCCAATTCCGTGACGTCCGCTAGCGTCGGAGCCGAGAACACGGAGAGGGAGGATCTAGTGGGAGGACATTGAACCCAACAGGACCTGTGTTCACTGTTCGGTTGCGGATGCCTGAGACTTTACTGTCTATGAATGCGTGATAATCCACGGCGGAGAAGATAGAGGGTGTTGGAGAAGACTTGTCACTCTTGCCCAGCGGACTTCCCAGGTGTTTCCATGTCTGCCTTGTGTCGGAGTAGGCAGAGTCCAGCACCTGCCGCCAGAGTTATGCTGATTATTTGTAATATCATGATTGATTTCACTTTGGTGAATCTTAGAAACATTTAGTTTAAGAGCTGATTGATAATTTGACCAGTATTTGGCCTCACTGAAACTTGACTTTAATGAAAGAGTAAAAATGGCAGCAGAGCTTAAGATTAGAGATTACTTATTTTGAAGTGGCAAAATGCCATTTAGCAACATATTAGGTTTTGAAGGCGTTTTGCAGATATTGAAAATTTTGTTTGCCTTTTATGAAACTATCTTCTAGAAATCTAGGTAGAATGAAGTCTCATCATCGCTTCTTGCTGACTCTGATGCTATTTGCTTAAAGCAAAGTTAAATAGGAGATGACTGCAATGGGTCATTTTGAGTGCATCTATGTGAAATTAATAATTACAGATGTCCAGGTTTAAACTGTTAGTGTTTCCAAACAAAGCGTCTTATGGCAAAAGCTCCTCGCTACTCCAGTATCTTTGATTTTAAGCTGACATTGGCATTTTTGATTTTTGATTAAGTTTCATTCTTAATTATTTTTGTTGTCTACTGTCAAATTCAAAATTATCAGAATAGCAAGACATAGTAGCTTGACACTTACTTTACTGAGAAAAAAGCAGTGTTCATTTAAGAATATGACAATGAAAAGACATTTGATATACAATGTTTCACATATGTTATAATTTTATACTTACCGGTAACTTTATACTTAACATGACTATCAACAAGATCTATTTCCATGATTTCATTAATTCTGTAAATATTGTAGTTTATTTTCACTCAATTATTTTTATAATTTAGCATCTCAGAGAAAGCAGTTGTCCTATGACAATCAGCTGTTGTGATTTGATGAACAGATCACAAACTATAGAATCATACAAAAGCCTCGATGAAGATCTGCAGCGCTACATCAATGAACTTGATGAAACAGCACTGCGTTTAATTCTGACAAATAGCCATCCAGCAGTGTGTCAGTTTTGTGGTAAGGAAGCCAGTGACAATCCGTACTGTTGCAAAGATTATGAGAACTTTCTGAGGATTCTTCATCCTGAAGAGCATCTAGTAGGCAAATTTTTGTCTAGAATATCTGGCCAATATCACTTTCACAGATCAAGTCAGGCAGGCAGAGGCAGAAAGGAGACTGAGCAGCATTTTGATCCACGGTCAGTAGACAATATTTTTTTATTTATTTGTCTAATGTTCACTGTGTTACTTAGGTTTTCATGATTGAATCTCTTATTGTCACATTCCTTAATTAAGGAAGCTTTCAGAGATATAGTTTCATTCATCATCATCTATGTGTCTTCCTCTATGAGAGGGTTGACAGTCATTTTCCTCCAATTCTGTCTATCTTCTGCCAATCTTTTTAAGGCTCCATAGTTTTTGTGTTTGTCCAGTCAAAGATGTCGTCCATTCAGCTTCTTCTCGGTCGCCCTTCTCCCCTTGTTCCTCCTATTCTACCTTCCATTATTATCAATGGTAGGTCTCCAGCCAAACCTTTCATGATGTGGGCGGCATAGGACATTTTTCTTTTTATTATTTCTCGTATCCATGTTGCTGCTGTTTTGCTTCTTTCTAGGACTCTGTCGTTTGTTATCTTGTCCATCCAGCTGATTCTCAAGATCATTCTGCTAAATTCTGTCATTTCTTTTACTTTTTGTAGAACAAAGGATTATGTCTTTTGCCCAACTCTTCCAATTCTTGGCATTTTTCTCAGAGAAAAGTCTGCCCTTTGCTTTCCTGTAGAGTTTTTGTATTTTGTTTCATTAACCATGCAAAATATAGTGTAATATTTTTATAAATTTATATTTTCTATCATAATTTTTAATATTTTGTCCCAATATTGCAATAGCTGCAGCACATTTTTTTAACATTCATGATGATTTCACTTTTAAAACACAGAAATGCAGAATGATAGAATTCATAAAGAAGTGAACAAGTGTTGGGTGCAATATTGGTGACATCACTTGTGCTGCCAGTCTGCGATTGTAGGGTATGTCCGTCCATGCCATTTTCCAGCTAGTGGAGTGATGGGCACAAATTTGTATCTGAGGGCCACAAAAGTGTCTGTGACGAAAACCGGGGGCCGCACAAATTTTTTCACCATTTAGAATTAAATTTTTAAGTAGTCTCCAAAACGACTTTAACATAACGTATTATACACTGTGCAGTATAAGTAAATTATTAATAAGCCAAGACTGTCAAGTCGAAGAAAAGTTATTAAATATTAAAAGCATTATTTCTAGTTAACGATCAAGTGCCAAAGTGTAAATCCAATTTGAATGCTGAATTTTCCATTAAGGCGTTGTCAAATGTTTAAAATGTTTCATATGTTTTAGAGGGACGCGCATTAGTGCAATATTTCTTGATGTCGGGGGCCGCACAAAAGGGCTTCGAGGGACGCATTCTGCCCGCGGGCCACACTTTGCCCATCCCTGAGCTAGTGCAATACTGGGACAAAACATTAGAAATTATGAATAAAACTGATAGCCTTTGATTAGGTTTAATTCAAACGTCATCCTCAGTAATAGCGGCAATAATGGCTAGAATGACTACAGATCCTGATACAGGCAGGTGCTGACAGGATTTTACAGAGTGCATTGCCATTCAAGAATTGAGAAAAAGCTGATTTGTATGCATTTGCTTGCACTAGTGCTACAGAAATTGACAGGATATTACAATACATTACTAGACTAATTTTCTTGCAATAACTTTAGTTCAGTGAGCCTGTAGTATAACTTCAGCATCCATGATTATGTGAAACATTGTGATTTGAAAATGTTACTGCCAGTATTTACAAATTAGCGATTTCCCATAAGCCTTGCATTTTGGGAAAACATTGATCCTATATCGGTATATTGCAGTCGGTACTTTCCAACACTGACTGCAATTCAACTTACATGTGCTCTTATTATAGCCAGAGTAGACTCCTGCAATAGTATTTTGCACGGTCTTCTAGCCAATCAGCCGAATCAACTTCAATTAGTTCTTAATGCAGCCGCTAGGTTGATTTATGAGGTTAAGTGGCATGACCACATAACTCCATTGCTGAGAGACAATCTACACTGGCTACTGATTCCTGAGAGGATTGTCTTCAAATGGTGTCAAAATAACATTTCAGGCGGCTTACACGACCCCTCATGTCCAGGATATTTATCCGAGCTGATTTGGAGACCATTAGTGTCAGACCGCGGTCTTCAACTTCGTTCAAACAGTCGGCTGGTGCTGTACATTCCACTACCATTGAAGATTGCAAAATTTGGAGAGTGTTCTATCTCCAGAGGCAACCCTCTTCTCTGGAACTTGTTACTAGCTGGAGTGACCTCTATCTATTACTTCCTTTGATCGATTTTTACTAGCGCTAAAGACACATCTATTTAACATTTCATTTTCATATATGTAAAGTTCTTTTGTCCATGGCCCCAAATTATATTACTGTGCTATTCAAATTGTCAAGACAATAATAATAATAATAATTATTATTATTATTATCTGTATGTTATGCTATGTTAAAACATCAATTTATATAGCGCAATAAACATAGCTGAATGCCAAAGTCAAGAGCACTTTACATTCTGCACTTATACGATATATCAAACAAGTGCGTCTTAAGTTTCTTAGCAAACAATTCGAGGTTAGTTTCCATGGACACGTTGTTAGGTAGGGCGTTCCAGAGGATAGGGTTCCCACGCGTAACAGACCTCTTGCCAAGTTGCATGGTCTTGGCGGGAGGGGGAACAAGCAGCTTAACACTGTGACCAGATCGGAGCTGATGACGACGGTCAGTAGGCGAAGGCCTATGAACTAGTTCAGCGAGGTAGCCGGGGAAAGTTGGATCATACAAAGCTCGAGATGTTAGCCAACATCGCTTATAGGCTATACGCTCTGGAATGCGTATAACCTATAAGCGCGATGTTGGCTATATAGTATAATATTCAGCATCTTAAGTATATCTGACACACCAGAAATTATGAGGGAAACACAACCCTATTTGGCCTGTAGTATTCAGGTAATGAATATTTTTAGACATATACAGTATTTTTAGTGACTGATATAAATATATAAATTTGTTGGGTATGTATATGGTAGTATTGTCAGTTAAGAAATATATACAATATGATATATGTTAAAGTTGAAAACAAATAAATAAAATTCTACATTGATTTTTAATGATCCTTTTCCTGGTTGCATGACACATAGAAGTCTATCTTAAGTTAAATGTTATTATGTTTTGTTCTATATCAGGATCAAATCTAGAGGAATGGTGAAACAAAAGGATGGCAAAGAACGACCCTCAGGTATACGTCGTAGTGTGAGAGACTCTGAGGTGCCTTCCGGCAAATCACAACAGACTTCTCAACGATCAAGAAATAGAGTGAGAAAAGACAGAGAACACAGTCGCAAATTGCAACGTACAAGTGACATTATAGCTGAGAAAGAGGGCTCTTCTGACTTACGACCTTCAACTTTTCGGTCAAAGTCAAAAGAACCAGTGAAATCTCCTATTGGGTCAATTGAGAGTAGGAGGCTGAAGGGTTCTAGTGCTTCTCCATATCAGCGTGAGTTATTCTGCCATAATATTAATGTAGAATTTTGTATATTGCTAATAATAATAATGTGATTTAAAGTGGTTTAGGAGGCTAAGTAAGCCTGTGTGAAAACCACTTGCTACACAAGATGAAGTCTGTGACTGGCACTGTGAGAAATGTATTGTTATACTAGCTGTTGACCCGTCAAAAAAGACAGGGGAGATTGGATATTTCCTACCCCAACTTATTGCAAGTTCAAATTATTACATGCAGACCTAACAATTTTTAAAATCTGAACATATAAAGTGAATGTGTGATTATCTTTTAAATTTTTTCCTATGGCCCCATTGAGTGGTCTTGCCCCCATCACAGAAGGCTGCACACCATAATGGAACCTGCGACTATGGTTTGGACCTGCGGTTCCAAATGAGTTTGGTCTCCCACTCTCCCACGGGGAATAGCCCCCCAGTGGGCCTACAGCCCCTTTTGAGCCATGGCCTGTAAGGGGCTTGGTCTCCCATGGGGGCTGGGACTTGACCCTCTGCCTCACTTGCTTGTCGGAAAACTCGTGAACTCTGAACTTTTGTGTATATTGAGAACACCAAACAGCCAGAGTTTCCAGATTTTTTTTTTTTTTGGGAATTTCGCTTTTGCTCACGCACTATTCACTGTCTTTGTTCTAGAGTCTTGTCATTCATTCACATTTCATTCATTGTCAGTTAAGTAAAGAGACTATCCTGACTTTGTTATAGCATAGTTTACATATACGAATATTATTATTATTATTATTATTATTCGACGATTTGTGAAGCGCCGTAACATGGCCATCGGCCAAAACCAAAAGCGCTGTATGTATTAATAGCGATTGAGGAATTACATGTGCACATCAGTTGTTTCAATAATAGCCAAAGAATAATGCCAGAGGAACAACGTTTTGATAATGTACATATATATATGTAAATTTGTATTACATTTGTATTGTATATACTTAAAAATAATGCCGTCCTCTGCCCACCAACATGGCATGATGCTGTAAATGCTGTACACACAGTAATTAACTTAGTAATTATATATTATGGACGTAAAATCATGCCACTGTAATGCTGTACACATAGTAATTAACTTAGTAATTATGTACGTAAAAATCATGCCACTGTGATGCTGTACATGTAGTAATTAACGTAGTAATTATGTACGTAAAAATGAAGCGACTTCATCAAGCTCCGCCCACCAGCATAGCATGACGCTGTGATGCTGTACAGTGTACACATATAATTATATGAACATCATCATCATCATCATGTTCTCTGTCTTGGGACAGGTTCAGGGCTCCATTGTTTCCATTCATCTTTGCGTCTTGCTTCTTCTTTGTTTTCTGCATAGGTCTTGTGACGCTGTGTATCTATTTTCATCATCCAGTCCAGTAGCATCCTCCTTGGTCTTCCTTTTGTCTGTCTTCTTGATATTCTTCCCTCAATTACTGTTCTGAGTAATGATTCTCCTCTTAGTAAGTGTCCAATCCAGTTCCTGGGTCTTTTTTTGATGGTGCTGATTATATAACGATCTTTGTTCATCCACCATCTGTAGTACTTCATCATATGTTTTCTTGTCCCTCCACTTGATGTTTTCCATTCTTCTCCATACCCACATTTCAAATGCTTCCAGCTTTTGTATGTCCTTCTTCTGGAGAGTCGAGGTTTCTGAGGCATATAAAGTGACACTCCATATCAATGTTTTTATCAGTCTCTTCTTTAGTTCTCTATTTAGCTCTCCTCTTACCAGTTCTCCTCTGTCCAAAAAGGCTTGTTTTCCCATCGCTATATGAACATATGTATTGTATTTGTTAAATGTAAGAAATGAGGCTTTGAAGTAAGAAAGGGGGGTTGGGAGCAAGGGTTGTGGGGGTTGTGGCCGGGGGCTTGGGGACGGAGGGTTGGAAGAAGAGGTGGAGGTCTGAGGTGAGGAGGGGTTTGGGAATAGGGAAGAGGTTGTGAGGGTTTTGAAGCGTGGTTTGTGCAGATTTGGGAGTGAGTGGGGGCTTGTGGCCGAGGTTGGGGTCGTAGGGTTTGGGAAAAGGGGTCGGAGTGGGGAGGGGTTTGGAGGAGGGAAGGGTTGTGCGGGTTTGGGAGCAGGGGTTGTGGCCGGAGGGGGTGGGTGCCAGTGTGGGGTTTGGAAGAAGGGGTGGGGATTGGGGAGGGAGTGCGTTTGATTTCTTTACTTTGTAGCAATGAAAAAATGAAAGAAAAAATGGATGAGTAGCAATATTTGACTTTTATATTTCATTTTTTGAGTACTTCTCTTGAAAAAATTTTAATTGGCACCCACAGCAAGATGAATCATTTATATATTATCTATAATATTAAGATCCTTATTCTGTATGTCTGTTACCTTCAAGCGTTCTCATTGGTTGACAAAGCGTTTGTTGACGCGTCGTTTTAGCATGGTTTAGTCGAGTCATTGCAGCGTCAGAGGGTGGGCGTGCGACGACGTTGCTATTGGTAACAATTGTTCGTAGCTTGAGGAAGTTGCGCAATTTTAACGCGTACATTTTAACGCGTACAAAAAAATACGTGTACAGCGTCACAAATGGTCACAGTTGCGTGAATTTAACGTACATAGGCCTAATTATTACGTGGCGCAGAGCTTGGCTAGGTGGCGATCATTGAAATGTTGTTCAGCATGAATTCAATGATTATTATTATTATTATTATTACGAACATTTCTATAGCGCAAATAATCGCGAAGCAGCAAATGCGCTCATGTCAGTTGCGAACCGGATCAATCAAACAAGAATGTCTTCAGTTGTTTCCTAAAAGATAACAGCGTCATGGTTGAGTCAGAGGGACGCAATGTTGCTGGCAGACTGTTCCAAACAACCGGGCCAGCAACGGCCAGGTTGCGGTCACAGTAGCCTGTCCGAGTTCGAGGCACTGCGAGTGTGCTGGTCAAGGCGGAGCGCAGATGCGACCGACCAGGCAACTTAGCCGTCGAGCAGAACATATCAGTTAGATATGGCAGAGCAGAGCTGTGTTGGGCCTTGAACAGGATGGTCCCGAGTTTAAAAGTCACGCGTTGACCGACTGGGAGCCAGTGAAGCTCCCGCAGATTGGAAGACAGATTGGGTAGTAGGTACAGGTATTGGATTAATATTATCCTGCACTGCGAGCGCGAGCGAAGCGAGCATCTTTCTAGTTATTATAAAAATCTTTTAAATGAAAGGTTTATTACACATTGCACACAAGGTCCAGGAAGGGGTTGGAGCAGGGAGGGGTTTGAGGGAGGAAAGGGGTTGTGCGGGTTTGAGAGCAATGAGAATGAATTTGTTAGGTCAAAAAGTAAAAATCAAAATGCACGTAAAATGATCTATCAAAAAAGCACTACATCCATTGCCATTGATACTTTTGCTGAATCATAAAAGTTTATTGATATTTCCATTGTGATGTCTGTGTTCCTTCAATCTGTCATTTTGGCAGGTCAGGCAAGATGAGCACTGGGCCAGCTTAGCAAATTATGGAGCTCAGCAAAGTTCTCACTTGAAATAAAGCTCCAAATAGAACGTGTCTGTGTCTTTTTGGTGCTTCTTTACAGAATGGAAGCATGGACGATGAAGAAGGATGACTGTAGATTACTCCCTCCTGACTTTCATATTGTAATGTTACCAATGGCTTCTAAGAAGTTGGTGAAGACAGAGTCACTAATGAAGAAGTAAAGAGCAGAATTGGGATAAATAGTGATGTGATCACCATTATTTGAAAAAATTTCAGATGTTTGGCCACGTCAGTTGCATGAATGAGAAAAGAATTCTGAGACACTGTAATGGAGGGAACATGCCCTCATGGAAGCCCCAAAAGACAATGGATCGACGACATTATGGAGTGCAAAGGATTAAGTCTTCAGGAGGCAATTCATGCTCCACAAGACTGTGAAAGCAAGAAAAGGATCATCCAGCATGGTGGTCAAGTCATCTATATACAGTAGAACTTCAATATAGCAGACTCGGTTATGACGTTTCTTTGGTTACAACGTACCGCAATATACAGCTCCATGTGATGCGCTACCGTATTGGATGATATTGGATATAATATACCTCGGCTGTGACATACTCAATTTTACAGACCCACTAAGTATGTTAGATGCGAAGTTCTACTGTATATAATCCTCGGCAGTGTTTGAATGTATTTGTTATATGTTCTCTTTCTTTGTTTCATTTATTGTCTCACATGAGTTACTAATTGAACCATTTATTTGGTTAAATAGAAACAAAACAGTTAAAGACTATCACCTATCAACTTTCTTCAAAGAAGTGCCTAGAGGATGGATGGACTATTCAGGATTTCTCCTCAAAAAGTTCATGTCGGGAAATGACAGATGACTATGATGCTCTAATTCCTATCAGTGTAAGATCACTTTGTAGTTTAGTTTGGCATCATTTTCATTTTTTAATGTGCCCTAAAAATATTGTTATATTGCATTGTTTCTTTTCTGTATAGTTCCTTGATTATTTTCTGTATAGTTCCTTGATTATTCATACATTTAGACTTTAGCAGCACATGCACCATTGCACATGTATTACGGATTACGGACTATGGATTTACCTAGATTGAGCGCTCATGAATAAGCTGGTGCACTGCGCCAAGCTTTCGGACAGCGCTATAGAAATTTTGTGTTTATTTACTTAAATTGGTAGACGATTATGGTGTTCTTATGCATCCTAGTAACAGATTTTTTAAATTTAAATTAGAATGTTTTATCCATTCTTAACAGATCATGCTTTCTGCTGGAGATGTTATTAACTAATTTCAATTGATGAATTAATGAAGAAAAAGTAAAAGACGATTTTTTAGAAATATAGGCCTACTGTTGTGAGGCTTGAACACTAAAAAAAGAAGAAGAAAGATGCATCCAAGCATTTGAAAATTCATGTATTATAGCAGGCCAGCCATGTGTGTTAAGTTATGTGGTTTCCACCCCAAAATTAAACCTAGATCTCTCTCTCTCTCTCTCTCTCTTCAGTTGTACATTTTAACATCTTTACACATAATTCATATTTCTGGTCCTCTTCATGTCTTTCAAAGTGCATCACTGAGCACTCATCTTCATTAAATTGCATTTGCCTGTCATCCGACCACTAAGAAAGTCTTTTTAGATGCTTCTGTAATTCCTGTAATGTCTTTGCATCTAACTCACAGCCAATTTCCTTGCATAGGGGAAATTGGCTGTGAGTTAGATGCAAAGCTCCATTTATTCTTATGGAAATTATGAATTTTCATTTTCCATTTTATTAGAGCTAGCAATACACAGTATTCTATTGAGTTTTAGAAATCTTTATTCGCAAATGCAGATAGCAGAAGATAAACATCATTCTTAACTAGCAATTACACATTCTGTTATTATAAAATTGACAAAATAAAGTGATTTCTTAGAGAACAGAAGTGTAAAAAAGTGTTGACGATTCTTAACAATAATTATATATCATATATTGGATTCAATCCAAGCATTACACGAATACAGTCAATTGTTACTTTATCATGAACATCAAAGATCTTGCATTCAACTGGCTGAATTAATCGATTCAAATTATTTAACCCCTTACCTGGGATCCCCGAACTCAACTCGTCATGAAGTTCCGTAGCGTTTCGTCCACGCCACGTGATATAACATATACATTTTACACTATAAAACGCTTTAGTATCCATCCATTCGATAGATGGCACCTATTTTTCAGCTATAATGCCTCCTTCAAAGAGAAAATATATATTCTTTGGAGAGACGGGTCCGACTAAGAACATAGAGAATTCGAATTTTCCAACTTTTTCGCGTTAGAATTGATCTATCTTTACCAAATGTTGACCGATTTTCAAACTTTTTGGTTTATTTTGTTCCTCTGACTTTACAACTTTGCCACTGACAAAAGTGGGGTTTCCACCGAAAATGTTTTGCTACGGGTCTTGGAAAAATGTTTTTGGGAGAGGGTGCTATTTTAGGCCATAGAGTGGACCCTACCCCAAATTTTTGTTTTGCATGGACGGTTAGAAAGAGGAATAAAAAAGCTACACATTGGTGCAAACCTCATCTTACTAGCTCTTATATAGCCTGAGATATAGCAAATTTTAAAAAAATAAGGAAACTTTCTCAAAATTCAAAACTTTCCCGAAATTCACCGATAGGACTTATGTTCAAACATAGAAGTCATTGGATTAGAATTGATAGATCTTTACCAAATGTTAACCGATTTTCAAAATTTTTTATTTATTTTGTTCCTGTGACATCTCTTTACAACTTTGTCACTGACCAAAGTGGGGTTACCGCTGAAAAGTTTTTGCTACGGGCCTTGGAAAATTTTGGTGGGGAGAGGGTGCTATTTTAGGCTGTAGAGTGGACCCTACCCCTAATTTTTTTGTTTTTCACGAATGGTTAGAAAGAGGAATAAAATAAATGAAACAATGGTGCAAACCTCATCTTATTAGCTCTTATATAGCCTGCGATATAGCAAATTTAAAAAGTTACAGTATTCATTTCTGAAGAACGGTTTTCCACAACTTAAATCCCCATTACGGTGACGGTGTCTGAAAATTTAATCCCCAGTTAAGGGGTTAAAGTGCTCTTGTTCGGACAAATGGCTTCAGTAGCATATAATATAATATAGTTTTGTTTTCATAGAAGAAGAAAGGAAGCAGTGAGTTGTTTATGAAATCGTACGATAATGGATCTACCTTTGCTGTCATCTTTCCAGATGGAAGTGGAAGTATTTTGTATCCCTTTAGAATTGTACTTTTATATGCATAAACAGATAACTGTGTAAAGTAGTTTGAAGTTTTGGGACTTTTATCATGAATTCTAAATTCTGTGTTCTATTTGTAGTAGAAATTGTAGACTACATTGAGTGCTCTCAATTCAATGAATTAATTAGAGGCAGGAAAAAATAAAAGTCTCAGAAAAATGAGCTTTTGCTTTTGCTAAGGTGTCACATCTTAGTGACCCTGCTATTTTTAAAAATTTCATTTGATATGAAGCAGCTAATGTGTTTAATTCTAGCTTTTACAATGTGCTTGATATTCTGTTATATCAGTTGAATGCAAACAGTTAGAGCTAAAAACATTTGATAGATCTAAATGTGTAAAAAGTCAAAATGCTAGTAGAGTACTGTATTGTGATTTATAAGTTACTGCTTTCCAAACAGTAGATCCCACAATGAGTATTCTTTATTTTATTTTTCTCCTAATTACTTTTGTCTCTATTGTTGCTTGCTATCAACAGCCTTGTTATTAATTGCATTGTTTGCCTTTGCTGTTGTCACTTGTGTTGTTGTTGCTGCCCATGTTGCTGCTGCTGTTGACTGCTGCCATGTGTATGTGTGCATGTTTGTGTATGTGTGTGACTGTGTGTATGTTTTGATTGTTGTTGGATGACGGTCATTTTGAAATTCTTCTTGACTTTATTACTTATTAAGTCACTCTAGTGGAAAAGTTGCTGTTAGTGTGGTATTAGTGGGTGAAGGACTATACACCTATATTATTCAGGACAACTCCAGAGATTCCAGAATAGTCGCTGTGTTTCAATCAGATGGTCGGGCCTGTATCTTCTATTCGAATGGGAAATTAAGGCAAGTAATGATTCTAGTTTTTTAGTTATAAATCAATTTCTGCAAAATACTGTAATCACAATATATGATATTATTAGAATTTAGATGTTAGCCACTTTAACTGTAAGTGGCTACATGTTTGTTCATTTTCCTTTTGATATTGCTAGAATGAAAGTGGATCAAGAGATAAATTTGACCAGATTTGTTTGGGAAAATTCACATAGAGAATCAGTAATACAATGTCTTTATTGATAATTATTTGATTTGTTAGACTTGCAGACAATTTCAGAGCCAAATTGGAGTCGTATCCTTAAATTCCTAAAATTACTTTCACTTTGAGAATTGGAACCATTGATTTGGCTATCTCTTACGAATCC
This sequence comes from Metaphire vulgaris, assembly GCA_018105865.1. Lineage (NCBI taxonomy): Eukaryota > Metazoa > Annelida > Clitellata > Crassiclitellata > Megascolecidae > Metaphire > Metaphire vulgaris. Next base: position 2,691,535 of record CM030870.1, on the reverse strand, counting down.
CGTTAGATTGATACTTTGGTTCGGTTTCTTTTCCCTTCTCTTAAAGAAGAATTTTTCAGTTTTAGTACTGTACAGTGGGCATCTGTGTGGTGTTTATGTGATCAAATATAATAATGTTTGCTGAGCATTGCAATGAGAACTAAGTGATGTTGTTGGAGGCACTGCTTATGACTATTTGCATTTCAATAGACAATTTTCAGCATTCAGCATAATCCATATAAGACAGGCAGAAGCTAGCTGCTGAAGTCACTAAGTGAAATATTAGAGATAGATAACCAGTTGACTGCCAGTGACATTAATTATATACAGTTTTATTATTTTTTCTACATTTATGATATATGTCATATATCAAATGTCACACACACACACACACACACACACACACACACACACACATATATATACATATATATATATATATATATATATATATATATATATATATATATATATATCAAACTGTGAAACTAGTGATTTCACGAAATCCCTAGCACAGTTAGTGACTTCGTGAAGTCACCATTTCACTTAGTGATTTCATGAAAACACTAAAAGCTCTAGGGATTTCGCGTATTTACTAAAAATGTGCTTCAGTTATTTCACGAAATCACTAACTTCGTTAAGAGTTGAATTTTTAGATAGGATAGGCTTTACGACAACGCCAGTGGTTTTGGGACGCTTTCTTTTTTCTTGACACACGGGCAGTAGCATTAGAAAAGTTCAACAGCTTCAACCGTGATGTTGGCATATTTTTGGCAAGGTGTTTTAACATCCTGTCACAGCCACCATGACCCATTGCGATGTGTGCTTTGCTAATGATGTCGTAGGTGTCTTCTATAGTAGCGAAGTAGAATGATCTGTCTTCAGGTGATTTTCTTTTCCTAATCAATTTATCCACATCGCCACAAGTCAGTTCTTCATACTTATTGAGAATATAGAAATTGGAGTAGCCTAGGTTTATAACTACGACTTTATTATTAACATGCACAAGAAATCGAAGTATAACTACGGTGTTCACATTTCAAGTTTACATTTACCTCTTTCTGACAGGCTTCATACTTTTCAAATAACTTCTTCCTAAATTCGTCCTCACAGCTCTCCTATGTTGACTGTGCCATTTTTAAACCTTAACTGGCAGAATCGACAGGCCAGCTTGCCTATTTAGAGTTAGATGCTCAATAAATGCGACCAGTCACTGCCTAGACTAATAATACAGGTGTTGTGTGTCAATCATTGTTTACCCTAACTGTTCTTTTCTATACTTTGACTGATCCATTCTTACCAGCTATATTAGTCGAAGTGCAGGGAGACAAGACCGACTTCCTGAACTCTAACCAGAGATATTTCTAGGATTGTGAATTTGGGGATGTCCAGAGCTAATTAGTATGCATTTTTATGCATATCATTGTCACATTACCAAATTTTAGGGGGTGTCGACCTCAAATTGGGGGGGGAATGTTGGAGGGGGTTTAAAAATATCCCTGACTCTAACACTCTTGGGATTTCGTATATTTACTAACTTCAGTTTTATTTTGTTCAGAAATCACTAGTTTCACAGTTTCACTGAAACTTCGGTTTTGCTTTATCAGTAAATACACGAAATCCCTGAAGTTTTTAGTGTTTTCATGAAATCCCTAAGTGACTGATATTGATTTTAGTGAAATTGTGTAATGCCACGCCCACTTTTTCAGTAAATACGCGAAATCCCTAGAGTTTTTAGTGTTTTCATGAAATCACTAAGTGAAATGGTGACTTCACGAAATCACTAACTTTGCTAGGGATTTCATGAAATCACTAGTTTCACAGTTTGACTGTAACATGTGTATATATATATATATATATATATATATATATATATATATATATATATATATATATATATATAAAGAAATAGATAAAGGAAATAAAAGAAAAAAGTTTGAAAGTTAAAAATCTCCAAGAACAGCAAAAAGGGGAAACCAAATGTTGGGAATGATGAAAAGGACAATAGTGAGTCAAGACAAAGAGATAATCATAAAACTATATAAGTCAGTCATTAGTAAAGCCTCATCTAGAATACTGTGTTCAAAGGCATGGTCAATCCATTCTTGAAAAACATACAAAATAATGACTGGGAAAGATATAGAGCTTTTAACAGAAAAAGTGCAAATACTGTGCTCCAGTATGGTGCCGAAGCCCCACGTCCCATTTGCAATAAAGATGGTCAATGGATGCATAATTTAAGCTACATTAATGAAAATCTACCAATACATGACCAATATCTTTGGATCCTGACAACATTAGAAAAGAGAATCTGGGAGAGAGGGGACTTGATAGAGTTGGCAGTCTGCTGACATACAAAATAATGACTGGGAAAGTAGATGTGCCATGATTGATCAATTCTTTACATTGGCCGATGCGCCGCTATGCACTATAACAGTCAATGACTGCCACCTCACCAGATTCGAAGGAGGACTCGAGACCCTGCATATCAACAAATTGTTTAAGCAGAGGGTGGATCCAAGAAAGAAAAATTTCTTGAGTGCAAGGGTTGTGGACAAATGGAACAGTTTGGACGAGGTGGGAGTGACAATTGAAACAGTAAACGGATTCAAAGGCTATCTCAGAAAACTAGGTTATTGAATGTGGAGAGTTACTGCAGTGGTTTTCACACAGGCTTACTTAACCTCCTAAACCACTTTAAATCACATTATCATTATAATACGCCACAATTTCATCGACTTCAAACAAGCATTTGATAGCATAAAACATGAAGAATTATGGCAAGCACTAAAACATTTTGATTATCTCAAATTATCAAGATTATTTTCATCTGAATACAAAACTTGTGCGGTATTCACCTGGCTATTTATGAAAGTGTTGATTTTTGCAGAGTCATTTTGTCACCAGTTGGAGGAATAGAACTTGGTCAGAATGGTTCTAGAAAGAGGAAATGGCTTTGGCAGGACATGTATGACCAACATCAGAGAGCTCCACTGCAGCCGATCACAATCGGTGTTACACCAGAATGTGGCATTAGAATTATGTCACAGTCAAACATTACAGTCACCTACCAGAATGAGTGCAGAAACATTCGACTTCATGTTGGAACAAGACTAATGGTTATTACAACAGTTTCAAAGTTCAAAATATTCAGAAAATTCTAAAATTTGTCCATTTCAGAAAAGAGTGAAAATAAAGATTGGTTGATGAAACAGAATTTTAAACAGAATTTTTGTATCAAAAATTAATTGCATAGCTAATTTAGTCTTGTTTTATGAAACTTTATAATGACCCCTTATTTTGGTAATTTGTATTGATTTCAAGATCCTTCCATGATGTTGTAATTGTCAGAATTTTGTTGTTTTGTTCCCATTTGCTAGAGATATTGAATCTTCAATCTTTATCCTTCATTCCTTCATTGTGTAAGCTTTAGACTGTTATATTTGCCAATGCAATGAAGCTAATTTATAAATGTCCCAGTGTCAATAAGTGATAAACATGGCAAAAGACTGACAACTCAACAGCAGGAGAGCAAAAAATCGCAAGAACACTTTGAGGATGTACTAAATCAAACCGGAACCAAATTTGATCATTGATTTCAAGAAACAAAAGAATCTTGAAAAGTAAAGCAGTCCATGTGATGAAATAAGTAATTAAAGAAGAAATAGTGCAGCACTACTGAACAACAAGGCAGCAGCAGAGAATAACAGCTACAATGCTCAGAAATGGAGCTGTTAGGCTTGATGAATTAGCAAAGCTATTCAACATAGGCTGGAGCTGTGGAGCTTACTGTTCTACTGCCTAAGAAGAGAAATATAAGCAGCGCAATGACTGGAGAGAAATCGCTTTGCTGTCAGTAGCTGGGAAAGTATTTGCACGTCATTCTAAGCCGCTAAGGCAGGGGTGCACAACCTGCGGCCGTGGGTAACAATTTGTGCGGCCGTGCACATGCATTTTAAAATGTATGTGATGGCGGCCGTTGGCATAGGCAGGAAATAGTGGAATTTTATTCTATGAAAAACAATGACTGCCCCTTGCTAAACCCTTCCTCAAATCTCTGGCTTTTCTGGCAGAATTGCGAATCCATCTCAGCTACATGTATCTTGTCAAGGTCTGCAAGGCAAAGCAACAACAGTTTGTCTCATGCATAGAAAAGTTAAAGACTTTCTTGACAAATGTCATCTCCTCAAAAGTCATCTGCAGCAGCGTAATTCATACCATTTTCCATAACTTACGGCTCTGATTGACAGCAGACATACAAGGACACGAAATTCCAACCATCCACTTATCCACTATTCTAGAGTTTTCAATGGGCTGTTTCAGGAATTCGCCGCCCATTCCCAAGATTCTGAGAAGATTTCAACAACATTAATTAAGTAGGCCCTAGTCTTAAGCTTCTCCGCATCTGATGGAGACAGAGTGGACCGTTTCATATTCAAATGGAACTGGTTGAGTTGAAGAGTAATGAGCAGCTTGTGAAGAAGTTTGCTGATGAGAATGATCCGCTGCATGTGAAAAACAGCAATGGAATACCCAAGACTACGAGAACTGGCCAGAAACATTCTTGTTCTTTTCGGAAGCAATTGCGCAAAACAGCGTTTTCTAGAATTAAATATTTGAAGAGCGAGTACCGAACAAGATTGACAGGCAACAATATGGAGTCGGGAATAAGGCTTATGGTCTTCAGTGAGTCTCCTGATTTTGCAAGTCTGTCTGGAAGCACATGCGTTCATGCGTTTCCATACATTTTTATTTTTGGACGCGATTTTGGGGGTCAAACCCCTCTTGGCTGGCTGTCGACCGAAAAATTTCTAAGTGCTATAAAAAGAATGTAAGGTGTAAAGAAAGTGACGACCTTTTTTTGGCTTGTCAAGAGTTTTTGAAGTTGGTTACGATCGAAACCAAACCCCGTCTGGAAATCTTGGCTACGCCACTGGTCATTCGTACAAAAATTACTTGGACTCGCTGATGGCCGTTATCACGTAAAAAAGTCTGTAATGCGGCTGGCAACACTGAAAAGGTTGCGCACCCCTGCGCTAAGGGTATGTTGATGATTGCTGAACACCAGAGCAGTGTGTTCAGAGCAGAATGGACCTGATTTGAACCTCTAATGCAGCATCATTAGACAATGATGTCAACTTGTCATGATTAGCTAACAGTTGATGAAAATGTTTGAGTTTCTCCAAAGCTGCAAAAAATATCTAATGATTTAACTCAAAATGTGACTTGCACCCAAACTTTCATTGTTTCTTAACTCATTTTGTTTAATAACCTTAATGCATAAAATTCTCATTTTTTATTCAGTCATTTTATAAATTGGAGAAGTCAGTAACTGGTCCAATAGCAAAATATTTTCACGGCACTGTTTGTGTTTGATTAAGTTCAGAAGGCTTAAATCAGTATTTCACAAAGTTCTGCAGTTAGAAATATCAGACATAAATTACATAGGAAATGAGTAGAAAAAGAATGTTTTTCTTCAATCATTCATGCCAGCATTTGCCTTTGGGATTAATTTCTCTGTAGTCCTGATCTTAATTAGTCTTAACTTTTCCAGTTGGTTTCGCCTCAAAGAGCTTTATCTCCAAGAGGTCCATTTGAAGAAGATGAACAGTTCAGAAAGAGCGTGAAATCACATGTTGAGTAAGTATGGTTAACTGTTATATCATGAAGCTGTTGTAGATCCAAAAGTCTTGTGTCCTGTTTTATGTGTGACTTTCAAATAAGACAAAGGAAACAGAATAGAACCCAAATACCCTAATTATAGAGTGCAACATTTTTTGAAAGACAGCATATGAAGTTACTTCCAATTGTTCAACATGTAGCCAGTTGAATTATAATACAGTGCTTTTTTCTCCTTGGACATGCCAGAACAGCATTCCAAAACCTTTTTTCTTCAATATTTAAAATAAACTTGAAATTAATTTCAGAAATTTTATGGCTTTAGAGTAGACCACTTCAGTATATAGAAAACCAAGTTCATTTATTTTATCAGATTCTCTACATTTTTTGCTAGTACATTGATGAGATTGTTGCAGATGACGCACATTTCCAACAAGTTTTTGTAATCAGGTTTGAGGTTACTTGTTGAAATATGTTAGACCTAATGGCCTGAACTCATTTTATGAAGAATGCATGCTATTTGTGAAATGTAATAGTTCTGTAACAAATTAGATTATGAAAAATTTAATAGACTAGCAAAAGAGATATTGTTTTAAAGGATTATTTTATATAAATACCATGCATTTAATTTGATTTAAAATCTGTTGCAGCTAAATTTAGAAGCTGCAGAAATGTGCAATGTGACTTAGAAAAATGTTAATATTGTAATGAAAGAATTGGCTTAATAGATTTTGACCCAAAGTTGTGCTTCAAAAAGTTTGTCTAGAGAACTCAAGTCATTTGATTTGAGATTTGTATATTTTCATTCTGAGATGTTCAAGTCTTGATACACAATGATTTGAAGTCCTGGATTCAAGATGCCTCTCACTGGTTAGAAATTCATGCAGTTTTTGAGAATTAAATCAGTGGTTGAATGTGTGTCTTTTTAATGTAATTTTCAGGTCATTGATAAGCAGGATTCTGACAATTCTTGAATTTCCAAAATCAAGCAACCTTCCCAAGATCCCTTCATCATTTTGCCAACAACCAAGTCATGCAATACGACACAAATTTACAAGGATTCAGCCAGTATTACAAAGTGTTTAGTGATTTCAAATTCTCACAATTGACTCGCAGTTCAGTTACTGTGTACTGTGTGCAGTGGTTGGGAACCTAAAGACTTATTTTCATCTCAAGATCATCTTGACACTTAAGATCTACAATATTTTGTATTGATTTCAAGTTAAAATATTTTGGTCTTGGTTTCAAAATCTGATGTCTTGATCTTGATAAAACAGGCTTGGAATCCCATTTATATTTATAAAATCATATTTTCACAAGTGCTTAATTAATTCTACAGTCAAAACAGCAAGGGTTATTTTCAGGCATGAGCATCAATTATATCACATACATGCAAGTCTCATAAAGGGCATTTTGCAATTTGCAATCAGTATTTTTATGCTGTTTTAATCATTTGAAGTTGTGCCCTGAGCTGTTGAAATTGTTATATTCAAGTCCAAGGCCATTCATGAAATCAAATTCTGTTCCAGTAGTACAGTATAATCTTGCTTTCTCAACAGTAGCAGAAGATTCTGAATTCCACAGTAATCACTAGTAATTTAGACACTTAATATGATAGCCGTGATATTACAAAGCTGCTGCATTGTTCAAAAATTATGAATTCTTCAGGCTAATGTAAAGCAGCCATGGGCACCCACATAAATTTTCCAAGGGGTGCAGAACAGGATCATGTGACGAAAGAAACAAAAAGTACTGAACAAGACTGTCAAAATCTATTGGACTAATTATAAATTATTTAGCACTACAAGAAAGTTCATCGGATTCTTACATAAATTCATAATTTAACTTAGTACTAAATATAGGCTACTTTTTTGTAATTTTACTTTTTAAATAATTTTTCCAGGGGTGAAATTGCACCCCTCCAGACACCCATGTTTAGATCATCATTACTCAGCTATGGTCAGGCTATCATTTTTCAATACATGTTAATAAGTATTGTAACAAGACTTGGATCTGTTTGTAATACCAATAGGCAGACTCAAAAAGGACGAGAGAAATTCGGAGAGATATTGCTTTGGTTGCAGTATTTTTAAAGTAGTGATTCTGAAGCAATATTAGTTTATCATTTGATTAAATGTTTCAAATGATTTCAGCACTTGATTTATATATTTTGTGTCCAACACTCAAACTGCAATAATTTAACAAACAGAATTTTACATTATAGAAAATTATACTATAACTAGCTGTTAACCCATCAAAAATGACAGAGGAGAGTGGCTATCTCCTTCCCCAATTTATTGCAAAAGTTCATATTATTACATATAACAATTTTTTAATCTGAAAATGTAAAGTAAATGTGTAGATTATCATTTAAAATTGTTCCTATGTCCTCACTGGGTGGTTTTGCCCGCTCCCCACCACAAGGGGCTGCTCCCCACCACAAGGGGCTGCACACCATAACAGAATCTACGATTACAGTTTGGACCTACTGTTCCAATGGGAATTGGTCTTCCATGGGGGATGTGCCCTCCAGTGTTACCTACAGCCCTTTTTGGGCATACAGCTCCTTTTGGGCGTACGGACCCAAAGAGGCTTTGTCTCCCACGGAGGGCATGGACTTTTTCTTCCTTGGGGGCTGTGCCTCCAGTGGAGCTTACAGCCTCCACGGGGGGCTGGGGCTTGGTCTCCCACGGGAGGCTGCGCCCCCAATAAGGCCTACGGCCTCACATGGGGTTGCGCCCCCAGTAGGACCTGCGGCTGCGCCCCTCAGTGGGGCCTACGGCCTACATCTGGGGGCTTGGTTTCCAACGGGAGGCTGCGCCCCAGTAAGGCCTACGGTCCCCACGTCGGCTGGGGCTTGGTTTGCGACGGGAGGCTGCGCCCCCTTCCAGTAGGGCCTACAGGTTACGGCCCAACACGGGGGCTGCATCCCCAGTAGGGCCCACGGCGCCCCAGTGGTGCCGTACAATGTGCGGCCAATCAGGATGCATCCCCAGTGGGGCCAATCTGCCAATCATGACGCTTCGTCAAGTTCCGCCCATTATAAAGTTTGGTTGCCTATAGCAACTGTGTCCAAAATCTGCCATGTAGCATGACTGACAAACTTAATGGACAAAGAAAATTATTAGATAAGATATTTCTGTTTCTTTTGCCTCTGTATCATCTTGAGAGCAATGCATTAGGCACAAGTACATGGCTTGGATCAGATGTGAACTTATCCTGATGGCTTGGATCAGATGTGAACTTATCCTGCTTTTCTATTGCATCCCATAAATTAGCATAAAAGCCACTAGCCACAGCTGTTCTTCAGAACAGAAGTTCTACCTACAGTAGTAGAACTTTATTATAACATACTCAACATGTCTGTAAAATTCAGTATGTTATATCCGAGGTAATTTTATCCAATACCATCTAATGTGTTAATGCAGGGTTGTCCAACTCGCGGCCCGCGGGCCACAATCCGGCCCGCGGACGACTTCAATCCAGCCCACCGAGGCCTTCCAAAAATGTAATAAAGCAATCCATCTTTTCGTTGCTTCAGAATTTTTAGTGTACAAATTCATAATCTCATACAAAAGTAACTGGTGCTAAGGTAGGTTGCGCTATAATATTCCTGAACTCTCGTGTGTGTTAATGTCCCATTTGAAGCTGATCATACTGGCGTTCCAAATTCATTGCAAATGAAGCTCACTGACTTTCACAACAATAGTGACTTGAAAGCTGCATTTATTCATAACGACTTGCTAACTTTTTACGGCCGAAGTGTTCCTGGTGAAACATTCCCAAACAACATAGTGAATCTAGCTTAAAAGACATTGTGTCTATTTGGCACTTATTGTGAACAGATGTTTTCGAGAATGAAGAACATTAAGACTAAACAGAGGTCACTTCTTCTGGATGAGCACTTGTGTGGAGTTATAAGAATTGCTGCGTCGACAGAAGGCACCAATATAGAGCATCTCTATATCAAAAACAATGTCAGACTTAACATTAAACTCTTACTTGCAAGCCTGTAACTGTAAGACTAAGTATTTGACTAGCTGCCTAATATCGTACAAGTATGACCGAAACCTTTTTGTGCCATGAAACCCTTTGAATTTTTGAACATTGTCAGCAGAACCCCACTCATAATACGGATTGAAAAAAGGGAAAAGACATGACTGTTTCGCAAAACAATAATGTTTACATAAAAGATGCATAAAGTTTTTTTAGCTCAAAAATGTTTTGATGCACGCAGGTGCATTTTATACCAGAAATAATACGGTAATTGTTTCACCTGAGTCTGGTGCATTAAAAAAATATATATATATATATACACACACGCACACACACACATATATGGGCGGGAAGTTAGCGGAGTGGTAACAACATTGGACAATGGAGCAGGATGTCGCGGGTTCGAGTCCCGCAGGAGCCCTAAAGGTCGACTCAGCCTTTTTCGCGGTGGTAAAATGAGGAGCAGTGGTAAAAATCTCTGCGATAAGTCAAACAGGTACGCTATGTGATACACTAGCCCCGTATCCGTGGCATTGCACGCCTGGCTGAGGGCTATAGAAAAGGAGATCAGCGCCACCTTATGAGCCATGAGGCTCAGGGAAGGACTTTGACTTTTCTTTTGATGACCGAAACAGTGTCTTTGACTAGAATCAGTCGATTAAACTTTAATGTGTTAATGCATCACACAGGCTGTACATTGCAGTAATAAACGAATCCATTATAATGAAGTTCTACTGTAGTTTTCAATGTAAAATTATTATGAAAACAAATTAACAATTCTCTTTCATTTCAGGTCTTTGATTTTTTAATTAGAAAAATATCACAAGCAATAATTTCATTTACAGTTAGCCCAAAGCTATGGCACAGAGATCAATTCCAAAGTCCATTTAATAAATTAATATATGACAAAAATTGCTTTCAATTATGCAAAGATATCAGCTGATCCATAAATGAAAACTATCCAGCCGTTACTTTAAGGAAAACTGGGCTTCTCTATAAGTCAAACTCCAAAAACAACATTAATACATCCTTTCAGCTAGTATGTAAAAAAGTGACAAGTAGTACTGACATCTTTAAAACATTCAGCTAAAAGAAACAAAATCATTTTACTTGTATAAAATTAAAAGAATGCACAAAATTAAAGCGATTAAAATATTCTACAACTGTCATTAAAACATTAATGCTGAAGCGAGTCTTAATACTTGATGAAGATGGAAACTGGTTTCTTTAATTGAAAGACAACTCAACGACTCGATTATGACTGACAAGATAGATATAAAAGTAAAGCGATTTTTGGCAAAGTGGAATAAAGTTTAGCAAGAAAACCATAAGTTAAAGTTTAAAAATTGAAAATATGCTTAATAAATTTGATTCATTTTAGACCAGCATTATTCAAGACTGAACAAAAGCCAACAGTCTGTTATTTCAATATGAATAAAACTAAAGCTTCTAATAATACAACAAATTAACACCTATTTTAAAATGTTAATAACTAAAGAGAAAATAATAAAATTGCTTAATCATTGCAATTATCATCCTTTCATCACTGGTGTCAGAGATTAACAGCGGACTTTTTCAGTATGGATAACTGACACTGTGCACACAAGTTTTATTAACAGAAAAAGCTTTGCTAACACTATGAAGCAAATTCTTCAAACAAATTATTATAAACAACTCTTACTCTGGGAATTAAACTTCTAAAACAGCTTTCTTTCTGTTAGACAAAGCCTCCAAACTTAGCATAAGAAAAATCTAGTTAATACTTAAGTCAGTTACAGTTGGCACTCTTATATTTTGTCATGTGCTGTTGAACTTCTAGTTGATCTGACTTGTCAATGGACAATACTTCCACTTCTGCCACACAACCCATTGCCAATCGTGGCAAATCACTCGACTTCCTGACAGCCCCACTCTCACTTTCATTTCTCCCAACATTCTCAACAAAAGCATCCTTAGACAACTGAGAATTCTTTTTAGCTGGAATTGGTGGCAGAAGCTTAAGCTTTTTATTCAGCGCCTTTGCTCTATCAATCTGAGGACTTTTGGAAGCCAAGAATGGAGAAGGATCAGGAACAACGTGCTCAGCGGAAGATACAGACTTTCGACTTGCAGACCATGCACGATTTGATCCGGCAGATCTTGAACCCAAATCTGCACCAAATTTCTCATTGGCAGTCACAGGCGTCTTAACATGTGAGTAACGTCGCATTTTTGGAGCTGCATCCTTTGGAGGCATGGGAGTTGTAAAGTCAGTTTCTCGAGGAGAGGAACCAGCAGAGCCACTTGTTCTTTCAGCTTTTGAAGTCAACGAACTGTCTTCACTTCCAGAATTTGAACTGCTAACTGGAATTGATTTTTTGGTTCTGTTTCGTAAAAGATAAGAAATGGATGGACTTCCAGATGATTGTGTAGAATCAGTTTTAACATCTGAATTGGTCCCGATCTTGATCCCAGCAGATCGTAATACATAAACTGGACGTTCATTTGAAGCATTTTTGTTGGTTTGTTTAGACGAGCAATTTGGATTGACTGATACACACTTCTCAGAAGACTTCAATACAGCTTTTGTAGAGACATCGACATTGTCACTTGTAGCCAGTAATGCTTCAGCCTCTTTCATTTTCATTGAATGCAACTTTGCCATCAAGTCCAAAACAGTTTTGGCCTTGCTTTCTAGCTCATGTTCAAGTGATGAAATTTGTCTTGATTTCATTTTCAGCTCAAACTCTTTTTCATTCTCTACTGTTGCAAGTTTATTCTTCATTTCCTGTAATTCAGCAGTTTTATCATGCAGCTGAATCTCCATTTCCTGGTTTTTCTTTTCAGAAAGGCTAAGTCTTTCTTCCAAATCCAAACTTTGTAAATTATTCATTGGATCTGAAAAGCAGAAAAATGCACCTACTGCTCCATAGAACAGCTTCAAAATGAAAACAACTTTAATTATAACTAGCTGTAACCAAAAGTTACAATACCACAAGTGTTCATGATCGCATGAACTTCAAACGTGCAAAATATTCATGCAACAGATTACCGGTAGACTAGATGTACAACTAGACACACAAAGTTGCTACCATGAAAGGTGAACCAATAAAACTGGAACCACACTGTTTTGTTTAAGTATTTTCACAAACCCCTGGTCAAAATGCATGATATTTGGTGTAGTAGCTCTGTGGTATTATATCCTGAATACATCCATTTAAGCTTTTTCCAAATTCTGAAGAGCAACAGCGCCACCTAGCAAAAATGCAGGGTGGGTGGGGGTGGGCAACCCTTTTCATGAATGGCCACCATCAGTCACGATCAGGGTGCGCTTTGTGACCTAGAGCAGTGGGGGGGGGGAATATGTCGAGCTGGGGGTTTGTAGTTGTTGAGGAAGTGTAGCAGTGGGGGGGATGTAGTGATGGGGGGATGTAGCAGTAGGGGGAATCCCCCTTCCCCCTACACATTGCGCCCTGGTCACGACCAATGTTCCCTCTAAGCTGTGCTACCACGTGCTGGTGCACAGATTTCCAGCTAGCAGTGCATTGATTTCTACTTGAGTGCAGGAGCAGGAAGTATGATAAAATTTGTGCTATTGATTATATTAAAATAAAAAGTCAAGGAATTTTTAGCAATCAAGCAGTGCCGTCACAGATCTTGCGGGAACTTTAAACACTGTGCAATAACAGTATGAAGAAACACTTCAAGCCAGGGTTTAATCTAAGCCATTTCCGGGGGGAAATTGCCCCTTCCCCCCAAAAATTTCAAATTCTCCCCGGAAATGTTGGCATACTACATCAACTAATAGCAGCCCCTAGCTGACTTCCCCCCCCCCGGCAGTGTTTATTCTAGCCACCTTGACATTGGGGGGATTTTGAAATGTTTGGGGGGACAAGGTTTGACGTCTCAAAAGTCTTGAAGAGAAAAAAGGTCATCTTCCTATAAAAATGTGGTGGCGAGCGTTTTCCCTTCTTAAACGCTCTGTAACAATCTTCCTTATTTTTTCCCCTCTCCAAAAAATTAAAAAAAACCCGTCGCCACACTTTTGGGGGAAATTTCCATCTCCCCATGCAACATGTAAAAAAAAATTTTTTTTTGGGAGGGGGATTTTTTTGGGGGTCCCCCAAAAAAGGGCCTAGAATAAGCACTGCCCCCGGCTTTTTCAGTTCCCGGAGTCCAGGAGTCTAGATTAAACACTGCTTCAAGCAGAAACCTTCCAAACCACTTCCGCCAATTAAATTACTTCATAACCCTTTCCCCGAGCTCAGCTCATCCAACGTTATCTGCCGTTATTTGGGATCCAAGAGCCAGGCTCGTCATGTAAGTTTAGAGGCGTTTCGTGAAATGTACATGATGTATCACAGACGTTTTATGCTGCAAATCGCTTTAGTACCCATCCATTCGCTAGATAGCAATTATTTTTCAGCTACATGGTATCCTTGAAAGAGAGAATATATATTCTTTGGAGCAAAGGGTGAGACTAATAACTTCCAGAATTCAACTTTTTCGGGTTAGAATTGATCTATCTTTACCAAATGTTGCATGATTTTCAAACTTTTTGATTTATTTTGTTCCTTTGACATCCCCCTAGAATTTTGCCGCTGACGAAAGTGGGGTTACCGCTGAAAAATTTTAGCTACGGAGCTTCTAAAAATTTTTTGGAGGGGGTTTTATTTTAGGCCGTAGAGTGGACGCTACCCCCAAATTTTGTTTTGCATGGATGGTTAGAAAGAGGAATAAAAAAGCTAAACAACGGTGCATACCTCATCTTCTTAGCTCTTATATAGCCCGAGATATCGCAAATTCAAAAAAAAGAATTTTCTCGCAAATCGTAGCCAATACTTTCGTTTCGACAAAGGTGTTCAGGTTAGACTTGATGTATCTTTACCAAATGTTGACCAATTTTCAAACTTATTGATTTATTTTGTTCCATTGATATGTCCCTACAACTTTGCTGCCTATCTGATAGGGGTTACCACTGAGAAAATTTTGGTATGGAGCTTTGAAAAAAAAATTTAAAGGGGGTGCTATTTTAGGCCGTAGAGTGGACCATACCCCCAATTTTTTGTTTTGCACGGATGGTTAGAAAGAGGAATAAAAAAAGATAAACAATGGTGCATACCTCATCTTCTTAGCTCTTATATAGCCTGAGATATGGCAAATTTTAAAAAAATATATATAGTAAATTTAAAACGTTACAGTTTTCATTTCTGAAGAACGTTTTCCCAAAAATTAAATCCCCAGTACGGTAACGTTGTCTGAAAATTTAATCCACGGTGAAGAGGTTAACGCCCTCTTTCTTAGTGCGCAGTGTTGTCATCTCGTTATCATAGGCGGCAATCATGGGTAAGTGGGATTGGTTGATGGAGTTTTATGTTGAAACTGCAATGCCGGATTTAACTGAATGCAAATGTATATAGCTGACTGAAATTTTTGATTCTCTAACTTTTAACTTGCAATAATATATTGTTTTGACTAATTATCATACCATTACTAAAGTATGGTTTCAAGTAATCCTTAAGACTGGATGATTTGAAAATTGCGACCTAGATGCACAACAAAATAACAGTAAAATTGTTGCAAGATACAAAAGCTAACTTATTAAATGAGAGAAGCTGAAATCTAATAAGTTAAAGTTGTTTTTTTAATTTTATTTAATTTTAACGATAAGATATAAAGACACGTTTTGGAAATGGTAACACTAAGCATACTGTCATTAGCCTACTTTTGTAGTTTAAAATTAAATTCAAATTAGAAAATCAACTTACTCAAGCAAATTCAGCTTACCTTGTTTAATTTTGGTTAATGTGCAAGAATTTTGCTGTTACTTTACTGCATATATATGTCATAATTTGTATACAATTGCAGTCAGGTGGTGGTGGCCATTTTCCTACAGAACATAAAGTCTTAAGGTGTACCTAGCTTTATTGAACTATTATCAGTGGTGTCGTGCAGCAATTTTTTGGGGAATGCCCATTCCTAGCACAAAAAAGTCTGACAAGCAAAAAAGATCAGAGCCCGAAGTGAAGTAGACATATTGCACCCTTAATTCCTGAAAAAATTTAGTGAGCAAAAAAAGGTCAGCACCAGTTTAATGAGACATAAAACGTCATTTGTTTCAATTACATTGCAAAAACACCTTTTTAGGGGATGCCCAGGCATCCCCAGGCTACCATTATACGACATCTCTGATGTCTCTGATCTCTGTGGCCCAGACACCGACCAGATGGGGCGCGAAAATTGACTCGGTTGACCCCTTTTTGCTCGTCAAACATTTTTCGACTTGGCCACGGGCGCCCACTACTCTCTGCACGCCACTGGAGAACATTTAATGTAAACTTTTTAATTAGCATATAGTTGAAATATTCAACTGCTTACTTGCATAAAATTTGACTGAATGAATGTTTTAGATAAATAATTAATTTTGATGATGACAAACAGCAAATGTGAAATATTTCTTTGGCATTCTTTGCACTTTCAGAAAGAACAGATTGCTTACTATTGCTGTGGTCTGCAGAAAAGTAACTTGTATTTAGTAGATGTTAATTTTTATGCTAGAACTGTCAGACCTATATAGGCTAATTTGAAAATTGCAACAATTATGAGCAACAAACCTAACCCTCAAAGTGTTTATTATTTTTAATAATGTTGCATTAATTAGTAGCCTGTGTTGTTCAGTCTCAGCCACTGTATCTCATGATAAAATACAAATTTAAGAAAATAAAAGTCACATTCACTAAACATGGCATTTCAAGATGTAGATATTTTTTAGATATTTTTGTCCAAAATGCACTAACACTCACCTAAGAGCATTTGGAATGTCAAAATATTTTTCTGAGTGCTTTGCTCCTGGACCCCAGAGGAAGAGAGGGGAAGGGAGGGAGTGGAGGGAGAGGAGGACGGGAGGGAGGGTTTAGCCGCTCAAGGAGAAAAACCAAACACAACCCATGGCTTTAAGTAAAATATTTTAGCTTACGGTAAGTGGCTCTTATAATCATTCTTCTGTTTCTCTTAGCTGCCAGAATGAATGACCCAAAAATATGTATTTTATAAAAATTTTATGATTAATTGTTATTTGGCCCAATAAATCCTCATCCAAAAATATCAATATATCAACCTCAGCTTCTATGCTTCACTATAAATGCCATTCGGTTCCCATTGTATTATAGGCTGGATTATAACCAAATTATGTGTGGAGTGGAGAGGATGGATCAACTTATTTCCTACTACATTGTCTTTTGTGAAGGACTCTGAATTAGTACATGAAGACTTCAACTAATTTATTTAGCAGTTGTCAATGCCTTCCTGATCTACAACAAAGTATGTGGCAACAAACGCAACACGTGGTTTCACAGGCAGAGCATTAGTTCATTACTAATGAGCAGTGGCTGGCCAGAGAAAGTTTCTATTAGCTCACGTTTCCTTCATAGCAAGGCGTCAGATCTTTCTCAGACGTCTGGACAACATTACATGGACCTCATACCAACAACGAAATCAAAATCAGCTCCCCACATAAGAAAAATATTTGTCAAGTAGTCACTTATATGGTCATTCCTTCTTGCAGGGAACCTGGCTGGCAAGTGTAGGACTGAGGAGACAAAAACATAGGCCATGTGCATTGGATAAATTGGATCTGTCAGAGGAGGCAGAAGCATGCGCAAGTGAAGGATGTGCTGAAAAAAATTTCAACTCAGAACTCGAGAGTCTATATCGAGGACAAGAAAGAGAGATGAGGGACTGTAAACGATAAAAAATGGTAATGGTCATAATGATTCTACTGGATCATTTCAGAGTGTTGATATTTTCCCTTTGATATTTCCATTTTCATTTCTGCTTCTTTCAATCTGTCGTTCTCGAAGTGAATATACAATGTGTAATAAACTTTCAAAAGTCTTTTTATAATAATGACCAAGTAATAACGTGGTCCAAGTTCTGGAAATAAAGAGTCCTTCAATTGCTCAAACTGATGACTACATATTAAGCAAATTGAAACAAGATATACTGACCATCTTTAGGGAAGTCATTCAATGCAAGTCTGAGAGACAATTCTGCAACAGACATTCAAATAAATAATAGGCCAACCATAACATTACATGTTAATGCAAAATTATGTAGTATGGCAGAATAAACGGGCACCAGTAACGAAAAGGCTAATATTAGTTTTATTTCATATATTTAAAATTATAAAATTCTTTTTAAAAGTAAATTAAACCACTTCAAGGCTTAATGTAACAGCAATTAATTATTAAAAAATTTAATTAGGCAGATATTCTTCTGACATAAAAAAAACTATTATGATAAAGAAAAACTGTAAACAAAGTAGATAACAAATTTCACAATGAAATGCAAAAGTGTGGCATGACAAGACATGACAATGGACAGAGCATAAAGAGATAAATTGTACATATCTAAGGTGCCACCTGATGTCCCTGATTTATTGTGTCTAGGTATCCAAGGCCCAGCTGACAATTTTCAAGACTATGCAAGTGTAATGGCTTTCAAGTGTCATTTTAATTCGAAATGTACAAAACAACAAGTCAGAATACAGAAGATTCACTTCTGACAGTGTCTTTTAGGACATACCTGCATCCAAGGATAAGATCAACCCATGACTATATGGACCATGCAAAAGCTTATTTAACTCTCAAAAATTGGGCATTATCAGACCCAATCTATACTCCTATGCATATATAGGAGCGTCGTTCTGGGTGGTTCGACGATATTTTGCGCTCGTTTTAGCGCAAAATGTGCAAGTAGTGACCTTTCTGTCATTTTCGGGAGGTCCTCTGCGCTTTTCTCGGGTGGATTAGGACGATTTTAGTCGCTGATTCGTCGCCTGTCTGGTCTGCCATCTTGTTTTTCGATTTTTCTATCAACGTGGCTCGGCAGAACTGCAGACTAGATACCCATGCTGGAATGCTGCGACATCCGTTCTAATCGTAACCTGGAATTCCATCCAAAGTCGGATTCACCTAGCTCGGTGACGGTTTACTCACGGGAGTCCGCATCTCAGAAATTCTCCGTGTGGCTCGCCTCGCAGACAGTTCTTACAACATCTGCGGAATTTTTCAACATCTCATCTCGTGTTTTTGTTCCTTTGACGTGCCTGGTGCGGACGGTTCTACAGCGGAAGGCTCCTTTCTACGGGATTCGCTACCGTGGGTGTTTGGGCGGCGATTTCCGTCGTTTCCATCAGGGCTGACTTTACGCTGTCTCTGTTATCTGACGTTTGCCATCGGCATGCCAAAGTATGTCAAAGCGCCTTTGACTTCGACCTTCGTCGTGCGTACGGCGCTATAGAAGTCGTCAAGAAGATAAAGATATATATAATTCACCTCTTTGCTAATTGAAATATTGGCACAATATTTTACTGACACTATAAAATATAATATTTTTGTAGGTAAAGTTGTGTGAAGGCCTTGCAGAGTCAACAATACAGCTAGAACAGCTTGTAAACACAGGCCTCTAATCCATACAGTTAGCCCCTTCACCGTTCATTAAAAAAATGTAATCCATTACCATGGCAGCCATTTTATTTAGTACAGCAATACATTACTTTAAAATATTGTAAACACTTCCGACTTTGGAGCATAGAAGCTAAAAAAACTTTTTAAAATGTATATAAAGGTCAGACTCAGTATCCCTTTATCACTTTACGTCCTCAATCACTGAATTTCTACTTGGAGATCGAAAGAATAAAGTCTTACAAGCGCTACACAAAAGGCCGCTACTGGAACCAAAATAACTCCAGTTCAACTACGACCAGAAACCTCAAAATTGCTTTGCTCAAAATTGCTTTTATTTGATTTAGATTTGCTTTAGATTTTGATTTCCTGTGACATCCCCACTTTCTTGAGAAATGTTACCACATGGCAACGAATATCCGGTCACTGCCATTACAGGCAAAATCCAAGGATTGTATCGGAAAATATCAATATTCTATAGAGTTAGCAGCATAAATGTTCGAATAAATAATAAGTGCCATCTGGCAAATAAATCGATACTAAGCCCATATATGTACAATAACGAGCCAGGCTCATGTAAAACGGTTAGCTGTAGGCTTGCAAAATACTGCCTGAGTCCCTCTCGGGGTAAACGGTTAAGCGTCGATTACGTAACCCGAGTCTCACTCAGGGTAAACGGTAAAAGTTAACCAAATGAAATATGTAAAATAACTTTCTACAAAAATTTCTCTAGTCGCCATTGTGATTTTTCAGTCTAATCAATTAAAGAATCCATAGAAAATAACAGATTTTTAAATTGTTACATCAAGAGAAAAACTGATTGGAAAAAAGCGGCTTCAAATATAAGGCCCTCAAAATTTGTGGACCTCAATCTACTGGCACCTCCTATTTCAATTTGTGAACTGTGCATGACTCACATGGTTATGTATGCCCAAAATCCCTTGTGATACTTTGCAGGTAAATAAATAAAATATGGTAATTATTTTTAGCATTGAACACAATTCTCATCTAAATTCACAACTGTAGGACTCCCCACTGCAAAATATAGTGCAAAATAACAGATGTTTTAAAAGGTTAGAATACAAAACTCAACATCACATCAGTCCGTTCTGCATGCCGCAGCGCGGGTGATCTGCCATGCCTCATTAGAACACATTACTCCACTGCTCCACGACCTGCATTGGCTGTCCGTACCAGAGCGGGTCCACTTCAAGCTGGCACCGTTGACCTTCCGTTGTCTGAACGGTGCCGGTCCTGAGTATCTTGCGTCCGAGTTCTCACGAGTGGCGAATCAAGCGGGCCGGCAATGCCTGAGATCATCTGGATCTGCCTTACTGGTCGTCCCGAGGACCAGACTGCGTATTGCTGGGGATCGAGCATTTCCCGTGGCAGTGGCACAGAACTGTCTACCTCCATCTATACAGCTCTCTCCGACTTTAGATACCTTTAAGAAGAGACTTAAAACCAGTGTTGTTAAGTATCTAAGATACATGTATCTAGATAAGTATCTTTTAGATACAAAAAAGTATCTTGTATCTTGTATCAAGATACATTTTCCAAAAGTATCTAGTATCAGTATCTTAGATACAAAAAAAGAGTATTTGTATCTGTATATTTAAATTAGATACAAGATACTTTTAAACTTTCAATAGAGGTTGACTATATTGGATATTGGTGATATGTGGACATTTCAAATATACTTTAAGCTAAACTATTAAGAGATATATAATTTGAATAATATGATAACCTCTTTGGTTGTAAATTTGCGTTGCATCTATGACTAATTTTCTCTGTACTAGGTTTACTTTGAAACAAACTCTTCTTGGAAATTTTTTTATCAATACTAACTTCTAAATAAAGTATCTTAAAAAGTATCTTGTATCAAGATACTTTCAATTTGTATTTGTATCTTGATACTTTTTATATCATGTATTTAGTATCAGTATCTTTGATACATTTCCTCACATGTATCTGTATCTGTATCTAAGATACATTTGAAAAGTATCTGTAACAGCACTGCTTAAAACATGGCTATTCTGCACGAGTTATCTGTAATGTGTTCACGCAGTTCGGCTGAATGAGTCACCACATTAATCAGTATGTTAATAATAATAATAATAATAATAATAATAATAATAATAATAATAATAATCAGGTTGCTTATAATATAATTAAAATGCAATATTAAAGCAAGAAAAATGGTCTCAACATACGAGAACATTTCTTTTGTAGTTTGGCAATTTCTTCATGGAGAGCTTTCAGAGTTGCAGCATGTTCTAGTTGTAGGAAAAGGATTGAACTTTCCAGATTAGTCTGAAGAAATGT
The DNA here is from genome assembly GCA_018105865.1 of Metaphire vulgaris. NCBI lineage: Eukaryota > Metazoa > Annelida > Clitellata > Crassiclitellata > Megascolecidae > Metaphire > Metaphire vulgaris. Next base: position 2,670,173 of record CM030870.1, on the reverse strand, counting down.
TGCCATCTACCATAACAAAGAAACCACAAAAAGTAAATAGCCATTTGCACAAAAAATCAATTTCACAAATATTTCAACCTGCACATCGACATCCCACCTCAGTACCGACACTCAGTTGCACTCACGTCTAACTATAGACAACCGGGTCATAACCCTATCACATTCCAAGTTCCAAACCATGCCTTGTGCTCTTCCCTACCCTTGCTGAGGCTCAGGGTGCCCCTCAACCACTGGATACAGTTTTTCACAAATAAAGCTGTTCTTAGTCGTTCCATAGAGTTTGTAAAGAGCGTCAGGAAGGAGGTGGGACGAGATGTGCAAGTTAGCCAGTACAACTATTGATCAGATTGCTTGGTGTGATGCGAAGATGGCAAAGCAGTTATTCACCACAACGCTGAGGTATAAACATTCGAAATTGCAGATTTGTCCCTGTGGTAAATTACCACCTCTATCAAGCTAGTTATATTCTTGGTAAATGAACTTTCGATATTGAATTAAATAGTTAAAATTTATTTAAGCCTGCTTATCAGACGAGATTGATTTGCAACGAACTTTACAGTTCTGAAATTTACATTATGATCATTGACTCAATGGAAGTAATTAATTTTGATCAGAATTTTCATCATACACAGCATCCCTTTTATACACCAAATGAAAAAGCACAATGCGTTGCCGTCAACTTCGCTACAAATCAATTTTCGTCTGACAAGCAGCCTTAAAATAAGTATTAACTATTTAATTCAATATTTATTTTATAAATGCATTTGAAAGCCACCAACGGTGAATGTGCATCGGGATGACGGCAAAATAAAGCGAAATTCCGCAGTTTGCGGCTGCTGTCGCCTTCCTCTTCACTTTCAATGTAATTGAAATTCCGATTTTAATCGCCGAAATTCTGCTTAAAATTAACAGCCTCCGTTAATTCTATTTATTCATTTGTCGAAAATGTAACCTTCCGATATAATTGAAGACAGCCGCAACGAATTCTGGGAAATTAATCAGTTGCACGGCAACGGAAAATGCAAAACTGGTATATAACTAGTTAAATTACCTGCGGTTCCATGTAGAGTCCTATTTTAGAATTAAAATTTAATAAAATTTTATTTCGCATTGATACATGATCGCGACAATTTTGATTTTTTTGTTTCAAATTGAACAGTTTAGAAGGAAAATTGTACAATGCATTTAATCTCAGTGGTTTTCACACAGGCTTACTTAGCCTCCTAAACCACTTAAAATCACATTATTATTATTATTATTATTATTATTATTATTATTAATTCATTTTAATTTCAAACAGTGTAGTACCTAATTGTACCCTCACCTTACATCTGCCAAAAAGAAGTACTATTCTAACATCATTTCAACAAAATTCAATATAGCTCAAACCCACGTAAGCTCTGGAAAACTGTAAATGATCTTTTCCATCGCAAAGAATCAAAACCTCTCCCTCAATCCATTTCCCTGTCAGAACTTGCTGAATCTTTTGCTAATTTCTTCTCTGCAAAAATCTCCAAGATTTGCAGTGTCCTTAAGTCTTTTACTATTACTCAAACCACCTCTCCTCATTACCCTTCTCCCCCACAACCTCCATGCAATTTATCCAGCTTCACTCCTGCAACTGATGAAGAGGTATCCAAACTGCTTTCTCTTCCAAACAAACAATGTGACCTATAGATAGGCTAGATCCCATACCTACATCTTTACTCAGTTTGCCATCGTGCTTAGCCTACGCCTATCATAACTAGAATCATTAACCTCTCTCTTACCTCAGGCACTTTCCCATCTTCATTCAAAACTCTTTTGTCACTCCTCTCCTAAAAAAGCCTGGTCTTCACAGAGAAGATCTTATATAATAACTATCGCCCCATCTCAAATATTTCACTTCTATCAAAACTTACCGAGAAAATTGTGCTTTCTTGACTGACCGAACACCTTTCAAATAACTCGCTATATATATATAGGGCCTATATAATGCTCATCAGTCTGCCTGCACTAAACATCACCCAACGGAAACCGTTCTCGCCTACATTCATGACAGACTCTTATAACCGCAATTGGTCTCGGACAAGTTACTGGCCTTTTATCTCCTTGACCTCTCTGTTGCATTTGATACCATAGATCAGCGGTTCCCAAACTGACATGTGGTCCGCGGACCGGAGGGGGTCCGCGGAGGATATGGCGCGGGTCCGCGAGAACCTCCAAAAATATAGGGTTAGGTTTAGGGTTAGGGTTAGGCCCAACCCAAACTCAGATGACCTTATTTTTTGCTTGTCACTACATTTAGGAAGGATCCGATGATGATGATTTCTTTTTGCTCGTCACTACATTTTCTTGTTCACTTGTTAAATAATGCGGTCCGCGAGCTAAGCTGGGAACAAAATAGGGGTCTGCGATCAAAAAAGTTTGGGAACCTCTGCCATAGATCACAAAATTCTGCTCTCTCTCTCTCTCTCTCTCTCTCTCTCTCTCTCTCTCTCTCTCTCTCTCTCTTTCTCTCTGTCTCTCTGTCTCTCTGTCTCTCTCTCTCTCTCTCTCTCTCTCTCTCTCTCTCTCTCTCTCTCTCTCTCTCTCTCTCTCTCTGGTTTGGAATATCTGAAAAAGCTCACAACTGGTTTTCATCTTATATAGGGTCTTTTCAAGTGTCCTGTCTTTTAGCCAAATTTCTCTATCTCACAGTGTAGATTTTGGAGTGCCTCAAGGATCTGTTTTTGGGCCTGTACTGTTCATGCAGCCTTTACACCACACCGCTCTCATCTTTAATTAATTCCCTCAATTTATAAATCACCAATTTTATGCCGATGACACTCAGCTATTCCTTTCCTTCTCGCCTCTTTTATTAAATTTAATGCATCTATTATTGAGCTTGAATCTGCAATTCTGCATTCTCGCCAATCTCTGCATGGATGTCACCTAATCTCCTCGATCGCTCTTAACCCATCTAAGACAGAGTTTTGATTTTTAATTGGACTACGTCAACAACTAAAAATATTGACAATCCTAAACTAGTTTTGGCTCCTGACACCACAATAATCCCTGTTCCAACTGCTAGAAATCTAGGATTCAAATTTGATTCTTTTCTAAACTTCGAAGTTCGAATCACAACTCGACCTCCCAACTATCAAAAGCCTGCTATACGTTCATATTCATGACCTTCGCCGACTACGCCCTTGCCTAGATACTAAAACTGCCTCCACAATTGCAAGCTAAATAGTCGACTCCAAATTAGATTATTGTAACTCCCTCTACTATAACCTTCCCAAAGCCTCTATCAACAAATTGCAATCAATACAAAATGCACTTGCTCGTGCTGTTACTAAGTCACCTAAATTCTCCCATATTTCGACCCACACGTTCATCATCTTACCTCACTCTGTCACGCCCACTCAATCAGTCATCCCTGAAAATTTGCAACCGTGCCTTCTCATACGCCTCACCTGAACTTTGGAACTCGATCCCAGCTTCCCTCCGCAGACTTGGACACTTTCAAACAATAAAATCTGATTCCTCATTTCCTATAATTCCCGCATTATCTCCTCAAGTCTTCAGGTCTAAGCTTAAATCATTCCTTTTTCTAAAATCATATCCTCCATAGCTGTAACAACCTAGCCTCACTGCCCTTTGGACGTTGACTATTGCCTGGCTGTCAGTGGCTGATAACATACCTTCCCTATAGCTATTTTAAGAGAGGCTGAGCGCCTAAGAATAAGCAGCTACTGTTGAGCTGCTTTTCAAGGCGCTATAGAAATCCACGAGATTTTACTTTACTTTACTTTTTAGTACTTTTAAACATTAATCTTATTTTGCAATAACGTAAGAAAGCGTATTCCGACCATTTTTCTCTGAAACTCCACTAAATACTGTATAGGGAATCTGTTTAAGGGTCGTGTCTCCGATCATTCTAAATTTCTAATCGATAGTTTGCAAGATTTCAAAACGATAACACTAATTTACCCTCGAAGGTCTGTATCATACCGTTCATACGACTGTATGTATTAGGCTATTAGCCTAGGTTAACATAAGATCAATTAGTAGTCGACACTCGACAGTATCACCGTAGATAGAATGCATATAATTAGAAACTGTTTCCTTAATAGATCGTTATTAAGACTACCAACGCGATTTACTTCTGCTGGTTTGGATGGAACTTCATATAACGTGAAGCTCTGTGAGCGCATGTGCTCCTACCAGCTGCAGTGCCGTGGCTGCTTCGGGAGGCAGAACATCGTCAGCTACAGACAGTTACACCACAGTCGTCGACTCTGTGAGCCTTGTAGTTTTTTCCTCTTTCATTTTACTGGCTCAGTCGTATGGAAAAGTTGTCTATAATGTTGGAAATTTTGTGACTCACAAAGAAAGTACAGTATTTTGTTGAGGACTGCATGGTAAGTAAGTAAAAGTAGGTAAAATCTCGCGAATTTCTATAGCGCTGTTGGCAGGTACAACTGCTCATTCTTAGGCGCTTAATCTACCGTACAGTTTCAATAGCTTTTGCCGAAGTTTAGTGGTCAGCCAGGCAGAGCAATTCCAGAGATTAGTCAAGAGTGGGAGTGGGGAAGCAGCAAGGCAGACTTTGAACGGATGGAGCAATCTGGTTTATTGACTTGAAGACGAGACGAAAATGTTTATACTAAATTCTCTCTCGAACTTTGGTTTGAAATATATGTATGTATAATTGTATATATGTATGTATGTATGTGCATATATATATATATATATATATATATATATATATATATATATATATATATATATATAATAGCTGTTTAATGTTTATAGTAGAGGTGCACCATCGTGCCTCCTGACAATTATCAGCCCCAAACAATTGGCCAATTATCTTCCAATTACTGACTATTGATTTTTAAAATTTCTTTTATTATTAATTATTATTATTATTATTATTATTATTATTATTTAGGGCTGGTAGTGATTAAAATTTTCTTGTTCGATTAATCAGAAATTTTTTAAATCGATTAATCGATTAATTTCGATTAAAATAATTAGGGCCTACATATAGCTTTTAGCTGATCACCTTGCATTGCAACTCTGCATATTGTCTACTTTGCCGTCTCCAGTTAGCTTTAATCGCTTCCAAGGGTTCGCCGTTTATAGACGGCGGCAGAAAACCATAGCCAAACGGCGTTCACCATTTATAAACGGTGCGCTATATAAGCGTGTGTGTACCGCGGACATGCGATTTTTTGAAAAATCCAACGCGGGAACCGATTTAGTTCACATCCATTCGATAGGCAGCAGCACCGTTTTCGATAATGCTGACTATATAATAAGTATATATGCAAAAGATATTGGCTGTGTAACAACCAAGGCTGGAAAATGTATAGGAAAAATCTTCAGCCGGAGGCTAGAAAAATCATAACTACGCCAAATAGGGTCCGATCTTCAAAATTTTTGCACTTTTCTGTTCCAATTACAACTCCCTACGACTTTCTCGCTCACAGTTGGGGGGTCACCGCTGAAAATTTTTTTTAATTGAGCTTTGAAAATTTTTTGTCTGAGATGGTCCGATTTTGGGGTGTAGAGTGGACCCTACCCTCAAAATTTTTTTTTTGCAAGGATGGTTCGAAAGACCAATAAAAATGCTCAACAATGGTGCAAACCTCATCTTTCTAGCTTCTATATAGCCTGAAATATACTGAGTTGTTCGGCTTTTCACATTGAAAATCCGTTCGCGTAATTGTCATTTCAGCGAGCAATTGGCACTTGGGTATGAAACTTTATAACTACCCCAAATATGGTCCGATCTTCAAAATTTTTGCACCATTCTGTTCCAATTACACTCCTCTAAAACTCTCTCTTGCTTACACTTGGGGGTTTACCGCTGAAGACGTTTTGCTATTGACCTTTGATCAAAATTTGAAAAAAATGTTGGGAGGGGTCCGATTTTGGGGTGTAGAGTGGTCCCTACCCCAAACTTTTTTCTTTTGGCACGGATGGATAGAAAGAGCAATAAAAATGCTCAACAACGGTGCAAACTGCATCTTTCTAGCTTCTATATAGCCTGAAATATAGTAAGTTTATAACGTATATGTTCACGTTTTCATATGAACGCCTTTTCCAAAAATTAATTCCCCCGTCGGGGGATGACTTTAAAAATTTAATTCCTTCTTTAAGAGTTAAAACAAACAAAAGTGCTTGTTCATCTCTCCCCTTAAATGCTTAACTGCAGCATTGCTTTCATTACTCGCCATTGTTGTCTGAACGACTTAGAAACATAGTAAGCTAAGTATGTATTCAAGTAAATAAGTTACAAAAATATTAAAATTTAATAAAAAATTAATCGATTAAAGAAAATTTAAGCGATTACAAATTTTAACGATTAATCGATTAATTAATTGTGAATATCCGCAGCCCTATTATTATTTTTATTATTATAGGGCGGGAAGTTAACAGAGTGGTAATAATGTTGGGTGATGGAGCAGGAGGTCGCGGGTTTGAGTCCTGCAGGAGCCCTAAAGGTCAACTCAGCCTTTTTCGCGGTGGTAAAATGAGGAGCAGTGGTAAAAAATCCCTGCGATAAGTCAAACAGGTACGCTGCGCAATACACTAGCCCAGTATCCGTGGCATTACACGCCTGGCTTGAGGGCTATAGCAACGGAGATCAGCGCCACCCTATGAGCCCGTGAGGTTTGGGAAGGACTTTGACTTTTGATTATTATTATTATTAAACTGACCATTTTTTGTTTGCATCCAGCTATAGAAATCTTTATTTACAAAGGCAGATAACATAAGATAAACATCATTCTTAACTAACAATTACACATATTAACAATTACACAATTACAAACACTCAAATTGAATCATCAACTCTATGGAGACAACCCTCAATTATTTCTTTCCTTTACTCCGTCGTCCTTTAAAGCATCAATCTCTGAACTAGAATCAGCATTTTCGTCAATCTCATCATGGATGTCAACTAATCTCCTTGCCCTCAATCCCTCCAAAACAGAATTTCTCTTAATTGGACTGCCACAACAACTGAAAAAAAATTGAAAGTCCCATACTGATTTTAGCCCCAGATACAATAATAACCCCTGCTCCAACTGCAAAAAATCTTGGATTTACTTTTGACTCCTCCCTAAATTTTTAGGCTCACATATCCCAACTATCGAAAACCTGTTATGCTCACATTCACGATCTACGTTGCCTTTGTCCCTATCTTAATATTAAAACTGCTTCCACTATTGCCACTTCAATAGTTCACTCTAAGTTAGACTACTGCAACTCACTGTTTCACAATCTTCCAAAGGCTTTCATATGTAAACTCCAATCGATTCAAAATGCCTTAGCTCGTGCAGTAACTAAATCACCTAAATTCTGCCACATTACATCATTACTCAAATCTCTCCACTGGCTCAAAATAGCAGAAGTTGGCAGAAGTTGCAGAACACATTGAATATAAAATAATATCGATGACTTATAACTCACTTCATACATCAAAACCAGTCTACCTAAGAAATCTGATAATTCCACAACAACCTCGATCTACTACATGTAGATCTTCTTCTCATGTAACTCTCTTTCGACCTCTGAATCAATCATCTCTAAAAATTTGCAATCGTGCTTTTTCATACGCTGCACCGGAGCTTTGGAACTCAATTCCAATATCCCTCCGCCGTCTACATCAAAGCCAAATAACAAACTCTGAGTCACAATTTTTTCTCCTTCTTGCAACATCTCCTCATGTTTTTCTTTCTAAACTAAAATCATTTATCTTCAAAAAATCATTTCCTCCATAGCTGCAACGTCCCACCCACTTGCCCTATTTATTAAATGACCCGGCATGAATGACTCCACCTTTGGCTTTAGCTACTTCATTTTGAGGTTAAGCACATAGGAATAAGGAGCTATTTCGGTGCTTCTTTTGAAAGCGCTATAGCAGTTAACGAGATTTTACTTACTTTACTTACTTACTTAAATGTCACTGCCGGCAGAGAGTGAGAGAGACAGATATAGAGATACTGACAGACAGACAGATTGCCTTGAATTGAAAGGATTTCCCTCTACCATTTCTACTTGCAGTCTTGGATTTATTTATTGATGATGACTAGTTTTTGTATTCCAAAAAATTTTGATAAGACGCACCCGAGTATAAGACGCACCAAGGGGCTAATTGTGTAAAAAATCATATAACCCGCATCTTATACGCGCGAAAATAAGGTAAATATATAAAAAGAAAACAAAATGAATGGAAAACAATCTAAGGCAGAAGAGAATAAGATTTCCGGAACAGATGTGTCTTTAGATATTTCTTGAAGAATGACAGAAAACAGGATGATTTAACAGACCTCAGTAGCTTGTTCCCTGTCTTTGGCCCTGACACTGCAAATGACCTGGAATCGAGTGATGTTTTGCAATGAGATATGCTCATAAGACTTTGAACATCGGACTGCAGGGACAGTTGCAACCTTCGTTATGTTGATATTGTTCAGTACTAAGTCCTGATACTTTTGAGAATGGCCCCACAGTGATAAATTTTGATTTATTTACTGCTTGGTGGTCCTCATCCCACAGATTGCCAATAATTTTAGTCTGAGAATAGTTCCACCACCTGCTGTTTTTTTTATATAAAACTGACACTAACTGTAACTTACATATTATAGCCCTTCTTACAGTAATGCAATTAATAAGAATATGAAGTTTTTTGAAGAACCTGGTCTCAATGATTGGCTTAAATATTTTAAGCCTTGATATTTTGAAACTTAACATTTGATAATGAGTATAATGTATTTATTTGGAAAAGGTGTCCTCAAAGATGGTGAACAGATTGATAATATCACTGATGAAGAGTGGCGTCAAAAGTTGACTGATCAGCAGTATTATGTATGTCGACAACATGGAACTGAAATGGTTGGTTTGTGAAATTTTATTATTTATCTTTTTATTTTAGAAGCCTTTGTGCTTACTCCTTGATTAAAGAGTATTTGAAAGTATGTTAAGTTACAATTTGTACAATAATGTATTATCTCCAGAGTTTTGGAAAGGATTTGAGTGCATTTAGAACAATGTTCTTTACAGTAAAAGGTAAAGGTTCGCCCATACTCGATTTTGAGCTTCGGGCCTGGCGCTGATCTCCAGTGACAGGCAAGCAGCAATGCAGGTGGCTAAAGCCATTAATCTATAGTAGTTTGCCATTGCTTTATCTAGACCCGTGTTTTACCTTCGCAGCCACAGCTGCTACTCAGCTACCACCACTCTTTAGCGAATGAAGACTGAGTTGGAACCCGTTCCGTCAGCATGCCTGTCTAGCGTGTTACCAATCTGCCATCTTCCTGCCCCCTAATGCAGAGGTTCCCAAACTTTTTCGATTGCAGACCCCTAATTTGTTCTCAGCTTTCCTCGCGGACCACAATATTTTGCAAGTAAATGTTACCATTAATATTTGATCAAAATAACGGGCAGACTATTCCCACAACAGCAGATGACTAGCGGCGCTTTCCCTAAGACGACATGCTATGATACGGGCAATCATAATATACAGTACAATCAAACATTGAATAAACGCTGTTACATTAGGCCTACCGATAGATTGAACCCGCTTATTTTTTTCCAGAATCAGCTACTTCGTCAAATTATGTTAAATATAATTACTGTCAATGAGATGATTGTGCTACTTTTTTGACCAACTATCAATTCTTGAGGTATTTTGACACGCACGCACGCATGCAAGTCAATTTCAACAAAAAGTCTCGATCTGTAGGCCAACTTCATTTCATTATTGTTCACTTATATTAACCAGGTAATGGCTAAGAGCCTAAAATCAGTTGAAGATTTCATTGTGTTTTGAGGTGTTCTTGACCTCTTTTTTTAATTTTCTAATTTCTTCTGTTAGCCATTATGGTAAAACTCTGTAACTCTGAATAGTGTGTGACTATTATTTCTGATTGTTGCTGAGGTATGGTCTGATGGTCTTTGCTTATGATTGATAAATGCCGCTCTAAGTGGTCTGGTGGCGGCCAGGGGAATTTGTTGTCAGAATTATATGAAAAAAGTATTGACACGCCCTTAATTTGTTTTATTTCTCCAGACCAGGCAATTGGCAACCGACTAAGCACAGTACAGAGCGAAATATTCATTTCATGAAATAATATCTCTTTATAAACAGCATTCTCAATAAAGACTTTTAATAAAAATTAATAATACCGATGTCGTCTGCTGGGTTCTCTCGCACGTCCTAGCGAGACCTCCTTTGCTTTCCCCCACTAAAATTATACTCCGGTTGGCGATATTATTATAGGCCTGTATATAGATATTATTATGTAGCTCTAGTATATTATATATTATGATCTATATTAATTATTATTGTTATTGGTAGCTTGATAGGCAAACAACATTTGAGAACACAGAATGTTAAAGCTAAAACTACGAAGTGCTACTGAATATTTTGGGAGGCTCTCACGGACCCCCGCCATATCCTCCACGGACCCCCTTCGGTCCGCAGACCACAGTTTGGGAACCGCTGCCATAATGTAGTAGTAGACACCAGTACCGTAAAAGGAGCTTTGCTTATATCCTGTATAATTTTCCCAGTTGACAAAATATTTTCATTTTAGATCAGTGCTCTTCTATAAACAGATGACAAATTTCTGTACCAATGGAAGCCATGTACTACATACTATTTCTTGGCTGGTGTCTGAAATAACTAAATGAAAAGGCTAAAGCTGGATGTTCATTCATTCTTCTCCATGGGCACAATACCCGTTGGTGTCTATTGCAATTTGAGTTCGCCTCCTCCATTTGTCTCTGTATATAATACAGTATGTCTCTGTATATAATATGCAATTTATATGGCTTTGTAAACTTCATATATGTCCATGTTGAACCATTCTTTAATATTGTCTATCCATTCTTTTCGTGGTCTTCCTCTAATGTTTTCATCTTCCATTACTCCGGGCATGACTCTTTTTACCAGCCTTTCATCATTCATTCTGCAGATATGGCCAAATAGTCTGAGTTTCCTTTCAATGACTGTTTCGATGATGTCTTTCCTTATGCTCATTCTTTGTTTCTCCTTTTTGTTGTTGATCTTGTCAAGCCATCTGATTCCTATGATGTTTCTGTAGCACTTCATTTCAGATGTATGGAGTGTATGGCTATTTTTCTTGATTAACCCGTTCACTGTGCGCGATGGCGCAGCCACGTCGGCCGCTATCTTTCACTATTTGTGCGCAATGTGGCTGAGCCGTCCTGTAAGTTTCGTAGCGGTTCATCATTCGGGTAAAATGTCTGAGACACGTCTTATGCTATAAATCGCTTTAGTATCTATCCATTCGCTAGATGTCACCTATTTTTTAGCTAGATTTGCTCTAGTTGCAAGATAATATGTAATCTTTGGACCTTGTGGTCAGACTGTCTTGGACCAAGGACTGTGTATTGGGTTGGAATTGGTGTATCTTTAGCAAATGTGGACCGATCTTCAAAATTTTTGAACTATTCTGTTCCAATTACATCCCCCTACAACTTTGTTGCTCACACAAGTGGGGTCACCGCTGAAAATTTTTTGTTATTGAACTTTGAAAAAAATTTGGGAGGGGTCCTATTTTAGGCTGTAGAGTGGACTCTACCCCCAAATTTTTTTCAGCATGGATGGTTAGAAAGAACTATAAAAATGTCAAACAATGGTGCAAACCTCATCCTTTTAGCTTCTATAATCTATATAGCCTGAACTATACTGAAATGTTCGGTTTTTCAAATTGCAAAATTTTCGCAAATTGTAATTTCTCCGAGCAATGAGTTTTAGGGTTCAAAAAATTGGTAACTACCCTAAATTGGGTCCAATCTTCAAAATTTGTGAACTATTCTGTTCCAATAACACCCCCCTACAACTTTGCCGCTACACTAGTGGGGTCACTGCTGAAAATTTTTTGCTATTGAGCTTTGAAAAAAAATTTGGGGAGGGGTCCTATTTTAGTCTGTAGAGTGGACTCTACCCTCCAAAAAAATTTTTGGCACGGAAAGAACAATAAAAATGCTAAACAACAATGCAAACCTCATCTTTTTAGCTTCTATATAGCCTGAAATTTAGTAAATTTAAAATGTATATGTTTATAGTTCAGATGAACGCTTTTTCCTAAAATTAATTTCCCAGATTGGTAACGTCTTGTAAAATTTAATTCCATGGTGAACGGGTTAAAGCCTCGCATACATATAGTATTATGCTTAATATGCATGTTTAGAATAATTTTAATTTAGTCTTGTTAGTTATCTTCTTATTTTTCCAGATATTTTTCATTTTGGTGAAGGCTCCGTAGGCCTTTCCAATCCTATTCTTGATTTCTTCGTTGCAGTCATTGTCCCAGGTCAGGAGGCTTCCCAGATGGTTGAATTTTTCTACACTTTAGATGTTTTGTCCATATATTTCTATTTCTATTGGGTTTTCTATTAAATATTCTTTAAGACCAAATGCCATAATCTTAGTTTTGCCATTCTCTCCCCTTCTCTTTTGATTTTTCGTACATTTTCTCTTAAGTGTTTGTATTTGCTGTCTATTACGTTCACATCATCTGCAAATTTGAGGTTATTTATATGCAATTATGCATTCCTTGTACATATATTCCTGTATTGTTGTTGTTGTTGTTGTTGTTATTGTTGTTTATTTCTTCTAGCATGCATTCAGGGTATTATAATTATAAATGTCAATTTGTATAGCCCTATGTGCCTGGCAAAGGCCATAGTCAAGGTAAAGTGATAAAGGACAAGGGTGTTATTTGGTCTTCTTGTTTGGTTGCAGTTGTCAGTTTGAACCATACTCCTATTTCTTGACCTATTCTGATTGTGCATTGTGACTGTTGCCCAAAGGGTGTCTGTGTTGACTTTGTCCATTGCTTTTACAAAGTCTATGAAGCAGTTGTGTACTATTTTTCCTTTCCTGTGTGCTTTTTCTACTATTAGCCAGAGAGATAGTATTTGTTGGATGGTGTTTCTGTCTTGCCTAAATCCTGCGTGCTCTTTAGATATGTATGGTTCTACTTGGTTTCTAAGCCTTTCCAACAGTATTGTCATCAATATTTTGCACAAGTGGTTTATCAGTGAAATTGTTCTGTAGTTGCTACATTCTTGTAGGTCTGCTTTCTTGGGTATGAATACCACTAGTATTTTGGTCCATTCTTCTGGTAATTTCTTGTCATTCTATGCTTGACTGCATATTTCATAAATTATTTTTTGTCAAGCTGGATAGAAATCCCTTAAATTCTTCTTTGCCAAATTTTAGCCATGCTGATGCTTTCTTGTGTTTGTCTCTGGCAAACAGCCATTCACAGGTGATCTGCTGCATAATAAGAAGATGGGCGTTTACTCATGTGTCTGCTGTCAGTCGAAATTGTTCAGGTAAAGACATTCAGTCAGTCTAGTCACTTCAAGTTTTTATTTGATTTTATTGTTAAGTTGATTCCAATGTTGTTGTGAAACTGTGATGGTGTAAAGGAGAAGGAAAAGGAGTCTTTAACACAAGTCTGTTGAACAACGCTAAACAGCAGTGGCGGTTCCACCATGTTGATGGCTGGGAATGCATCCCCACACCAGCTGGATTACCTTTTTTTGCTTGTCAACCTATTTTTCTGGTAAGTTTATAAAAAATCTATTTAAAGATACTGCGAATTACGTTTTTTTTGCTTTTTTTGCTTGTGAGCCTTTTCCGGCAAGGTTTATTAACATTTAGTGGGCAAAAACACTAAGAATTACCTTTGTCATTCTCACATTTCTTTTTTTAAACTTTGCATCCCCCACCAACTTCCTATAAATTTTTCATCCCCACCAAGAATTCCTGGAACCGCCACTGCCGACCAACGAAGTTGAGGCTTGTGAATTTGCCATCCAGTCCAGCACAGAGCACCGGATGTTTTACAGCCAATCATTTTCTAAAGGCAAACCCTTGAGCCTCAAGGGTCATCTATTGGCTAATAAACAACATGTCATACATATTTTCTTAACTAGACAATTATAATCATCTAGGCCAGCACTTTCAACTAATACATTGCCTAGTCATGATGCTAATGGTTTTATGCCATTAAATACAGGTAATGCAGACAAAGCATCTATATTGCAGTTGATGCAACTGGCACAACAATGCTAATACTAATACTTAATACTACAGGCACAGTCAAAAGACTGGCAAAGTATGGCTTAGGCATTTGCTTGATACACATGTCTCCAATATACCATTTGATGGCATGTTACATGACTTGTCATGTAGGCCAATCATTACATTACATTACATTGGCCATTACAATGGCCAATCATTTTCCCAAGATTGAAGTGTGCTGCCTATGCATACTTGGTGCACAATCAAAGGCAGCCACTCCTTTCAAGTTGCCACCAAGCAGTCAAATACCATTGCATTAAAGACTTGATTTCCTTAATTTTAAATTGCAATTATGCCACAATGCCCTGGCTTAATTGGATGGAATGGTCCTTCATTCCTTAATATTAAAAACAATTATGTTCCTTAGACTTAAAATATTATTTAGTTTATATGCAAGACTTATTGCTATGTTAACCTAATAACTAAAGAACAAACTGAATTATGAAGCCACTCCCATTTCATTAAATGAAAAGTTTGCTTTGGCAAAACTCAGCTGAAGTCATTTTCTTATTAAGAATTCCATACCTATCATAGCTTCTTGGGTTTGATCAAAAACTATGAAGGCTGTCAGGCATTGTCATTGGTGATTGAAATTGACCATCAATGTGACTTTACAGCTTACTGATGTCTAATCTACCTACTGTTAGCTGCATAGAGCTTTTGAGTCATGTGATGCAGTTCTGTGGAGTCCATTAGTTGTTTAGGTAGCAAGTTAATTTCCAAGCCTGTATCTAAAGAGATTGATGTCATATGGCTCCAGCTGGTTACTGAGTAGTGTTAAAATTTACTTTGTTAATGAATCGAGTTTTCAGCAGGTGTGACAAGGGTGATCCAGATGACTGCTGCTTGCAACAGTGAATCAAGGAGTAGGCTGCAATTGAAAATATCTTGTCAGATCTCTTATAAATTTGGCAAAATCCATGAGGGTTTGGCATTCAGCCCCTTGCTAATGCAAGGGTTAGCAGAGTTGGGCAAAATCAAATCACAATTCGATTCAATCATGATTTAAATTGCCATGGTTGATTTGATTTGAGAACCAAAGATTTGATTTAAAATTCAGTGATTTGATTCGAATTGATTTGAAACCCAAATCACCATTATAGTACCGGTACATAATTATAGATATTTTGAGTTAAGCATAGAGTTGACTGAGAACTTACTAACTTAGACTCAATAGTTAAATGGTAATGAGGTAAGAGGCAGTAGTTTTTTGAGACAGTGGTAACACTATAATATCAAACCAAACTGGAAGTAGTAGCCATTGTGGTTTGGTTATTTGCACAGTTATTATTATTTCAGGAGAGGCGCATGTCGTTTGGTTGTGGAATCCAGAAAAGACAGCCATTAAATTTCTGCATTCTGGGCAATTGCATTATCACGATGTCAAGTAATTCAGAAGAGAACAGCATTAATGCATTGTTAGGTCGCTTCTTTGATGACAGAAAGAAGGGCCACAATGACTGGTCTATGCGGTGCAAGATGTGTCGTGTTAGGATGCATTCAAAGCCAGGGTCACTTCAAATGTCAAGTTATAAGTTGTATTTTAAAACACTTTTGTGGATGCTACACAGGTGTCTATTTCATCAACTGAAGAAAGTCAATACCTGAGTCTTCCAACAGACACAAGTATGGCACCTGAGGTATTCTGGGCAGCTGAAGGGTCTGCTTACCAAAATCTATGACATATCACACGTCGGTTGCTTAGCATATACCGTTTACTTCAGACTGTGTGGAGAGGTTGTTTTCTATCACCAGGGCAATTATGTCAGCAAGACGCAATCGGTTATCAGCAACAACTGTTGAATCTTTGTTGCTGAGAAAGCAACAGCATGATCTAGAACTACGACAAAGTGAGACTGGTGTACAAGCCATGTGTGAAAGGGAAACTGAAATAAAGCCTATTACTAGTGACAACTGAGTCTTACAGTACGTTGCAACTAATATAACGTAAAAATGTGTCAAAAGGTCATATAGTGCTAATGTTGTATTTTGAAAGATTTGATAAAATGATTTTGATTTGATTTGAAAAAAATGATTTTGATTTGAAATTTCACTGATTGATTGAATCAAGAATTGCAATTGATTTGGAGTATGTGATTTGATTTGTGATTTGCCCAATGCTGAGGGTTAGTAAAGCATTGAAGTTATTGAAAGTGATATGTGTGTTCTATCAGTTAGATGAATATAATTGGTTGGCATTTTTTATTATTTTATTTTTAGGGCTGTACCGAATTATGGCCATTTTCACAAATCCGGCTCCGGCCAAATTCTGGCTGGATTTGTGCTGCCTACACTTGGGAATTTTCTTTAGTTTCACCCTAAGTACTAAGTGCAGTTATAAGTTTTAACATGTAATTATGTTAATTAATGAGTAATAAATAATTTTTATGATTAAAATAAGTCTAATAACAAACACAACAATTTATTAGTGGAGTTAGTGCTCAGTTGAACTGTCAATTTAGGCATGTACCACTACGGCACCAGTCAAGTCTTACAGTTCAATGCCATTTATTTGTAAATCCGTCACTGGCCGGATTTCACTTTGTAGCTCCGGCCTAAATTGAGATCCGGTACAGCCGTAGATATTTGCCATTTCAGGTCAGGTCTTCGTCCTCCAGCTGTGTCCAGCTATTGACTTCTCCATGACATCTCTCCAAAGTTCTCTGTCCTTTGCTATTTCTTCCAAAGTCATTCGATGTCTTCCATCAGTTTTTCCATTGAGGTTCATCCCTGCCATGTGCAGATCCTCTTCCAAACTGTCCACCCATCGTCTTTTAGGTCTTCCTTTAGATCTTCTCCCCTCTGGTTTGTAGTTGAAAATTCGTTTTGGGTTTCTTATTTCTTCCATTCTGAGTATGTGTCCAGTCCATTTCATTCTTCGTTTTCTGATAACTTCCACGATGCTCGGTTGCAGTGTTCTCTCTCTAACTTCTTCATTTGTTATATGTTCTTTGTATCCAATCCTTAGTATTCTTCTAAGCCATTTATTTTCTGTTGCTACTAGTTTTTTCTCAAATTCCTTTTTTATGGTCCAAGATTCACATCCATAAATTAGTATTGGTATTACACAAGTGTTGAGAATTCTTAATTTTGTTTTCATCCCAATGTCATGTCTTTTGAAAATATTGGTATGTAGCCTGTTGAAAGTTGATCCTGCCATTGCTATTCTTCGTTTAATCTCCAAGTCCGAGCCTCCTTTTGCTTCCAATTCACTTCCCAAGTAAACAAAATTCTTCACTATTTCAATTTCTTTTCCGTTGTGTGATACTATTGGCCATTCCCCAACTGTTTTTGTAATTGGCATAATTTTTGTTTTATTAGTGTTTATTTTTAGTCCAAATTTTCCACTCTCCGTTATTAAGGCCAGTGTTAACTCTACAATCCTTGAGAGGCATTCCGCTATTAGACATGTATCATCAGCATATTCTGCATCATCTATGCTTCCTGGCTTTAGAGATGTTCCCAACCCATTCGTGTTTTCAATCCGTCTCATGATGTAATCTAATATAATGTTGAAGAGTATCGGTGATAGAATACATCCTTGTCTAAATCCTGTTTTAATTTTGAACCACTCAGTTTCTTCTCCATCAATTCTGATACATGCTAAAACTGTGCTATATAAATTTTCAATTAGCCTTATTATTTTGGCATGAATGCCATATTTCTCAAGAGTTTCCATGCCCTTCTCTCCAGATTGAGTCATAAGCTTGGGCAAAATCAATGAAGCACATAACCAAATCTTCATTAAATTCTAGTTTTTTTCAATGAGTTGTCGAAGGATGAAGATTTGGTCAGCGCATCCTCTTCCTTTCCTGAATCCACACTGGTTTTCCCTGAGAGTTTCATCCACTGTGTCATTTATTCTGTTTAACATGACTCTGGTGAAAACTTTCCTGGTACACTTAAAAGACTGATTCCTCTGGCATTGTTGCATTCCTTTCTGTCTCCTTTCTTGTGTATTGGTATTATAATTGCTTTTCTCCAGTCTAATGGTGTTTTCTCGGTTTCCCATACTGCTGTTATGACCCGATGTAGCCATCTGATTGTATATACACCAGTGTTTTGGAGCATTTCTGCTGTGATATTGCAGAGTCCTGGGGCTTTGTTTTTCTCATCTGTTTCACTGCCCTTTCTATCTCTTCCATTGTGATATCGTCTTCATCCTCTAACTCATCCTCTAATTTACATCTATCCTCTGATTGATCGATTTCATTAAATGTTTCTTCTGTGTTGTTAGGTCTTTGCGGTTTAGTATCTCATCAAAATGTTGTTTCCATCTGGCCATGATCCTTTCCTTCTCTGTTAATATTTCTCCATTTCTATCCTTAACTGGTTCAATGCTTATTATCTTTGTGATTGTGCTTCCACTTAGTTTGTTGACATTTGCAAAGAGTTTTTGCTATCTCCTCTTTTGTAAGCATCTTCCATCTCATTTGCCATTTCTTCCAACATTTTATTCTTATCCCTGATTAATCTTTTCTTTAGCTGTATTCTTAATTCATTTAATTCAGTAGTCTTTTCGGTTCCACCCTTACCAGGATTCATGGCTGCTTCTTTAGATTTTCTTATTTCTGCCTGTAGTTCTTCTGTTTCTTTTGATATCCAGTTCCTTTTCTCAATCTTTCTGTATCCAAGTTCTTCCTCTGCCACTTTGTTAATTTCAGTCTTGAAATTTTCCCATTCTGTCTCTGGATCTTTGTCATCTGTCAGGTTTGTTAGCACCTCAAATCTGTTTTGATTTTGATCTGAAATTTATTTTTACATCCATTTCATTTAATTTTTCTGTGTCGAAACGTTTTTTTCCTTGGCACTTTTTCCCCACTAATTTAACTTTTATCTCCGACACAATAAGATGGTGATCCGAATTAATTTCTGCAGATCTATATACTCTTGTCTTTCTCACTGATGTCAACCACTCTTCTCTAGTGATGATATAATCTATCAGGTTTTCAGTTTTGCTATCTGGAGAGGTCCATGTGAGTTTCCTACACATTTTTGTATAAATTGAGTGTTGGTTATGCACAAATTATTGTTGCTGCATAATTCAAGTAATCTGTTGCCATTGTCATTTTCATTCCCTTGGATTCCATGTTTTCCTAAAATTTTTCCCCATACTCCAAAATTACTCCCAACTTTTGCATTAAAATCTCCTAGGAGCAAAATAAGGTCATGTCTTGGTGTTTTTGTCTATCAGATGTTGCAAATTGTTGTAGAATTTTTCCTTCTCCTCATCTGAATCTCCTTCTGTGGGTGCATATGCCTCAATTATGGTGACGTCAACATTCTTGCATCTCATTCGAATTTTAATTAGTCGGTCACTAAGGAAAATCACATCAGTAACTGACTTCGTGAAACATGACTCCAAGGCAATTGCCACTCCATGTTCATGAATTCCTGTCTCTGTTCCACTGTACCAAATTGTGTATCCATTTATTGTCATTCTGCCACATCCTACCCAATGAGTCTCGCTTGCCACATATCTTAATGTTCAGTCTCCTTAGTTCCTTCACGTCAGACAAAATGACTTCCCAGTGCTATACAGTGTTAAATGCGTTCCAATGCCCTACCCTTTCTTTCTTTTTGGCTGAGATTACATTGCTTCTTGCCACTTTATCTTTATCTAGGATTCTGTATTGGATTTTGCCTCTTCTCTCACTTAACACTGTCACTGCCAGAGTGCATCGACGATCAGCGCGGACCTTTTTATCCTGGGCGACGTCCGGGCCAGTATGGTAATCTTTGGTTTGTAATGTCATGTTGATTTGTAGTCTTTTGACTCGCCAGGCGGTGACCATTCCTTTCCTGGTGTATCAGGTTGGCCGTAGTGTGTCCTATCTGGTTCACACCCGCCCTCTAAGCATACCTGCATGCTCTGCCTACGTCCGCCTTTGATGCCTGCCTTCTTTATAATTAGAGGATGCCATCATCGCCGTTGAGGACTTCACCCATACCCTGGGCTAGGGGTGCTTTCTGTCGTCGGCATTTCCTCCGACTGTCAGGTGCACCAAACCTTGCCCATATGGGCTCTGCTTATCCCGGCAGATACTCGGTGATTTGCCATTTACCATTCATTAAAATTTTTTAATCCGTTGTCATGTCCGCAATTTATTTTAGTATGGCAACGCATTACTTGAAAATATTTGAATACTTCAGATTTTAAAATGTAGAAATTAAGAAAACTTTAAAAAATTGATATAAAGGTCAGATTTGGTATTCCTTTATCACTTTACATCCTCATTCATTGAATTTGTACTTGGAGATCAAAAGAATGAGGTCCTACAAATGCTGTGTGAAAGACCTCTGACTGGAGCCAAGGGAACTCGGGTTCAACATCATAAAATTCCATTTAACTACGACCAGAAACCTCAAAATTGCTTTAATTCTATTTAGATTTGTTTTTGATTTCAAGCGACTTATCCCCACTTTCTAGAAGAATCTTGCCCCATAGCAACGAATCTCCGGTCGACAAGGCACTGCCATTATAGGCAAAGTCCAAGGGGTCAGTTCCAATTTTCTAGTGCTACCAGCATAAATATTCTAAAAATAAGCACCAATTGGCGGATAAATGGATACTAAACCCATAAACCCATATATACAGTATATATATATAATATATATATATAAGTCAAAAGTCAAAGTCCTTCCAAAGCCTCACGGGCTCATAGGGCGGCGCTGATCTCTGTTGCTATAGCCCTCAGCCAGGCGTGCAATAGTATGGATACGGCCCATACGGGGCTAGTGTAGCACGTAGCGTACCTGTTTTACTTATCACAGGGATTTTTACCAATGCTCCTCATTTTACCACCACAAAAAAGCTGAGTTGACCTTTAGGGCTCCTGCAGGGCTCAAATCCGTGACCTCCTGCTCCATCACCCAACGTTGTTACCACTCTGCTAACTTCCCGCCCATATGTGTGTGTGTGTGTGTGTGTGTATGTGTGTATATATATATATATATATATATATATATATATATATATATATATATATATATATATATATATATAGACTCAGGTGAAACAATTACAGTATTATTTCTGGTATAAAATGCACCTGCATATAATACACACCCTTAGTTTCTAGAGTTATCATAATGTAAAAATTTTAATACCTATGTATAATACGCACCCAAAAATTCACCTGGGAATCTCTATTCAGCAACCTGCTTAGAATTAGAAATGCAGGCAGTTTCCCCACCGGCAGTTGTCCTACATCAATTGTTTAACTATCTTTGTCAAAATCTGTATTGTATTACCTAGACAGTCACAATTTTCTTTCAAATTCTGTCTGGAATTTGAAGCATATAGGCTTATAACTCCACTGTTGACTGTAGGTAAAAATGCCTATAATGTGCATGTTATATGCACGAATATACGGTAAATTTAAAATTATGTACATTTATTTACATAAAATTGTATGTACATCAAATTGATTCCTATGTATAATACGCACCCACACTTTGCACCAATTTTTGAGGCAAAAAGTTTCTTATACACGAGATAATATTGTAGCTGTCAGCTTGGAAAGTACTACACGAATCCATTTTGAGGTAAATGGTTAAGCGTCAATAACGTTACCCAAGTCTGGCTCATGTTAAACGGTAAGGGGATTAAGAAATTTCTAAACAGTTAAATTTGAATGCTTTTAAATTTTGATTTTGCATTTACGGTACAAGATTTTATTATGATATTTCTTGATGTTTCATTGTAGCTCAACAGCAAAATTTGATTCTGGAAGTGGATGGCCATCTTTTTTCAAAGCTATCAATGAAGAAAATTTAATTCACAGAGTAGATAAAAGCAATGGAATGACAAGGATTGAAGTGTTATGTAGAAAGGTAAAACCATGTGTGCACTTAATATACCAGAGCTATGCAAATATTCTTGCGGCAATGTTATTTAGTTGAGTATTGGAAATTATATTTAGTTCTATACTTATTGTATTACAGTTAAATGATCCAGAATGTTCTCTCCTTCTAGGTAACTACTGTATATACTTGTGTATAGAGAAAATCTTAGCAGTACTAGCATCATCCTTTTTCTCCATCTGATTACTACATCATTTTGCCTATTTATTTATTTCAAGACAACTTCTATAGCACCGTGCACTAGGCTAAGGCCTACGACAAGGGCGCTGCACACACACGCTTTCAAAAACTCTCTGCAGACAGATTTTTTTTTGGAGGGGGAATGTTGGGCTAAAGCTTGTGTTGTGTTCCATGAATGATTATAAGCATAGTGTACTAAGCTAATTCACTTTTATTGGCTTTGAAACGTGATTTTTTAATGTTTTACACAAAATAAACTATGTAATTGTGTAGTTGTTTTTTCTTTATGCTATCTAACTAAATGTCATCTATAAAACAGTAGTATTACAGAAAGGCTACAGAAATGCAGCTGTGCAAATGTCTTAGGATTATATATTTATCAAAAGAAAAAGTTAGTAACATAGTTTGGTATGAAAAGTCTCGAAACAGAGTATAACACATAGTGGAACATCACAGTCAGCACACATGAAAGTAGTGTCCTTCCCAATCTTCTTTCCATCATATTTTCATGTGACATACTTTCACTGCTTAGTCATCAACTATGAGTCCGGTGTATCTCGGGATCCACAATATATGATTGGAAGCAAAAATTAATTTATTAAAATAGATAGGGGCTTTCCTGAGGTATCCTGGGTTACACCGTTTGCGATTGGTTTCTGCTGCCTGAGTTACCCCAGGTCACGCCGTAAAGGCGTTTAACAACCGTATCCCCAAACGGAAAAGTCCAGGATAAACGGAGAATTTTTTAGAAAAGCCCTGATGACCAGCATTTTTGCATATTTTCACAGAGTATTATGTTTTTTAAACTTGCAAATTGCTCGGGTTCTATGACAGCTGAAAATATGAGGTATTCACCATTGTTTTTCATTTTTATTCATCCTTTCCAACCATCCATGCAAAAAAAATAGAATTTGGGAGGGGATCCACTCTACAGCCTAAAACAGGACCTTTAGAAAACTTTTGTATCGAAGCTAAACTAACTAAGCTAAACTTTTTGAGTAGTAACCTATATTTGGTAATTGGCAAAGTTGTAAGGGATTGTAATGTGAACAAAATAAATCAAAAATTTTGAAAATAGAGCCAGGTACAACATAGAACAGGATTTCCCAAACATTTTAAAACTGCAACCCACTTCAGTGGCTTTGTGACATGCTGCGACCATGCAAACGTATTGTCAGCTAAAATTTGACAAAACACTAATCATTTTGTTATAAGCCATGTATGGAGGATTGTAGGTATATAAATTTCTGAAAAGCTAAGCCTACTTGTAACCTTCAAGGCTTGTTACATTGTGGTATTGGTTAGAAAATGACACTTTTTAATCTAATTCTGTGCTACCCAGCGAGTCGCGACCCACTAGGCTGATCCCTGCGACAGTTTTGGGTCGCAACCCACAGTTTTGGAAACACCAACATAGAAAATAGGATACAAATACAGAATGAGATATATATATATATATGTTTCTCAACTGAGCACCCTTGGTCAGATAAAGTTCTGTTTCGATCATTGTCATACAGAGCTTGTATTAATTTTTAATATTTTGCTATATCTCAGGCTGTATGAAAGCTAACAGAGCTGATTTATACTTTATGGTCATGTTTATTTGTATTGGATTCTGTTGTACTGTATGTCCTTCAGGTTTTCTGCTGATTATTAGTTCATTACATTACTTAATGTTGGCTATTTCTGCACTATTTGTAGTGTAATTCTCATCTGGGTCACGTTTTTGCTGATGGTCCTGAACCAACTGGTCAAAGATACTGCATCAATAGTGTTTCGCTTGATTTCACAGAAACTAAGTTCTAAGTTGGGTTGAGATAGCCAGAGTTACCGGTACTTAGTTTTTGAGCAGTGAAACTAAATAAAGCACTTGTGCAATATGCTTTCATCAGTGGCGTGCAGAGAGTGGTGGGCGCCCAGGTCCAAGTCGATAAGACGAACAAAATACGGTCGCTGAATCAATTTTGGCACCCCCATCTGGTCAGCACCTGGGGCCACCGCCCCACCAGCCCCCCTCTGCATGGTACTGGCTTTCATTCAATCCTGTGATTGTATTTCATGCTCACAACATTGTTTTAATTGATTACCCTAACACATGATTATTTGTTAGGATTTTTTGGCTAAACCATAATGGTGATTATGTAGTATAAATATGACTGTAATTGATGAGAAGACTTTTTATAAATTACAATACATGTATATGATATAAAATGTGTCATGACCTGAGTTCTACTATCTGAAACTGCATAGATATTCTGTTGGCCTATAGATTTATTTTTTCATAGCTGTTGCATGGCTTTTTCATACATTTAAACTGTCATAGACATTAAAATGCATAGACTACGAAATGCACCATTAACATTTGTCTGTCTGGTCTCATCTTTCAAAAGTCAGTAAGCTTTTTAGGAAACGGACACTCATTGTCTTAACTTGGCAGTGTTTCTAAATAAACTTATCACAGTAAATGAATGAGTTTGTTGAAATGGGATCTCATTGTCCATAACGGCAATTTTTATGATTTTCATGATTTGTATACAAGAAATGGGATTCAAGGTAAAGATAAGAAAAGAACCTTAACAAACCAGACTAGATGGCAGCACTGCGGGTGACTTAATATGCCATGACCGCCATTCATAAAGTATGTTACACTCTAGGGGAGGCATGATCGCCCAATGCCGCCCACAGAAATTTTTCTAGGAGGAGCAAAACACATTTTAACACAATGGTCACGGTTAATATTTTAGCAAGGTTTTCAAATTTCATTGTGAAATAATTAATTATATTTGCATTTACCAGGGTGCGGGCGCCCATGAGGGGAGGGGTCTAAGAAAGTGTGGCGCTGTGACAGAGGGAGAGGTAAACTTGTAAAGACCACCGTGACATCACACTCTCTGTACATATAGACCTGAGATATGCAGTGCTATTATACTTTCTTTTTGTGTTAATGTATTCTAATAGTGTAAAGTAATTATATTATGCAAGGTACTTGAAATTTTAGATCCCAATTATATTCATCATCATTGCTGGGAGCTTTGTTTCGCTATTGAAAACTGAACGAGAAACTAATTGAATAGATAGAAAATCTGGGTGACGTAAATTATGGACGTCGCTTTAGGGGATCCGTGGTTTGTGACGTAGAGTACTTTAAGAGGGTCTGAGGTTTGTGACAAGATGAGGGGTCAAAAACTGTCGAAATAGCATGGACGGACCCTAATCTAGAGTGACATGCATTTGCTTTAGGGGCTGTCCATTAATTATGTCAACAATTTTTGGGCAATTTTTGACCCCTCCCCTTGTCAACAACTGTACTTTCAGTGACCCCTATAATTATGTCAAAAACTTTTGATCCCCCCAACTAGGATCAGTGATGGGTCTCCCTAAAAAGTTTAGAAGGTTATTATTTCTGCAGCTATGACCATTTTCTCTTTCTTTTGTTCAAGTGTCATGATGTGGTGATGATGACCTTGTTTTTTTCGCTTGTCGGGCTTTTCCATTGTAATAGATAGTATTCCATGAAATTTCCTATTTTTTATCATTTGTAAAAAAATGAATTTGCTGATGTCAACTTCTCTTGACCCCCCTTTCCCCTGTCAACAACTGTCAAACTTTTTTAAGTCCCCTCCCCCTATTTTGTTGACGTAATTAATGGACAGCCCCTTACATGTACTCACATTTTACCATTGCAGCCTAAGGCTGCTACCAATTTATCCACGCCTATGCGGTGAACAGTTTGTTGGCAACCGGCAGCACAACTCGGTCCTGGGATAGTCAACCATTTCCAAATCTGAATCCGACTGTGTGAGTCGCGCTCGACGTTGCTTGACTTCGGTGTCCTGACGTCAAGTAGTCATTTAGATTGTAGCATTTTCAGTAATCTCTGCATGGACGTCGTCTACAGTGTTGTACAGTATTTAAATACTTTAGTATTTAAATACTATTTAAATACTTTGTCCAGTATTTAAGAAAGTTTTGAAATACCCATTCAAAATTAAGTATTTAAATAGTATTTAAATACCATAGAGTATTTGGATGTATTTCTTCTTCTCTTCTTCTTTCTTTCCTTCCGTCTTTCCCTATTGGGTTGGACGATGGTTCTAAATGAGTTCCTTCCACTTCTGTCTGTCTCTTGCTGCTCTGGTCAATTGGATAAAGTTCATTTGCATTTCTTCTGAATCCTCTTTTAAGTTTTATATCCATGTTTTTCTTGGTCTTCCTTTTCACCTTTTCCCTTCAACATAGTTGTATAGTGCTTTCTTTGGTAGTCTTTCTTCCTTCATTCTTTCAACATGACCAAACCATTTCAGTCTTCGTTTCTGTATTGATTAGAGTATCGTTTCTTTTTGCTCTGTCTTTTCTCTGATCGTTTCATTTCTTATTCTTTGTCTTCTGCTGACTCCTGCTATTCCTCTTAACCAGTTCATTTCTGCAGTCATCTTCTTTCGTCTTTCTTCTTTATGGTCCAGCATTCTAGATTAACTTTCCCTTTCTTGTTCCCCGTGACCATTGCTTTAGTTTTCTGTGTATTTATTTTTAGCCCCACTTCTTCTCCGGCCTTGCTTATTTCATTGGTTAATGTTTGTAGGTGGTCTGCTTTTGTTGTTATCACATCTATGTCATCTGCAAACCTTAAATTATTTATTGTTGTTTGTCCATATACTTTTACTCCAGCATCTTCTTCTTTTGTGTTTTGTATTGCTTTTTGCATTACCACATCTAGCATTATATTGAATAGCAGTGGAGATAAGCCACATCCTTGTCTCGTTCCAATTGTTATCTCAAACCATTCTGTTAGTTCCCCATTAATTTTCACTCTGCTCATTGTTTTACTGTATAAGTTTTTTATGAGATTCACTAGCTTCTCTGGAATACCGTAGTGCTTCAGTGCTTGCCATAGATCTTCATGCTGTATGCTGTCAAATGCTTGTTTGAAGTCAATGAAATTGTGGTATATTTTCTTATTTGTTTCGCAATATTTTTCTACTATCCTTCTGATCGTATGTATTTGATCAATTGTACTTCTCATTCTGAAGCCTGCTTGTTCCTCTGTCAATATTTCTTCTGAGTAGTGTTTGAGTCTTTGTTGTAGCACATTTGTATATATTTTCCCTGGTATACTGAGTAAGCTTATTCCTCTATAATTATTGCAGTTTGTTTTATCCCCTTTTTATGTATTGGTACTATTATGGCTTTTCCCCATTCCTCTGGTGATTTTTCTTCTTCGAATATTTTATTGCATAGGTTGTGGAATATATTCACTGCAGTGGCGTCATTTCACACTTTTCTTGGGGGCGAGAAATTTTTTTTTTCAATTTTTTTGCGATTTTTCGACCTGACGAGTTTTGAGTTTCCAAAAAAGTTGACCTTTTTTTTGCTTGTCAGTCCTTTTTACGATTAGTTACTTCAGATTTTGCTCGACATCAAGCACATAACACAAACATGCCCCCCCCCCCAATTCCAAATGACGTCCCTGTTTTTTGCACATTAATACATTAGAAATTAATATTTTCATTTCCTTGGGGCCACGGCCCCCAGCCCCCAGCCCCATGACGCCTCTGATTCACTGTAAGTTCCTCTCCTGCTTGTAGCATTTCTGTTGTTATCATATCTGTTCCTGGAGATTTTCTAACTTTCAATCTTTTTATGGCTTCTTTTATTTCCTCTTCTGTAAAGTTTGCTATTTCTTCTCCATCATTCTCTTCTCTGTTCTCCTTCCTTATGTTGGTGTCTTCATTGTTATTGTCTGCTGTGTTGTATTCTTCAAAATAGTCTTTCCATCTTGTCATTATGTCTTTTTTGTTTTTTAATACTTTACCATTCTTGTCTTTTATTGTGATTGTCTTCAATTGGATTTGTCCACATAATTCTTTGATCGTCTGGTACAATTTCCTTGAATCGTTGTGTAAGTTTGACCGTTCTATTTCTGTGCATTTTCCAAGTATCCAGTTTTCTTTTTACTCTTTACATTTCCTTTTTATTTCTTTTGTTATCCTATTGTATTCCTTTTTGGCTTCTTTATCCCCTTTCTCTTTCTTCGCTTTTAGGTTTTTCCTTTCATCACTCAGTTGCAGTACTATTTGTGTTATCCATGGCTTTTTCTTGTTCTTCTCTATATATCCTATTTGTTCTTCAGCAGTTTTAATGTACATTTCTTTTATTTCTTCCCATAGTTGGTCTATCTCTTTTTTGTCTTTTAGCAGATTTTTCTTTTCCATTTCCTCTTTCAATTTGCTCTTATATTGTTCTTTAGTCGATTCATCCTTGAGTTTGTCTATATTAAATTTCTTTTGTGGCTTTGGTGTTTTTTTATTCTTTAACCTCAGTCTTAGTTTTGCTATAACTAGCTGGTGGTCACTTCCTATATCTGCATTGGGGAATAACCTGCAAGCAAGTATGCTTGATTTCCATTTTTTATTTATGATTATATAGTCTATCATATTTTTCACTTTACCATCTGGTGATTCCCATGTGTATTTATGCTTCTTTTTTCTTGCTTTGAAAAGGTGTTGCTTATTGCTAAGTCATATGTCAGGCAGAAGTTCAATAATCTTCGTCCTCTTTCATTTTCTTCTCTATATCCAAATTTTCCAATTGGTCCCATCCAATTTTTCCATGAATGCCCTACTTTGACATTATAATCGCCCATTACAATTAATAAGTCATGTCTTGGTATTTGTTTGATTTCGTCCTGTAACATTTCATAGCATTTTTCTAGTTCTTCATCTTTTACTGTTGATGCTGGTGCATATACTTGAAAGATTGTCATTTTCCCGTAGTTTATGTGAAATCTTGTTTTATTATTCTTTCCGATATTGCCTTGTATCCAATTAAAGCTTTTATTGCTTCTTATCTGATCATAATACCTACTCCTTGGTGTTTATTATCGTCTCTTCCTGCGTATATGATTTTGACGTCGTCTTTGTTTATTTCTCTATTCCCTGTCCATCTTGTTTCACATAATTCCAGTATTGTCCATTGAATTCTTCTTAACTGATGTATTAGTATATCTAATTGTCCTGTTTGGTTTAGAGTTCTTACATTCCATGTTCCTATATATATGTCTTTTTTGATATCCAGAAATTGCAGTTTCTGTCTGTCTTTTCCCAGTAGCTAACTTCTCGTTCATGTCGTGGTTGTCCAACATGAATTGCGGTCCTTGTTGATCCGGGCGACGACCGAGCCGGCATGTAATTTCTTGCTTTGCCCTCATTCAGTTTCTGTGGTCTGAGTTTCCATGTGGTGACCAGTGCTCTCATGGTTTGTGTAGTGGGGTGGTTTCCCGTGTCCTTCCCCACACTGTTTAACCCACAGCTGGGTGCCAATCCTCACCCATTCGTTTCACTGCAGTGCTCTACTCAACCAGTGGTTGTATTGGATGTATTTAAGAAATTTAAATACTTTTGATTTATTGCAATGTTCATTTTTACATTTTCTTTACTGATGGTTTAGACAGTGGAACATTAAGTAGGCCTACATTGACATTGTTAGAAATAATTTTAACTAACATTTCTTTACACAAAAATACGGTTGTGGCGAATCATGTGTCAAATACATTATCAAGTATTTTAAAAAGTATTTAAAACTTATTTGCCAGTATTTAAATACTTACCCTGGTATTTGGGTATTTAAATACTTTAAATACTACTGAGAACCAAGTATTTATGAAAGTCTTTCAATACTTCAGTGAAGTATTTATTACAACACTGGTCGTCTAATCTCTGCTCTTAACCAATCTAATACAGAATTTCTTATAATTGGACTAGCAGGGGTGGTTCCACGTTGGGGATGACTGGAGATGCAACCCCCACCGGCCCATTAAAATGCGTCTTAAATGGAAGATGATCATCAAAACGGATTAGCCTTGATGTATATCCACAAAGATATGAACATATCCATAGACAGGTTAGACAATGTCATCGACAAATTCGCTTCCAGCAATAGAGAAATCGGATTTTGCACTATGATTTGTACAACCAGACTAAAATGGCTTTAATGCATTGTCAATTTTGAACATTATATTTTATAAATCAAATCTACAGATTTCTTCTAAACTGTTTACATATAATTCCTTTGAAAATTGGCTGGATCTTCCTATATCGTCATTGCACCCCGCACCAACTTCCTAGATCTTCATTGCATTCCCCACCAACTTACTAGAAATTCATTGAATCCCCCAACCACCAAGAGTCCTTGGAACCGCCACTGTAGCCTACCCCAACTACTCAAACAATTGACAATCCTAAGCTAGTTTTGGCTCCTGACACCAAAATAATCTCCGTTCCAACTGCAAAAATTGCGGAATCAAATTTTATTTGTCTCTTAACGTATCCAATATAAGATAGAATACCGTGATCCGTAGACCCAGCTGCTATATCGGACTGCCCGCAAAATAGCCACTGCGGCAGAGGCGTCATTTGGGGGGGCTGGGGGGGCCGTGGCCCCCCAAGAAAATGAAAATATTAGTTTATAATGTATTAATGTGCAACAACAAACAAAAACAGGGACGTCATTTGCGTTTGGGGGGGGGCAAAAGAAAGGCCAGCAAGTGCTTGACGTCGAGAGTAACCTGAAGTAACTAATCGTAAAAAAGGGCCGACAAGCAAAAAAAGGTCGTCAGCTTTTTGGAAACTCGAGTTTGATGTTGAGGAAGCTGAAGTAAGTAATCGTAAAAAAAACTGACGAGCAAAAAAAGGTCGTCAACTTTTTGGGAAACTCGTCAAGTCGAAAAATTTTAAAAGAAAAATTTTTACAAATTTCTCGCCGCCCCGCCCCCTTCCCCAAGAAAAGTGTGAAATAACGCCACTGCACTGCGGCACTGCCTGAAATCTTTTCATCTATGGCGGCGTTGTCCAACCTTCATGCTATTGCGGGCCGCACAAAAATGCTTAGGCCCTTGGCGGGCCAAGCAAGATGTAGCATTAAATAGTTGGCATAATTCTGATATTATATGTATGGCATGCCATATATAAAACTGTTATAAAATAAGACTAGCCGGTAGGGGTAAAGACGAGCGGCGTAAGGTATCACTACGCGTATCAGTAGGGGTTAGGGTTTCGGTAAGGTTTAGGGTTAGTGTTTAGAGTTAGAGTTAAAGTTAATCCTAACCATAACCCGGCCCTAGTATAAGACTGAGTGTTAACCAAGAAATGAAAAAAAACTTCGGTGGTAAATACTATAGACCCACTACATGGGCACAAATTTTTATCCGAGGGCCGCAAAAGTTTCTGCGATGAAAGCCGATGGCCGCACGCATTTTTCGCCATTTGGAATTAAATTTTCAAGCAGTTTCCAACACGACTTTAACATAATGTATTAGATGGCCTACTGTGCAGTATAAGTAATTATTAATAAGCCAAGACTGTCAAGTCGAAGAAAAGTTAGTAAATATTAAAAGCATTATTTCTAGTTAACGATTAGGTGCCAAAGTGTAAATCCAATTTGAATGCTGAATTTTCCATTAAGGTGTTGTCAAATGTTTCATAATGTTTAGGGGGCCGCACATTAATGTAATTTCTCTCGATGTCGGGGACCGCACAAAAGGGCTTCGAGGGCCGCATGTGGCCCGCGGGCCGCACTTTGCCCATCTCTGCTATAGACAGCTATATTGCTATAATATTATCCTTTTAACATAGTATTCCAGTTAAAATTAAGTAGTAAGTAAGTATCAACTGCATCACTGTATTCTACCGACTTGGTGTCTAGTTAGACTTAGTAAGACTATAGTGACAGTCATTCGATAATTTCGATTGATTCTGTTCAATTTCAATCTAATGATCCATTCTATTCTATTGAATGGAGACTTTCTAATCTGGTGCGAGCACTGCGGAAAATGATTTTCTCTAACTATATCAGCAATGTCAATATCAATGCGTGTGGCACCAGGTTGGATACAAGAAACGAAAGTGTTATTACTAGAGGTGGGTCGATTAATCGAAATCGTAATCGAAATCGCGATTTTTGGAAAAACCGAAATCGTAATCGAGACGATTATTAAATAAATCGAAATAATCGATAATCGTCGAAAAAATAATCGAAATCGCGATTATTTTTCGATTATTCCCGTAAGTTATATTATACAATATTTCCGATTCAAAGAAAGATCAATTTACCATTGATTATCAGATTTCATTGAAAAAGGATTCAACTGCGTATAAAGACAGGCACCATCTTTCTGGATTTGACAGCAGCTTTCGATGCGGTGTGGCATGCGGGTTTAATGTACAAACTCTCGCTCAATTTGCCACCCTGGTTCTGTCAACTTGTGGAATTACTCATCTCTGACAGACGGTTCTTAGTTCACTTGGTAGATGTCAAGCTCCTGGAGACGCCAGCGAAACGGTCTAACACAGTGTTCAGTTCTAGCACCTATGTTATTCAATTTGTAGGCTTATAGGCCTACACACGACTTACCGGATACCATAGGTAGGAAGTTTGGATACGCTGACGATATCGGTCTTGCCACCCAGGCTCGATCCTTTAAGGAGATTGAAGACCAGGGTTATTTCTAGGATTGTGAATTGGGGTGGGGTCTCGGAAAAATCTGGGGTGTGTTTATTTCTAGGATTGTAGGATTGTGAATTTGGGGGTGTCAGGAAAATCTGGGGTGTCAGAAATTTGGAAGTCTCTACCGAAAAAGGCTGACAAGCAAAAAAACCTTATAGAGACTCACAAAAAGTCTGACAAGCAAAAAAAGTCATCCGAGGATAAAAGTTGTGGGGTGTATTTCTCCATTTGGGGGCAGGCCCTTTAGAGGCTGAAGGAGGCCCAGGCCAGTTGGAATTTCGAGGCCTCTCCTAGCCTTCCCAACAATTAAAATTTTGACAAGCGAAAAAGGTAATCACCAATTTTGAGGACCGCAGAATACCTTCCTAGCATTCCCAAAATCCCAAAATTGTCGACAAGCAAAAAAGGTCATCACCAAATTGTGAGGCCCCTTCTAGTAGTAGCTATCTAGCTTTCTAGCTCTCCCAGAATTCTAGACAAGGAAACAAAGGGAGGCCCCCAAATGATGGAGGCCCGGGCCGAATGGCCCTCCTGGCCTCCCTCTGAATGGGCCTGTTTGAGAGTGTTCAGGGCTAATCAATATGCATTCTGTATGCATACCATTGTCACATTACCAAATTTTAGGGGGTGTCGACCTCAAATTGGGGTGTTGGGGGGTGTTAGAGGTGTAGAAATATCCCTGTTGAAGACCAACTGAACATCGATACACAGAGGATTGCCGAATACTGTAAAATATGGCGGGAAAGCCAGTTTCTAAAGGTACTGTGAAATAATCGAAATCGAAATCGCGATTATATAAAAAACCGTAATCGTAATCGAAATCGTAATCGTGAAAAATAATCGAAAATAAGCGTAATCGTAATCGGAAAAAATAATCGTAATCGACCCAGCTCTAGTTATTACGTTAGCAAACTGCTCAAAACGGCGTCAAATTTTAACTGAGCGAGAACGAGACTTGTAGCGAGATGACAAATCAATGAATTATTACTTACTAGGCGAGAATGGCAGCGTCGCGCATAGTCCGAATCAGCAAATGGCACACTCGCTGTCCAGGCGGATGTCACGTGACGCCTGTACGATTTAAGCTATGCCAGTGCAAGACAGTCATGAATCTCATGATTTACACTATTAAATTAACCTATAGTGAAATGTTCCGCAACTGACAACCTTTCTAAGTACACCTAAATTAATCAATAATTTAATTGTTTTCGTTCGTTAGTACTCATTTTGTTAATAAGATTGACCATTGTTAAAAAACGCAACTTTGTAAGAGGGCGTAGTTGGTCTATGCAGGGTTTAAGTTGCCGGGGGGTTGAACCCCAGCTAACTTTGAAACCCTCCCATTAGCGTCGCCACCGGGGAGGGCGAAAATAACTGCCCCAACCTGTCCCAGACCACCTACCAGATTCGCGCAAACCAGGTGATAAATTTTTTTGTGGAGGGGTAGGGTGGATAAGAAATCTGACACGCCACCCCACTTTTGCCCCCAACCAAAAATCCTGGCGACGCCACTGAACCCTCCCAAAAATCGCATATCCGGTACATGCAGTTTCTGTCATGCATTGAATTTCAGTCCTCAACCCTCCCTCCTCGCTCAAATTTCACAACTCCAACACTGGGTCTATACCTATAATTATCGAATGGTAGTTAAATGTTAGTCCCAGCTGGGGTCATTTCTAGGATTGTGATTTTTTTTTAGGGGTGTCAGGGAAAATCCGGGGGTGTTGGAGTTTGGAAGTGTCTGCCGAAAGTCTGACAAGAAAAAAACGCTATCTACCCTCGAAAAACCCTGAAAAGCAAAAAGGTCATCCAACAAAAAAGTGGGAGTCCTTCTAAATTTGGGGTGTCCAAGCCTAATTAATATGCATTTTGTATACATACCATTGTCACATAACCAAATTTTGGGGTGTCGACCTCAAATGGGGGTTGTTGGGTGTGTTTTGGGGGTTGTAAAAACTTAAAATATCCCTGGTTCCAGCTCATGATACTATCATTATATTAGACATAATAAAACTAAAAGAGTTACAATTTCTCATAATATTCAGAATAAAATGCAGGTTAATATTCTGCGAATATTGCCCATAGCAGTAATAACTGATAATAATAACTGATTCATACCAGAAGAAATAAAAATCAATTTTTCAAAAAAGCTATTTTATTTAATTTTGCAAAAACAACTTGGCTTTCCACAAATCCACGACATAATCAAAATCAACATACAGCTGTCAAAAGACTAAGATAATAAGACAAAAAACAAAGCAATACTATTTACTCAAACTTATACCCAAAGAATCAGTGTTTATTCCAGGACTTCTGTGGAGGGGAGGAATTTCTCCCAAAAGTTTGAAATATTCACCCAATTTTTTTGACATTTAAACAAGTAGTATGACCTCCCCAATGTCTGTTACCCACAACAATTTTAAACTCCCCCAATGTCTAGAATAGCCACTGCCAAGAATTCAATCCAATTACAGAACTTTTAAAGCTGTGCATTAGAAGTTTTGTCAGTTTTCCAGTTGGGTCAATACAAAACACTAAAATTTCAAAAGCAAATTCTAAGCCACGAATACTTCTGCACAGTTGCATAATAAAAATACGCAAACATCATCATTTAATTAAAAGATGTGGCCAAAATATCGCATCTCAAACCGTACCTCAAGAAAACATGGACCCCATAAAATTCAAACTTAAGCCAGAGGTGAGTAGATTATTTCCAAAACAACATCTAGGTGCCCACAATTCCACAATTCAAATACATTCTGCCGCTTCTATTAATTCAACCAAGGCAAAATTTTGTATGCTAAGTTCTACTGTAATTATAAGCCTAAAATTCTGACACAAAGCTTTATGCTAAGTTCTACTGTAATTATAAGCCTAAAATTCTGACACAAAGCTCTATGCTAAGTTCTACTGTAATTATAAGCCTAAAATTCTGACACAAAGCTTTGCATATGCACTTTAAAAGAGTGATTGTCATGAAATACAGACGAGCATCCACCTGTATGGTGATACTGTACTTGCATAAGCGTATATGAAAGTGCTAAGGATCAGATCAAACAATGCAATTATATAGAACAACACTTTTACTTAATTGGTCACTTAACAGAATAAGATTATGTAACCAGCTGTAATATGCCAAAATCCTGAACAACAAAACACAAATGTCAATAAATCAAAGCAGGTCAATACCACAAAGTTATTATTTGCTATTGGTTTCTGAATAACACTAGTTTGGTCATTGACTGACGAACGATGGTGCCTTTCTGTTGAATGTTCAAATTTCTCACAATATGAAACTTTCTGATATCCAAATAAAATCTGACTATCTGACGAATTAAACTTGATATATGATTGTCAATGCCAACAACTGTATTGTTCATATGACTGGTTGTTGTGGGTCCAAAGACACTGCAGCAATCAATGTCTTTTATAACTGCAATTTCCAACTGACACCCCAACTGTGAAATTGCATTGACATTAGCTAAACAGCCACAATCCCACAATTTGCAAATGACTGACCGCAGTAACGTTTCTTGCAACTCTGCATTTGTTCCATCAGTCAAACAGTATGCCAATGGCAGACGCCAGTGACCATTTATGCCAACCGCTAAAACCATGAGAACCTTTGTCGCTTGAGGTTGCTGATCATCGTCAAGCGGTCCTGAACATATGAGAACATTCAGAAATTGTCTTGAGTTTGATGTGGAACAGCAGAAAAAGGCATTGAAAATTTTTTATTAGTGCATGATGCTTAACTATTTAACAGTTTAAAGTGACATAAAAATTACTGTGGCTACCTAACTTGAATGCAACATGTGTTCAATGTTTAATGTATCATTGTAACAGCCAATTTGCAACTGGCAGAAAGAAGTTAATTACAGTTTAGGATTCTACACACATTCTCTTATGCTGGATGCCTAAAAGCTAACTCGTACAAAACAAATCATTTGGAATCAAAGGCTGGACACAGTCAAAGATGACAGAGATAGACGATTTGTTTAACGTTTAGCCCCTGTACAGCGCCTTTGACTTTAGCCACCTAGCTATGTTACTGCGCTTTAGAAATTGTCAAGATTAATAATAATAATAATAATAATAATAATAATAATAATAATAATAATAATAATAATAATAATAATAATATAATAATAGAGAGAGAGAGAGAGAGAGAGAGAGAGATTACAATTTGACAGAACAATAACAACAGTGGTGTTCCTAGGCTTGGTGTCACCCGGTGCGGAAATGTGGTGACAATCAAAAAAAATTATCTCCCTTCTGAAATGCAGTGACAAGCAAAAAACGGTTATCGTCATTCTGGAGATGAAAACGTTGGTGAGTGACAAGCAAAAAAATTCTTAGTTTGGTGTCACCCCTCTACTGGGTGTCACCCGGTGGCATTTTTCGAAATTGTAAATTGATTTGCTAATGCAGATAATGACAGCCAATAGGATGTTGCTTAAGAAATCATGACTAGGCTCATGCATATTAATAAGGCAAGCAGTGATTGCGAGAGAGAGAGAGAGAGAGAGAGAGAGAGAGAGAGAGAGAGAGAGAGAGAGATAGAGAGAGAGAGCGGATGATGCGAAAAGTCTGCAACAAAGATGAACAAAATCCAAAGCCTTATATAGTGTAGGCTATTAAAAAGCATTGACGAATATCTAAATGGCCAAACACTTTGAATGCACAAGAGATATTGACTCAATATCGTTGTTGTGTAATCATCTAGGCTAACGGTCGGCGTAGATGAAGGTAGAAATTTTAAAAAGTTAAATAAAAATTTAAGAAGGATACCCCTTTAGTTAAATAGCATTGGCGAATATCTAAAGGGCATAGAACGTTTCCTTGCTTCTTTCGTCGTATTTTAAAACCCCTGAGGCACACAAGGTCAGCGAGATGGATTTCTAACGTTCACATTCTCGCTGGCATGTGCATTCGGGGGTGACTTTTAGGCCATTGGCCTAAAATATCGTGCTAGAAAATGTTATTATTTTTACATTACCTTCCATGTTTTTAATACGCATAAGCCTAGCCGATCACATGGCTTATTGATAATTTGTTAACCGACATCCTATTGGCTGTGATTATCTGCATTAGCAAATTAATGTTACAATTTCGAAAAATGCCACCCGGTGTGGTCCGCACCCCCTAGGAATGCCACTGAATAAGAATAAGCATACTCTTTGTTTAGGTCTGTAAAATAAGCACAGGTATGCCAGTGTGTAAATGTTTAAACACATGAAATTATCACTAACCAGATCCAATGTCAGTGAAGCCGTACACTTTGCCACACGTTCTGTCGAAATCCAGTTGCTTTTTTATCTCCATTTCATCCACATGCAGAGCACATAACTTGTAAATTGATTGCATTGTATTACAATTTCTGTTCTTTGCTGCGATGGTATCAAACGAATGCATAGTAAGTCCTGGACTCCCATCAAATGATGACAGCCAGCTACGAATCGTGCGAGGGCACGGCAAAGACGCAAAGGCGTCGAACAAACTGGTATGCAGCAGGGCTGTAATAATGTAGTGTCAGAGCGAACTGTTTCTGTTCATTACCAAATTGCCTGCCAATTTTGCCTGCCAGTAGGTTCAGAGGCATGTCTTTATACACTTCTAACAAGTCTTCAGCCTTGGAAGTCAACAGCTGCATGCTCTTCATTCTTTTCAGCAAATCGGCAACTTTACCTCTAAGTCTGCTTTCACGGCGTTGTGCATTTCGCAAAGTAGCAGTTCTGTCGTGCAGTCGTTGCACAAGAGAACGTACTGTTCCTGCCAACTTTCTCGGACTTTGGTTTATGCAGTATTCGTGATCAGGCAATGTAACACTTGCAGTAACCAGAGCAGTAGCACCAGCAGTTACATAGACTTCTGGCAACGTGTCCATCTCCTTTGAACTATGACCTTGGCTCACCACTTCTTGATTTGCTGCAGTCGGAAAACTTCTATCAGCATGAACCTTTCGCCTTTTAACAGCTTTAGCGAAAGAGAAGACGGTTGGTTCAGCATCTGGTTTTATCAATTTTCTGCCCCACTGCCAGAAGAAATCGCTGGAAGAAAGTGTTCAGAGCACACAACAGCCCGATTGCCAGGCTTCCACAAACTGCCAGTTGATTCACCTTGTCGGCGTGTTTAACTGCCCATCGGTCACTTCGTTGCTTGTCGGATGGAAACCTGCAATAATGAACAATTTTTGTAATGCAAATAATCACTATAAAAAAGACAAATGTCACCTTTGAAAAATTTCACATTCAAGAATAAATTAATTTTTTGGCATAAACATGCTGGAAGAAAGTATTGAAAAGCATAGATAAGCACACACCGATACACCAAGCAATGCCTTTAGGCACCAATGACGATATTTTTCTGCCAGTTTTTAATCAGTTCACTTTCGATAACCATACCAAATGTATTAGAGATATATGAAAGTTTAAGTCTTTGCAAGCCACATAAAAGCAGTGACGATACCGTATGAAAAGTGTGAGCCAGCCTGCACACACAGACTTGCTATCGACACACTACTATTGTAGTACACAATTAAACACTAATTGCATAGTTTCATTTAACAAATTAAGATACATTTTTAAAAATATACACCAAGTAAGCAAGCAAGCACAGACAAATTACATAACAATGAGAATATGCATGCTCATAGTTCTGGCCTACAGTGCAGTCTGTTCTTACAAAAACATGGTTTAATAGTGATAAATCTATTAACAAATAAAACTATGCTAGTTGAAGACACTGTAAGTGATATATTTTATAAGCACATCACCATTGAAGTGCACAGGCAAACACAAAGCTAGCTATATAGCTATTGCATGCATTGTCATGGTAGTTTAAAAGCAGACGTATTGGCATTCTATAGGCAATCCCACCATTCTAACATAGGTTAAAGTATTCATGCATCAGGTGGAATGTACGCTGCTTTAATGTCATATGTGAGTAATGTAACATTCATTAGTACAGTATATTGACAGTTAAGTAGTGCAGGTAACAGTGCCAAAACTACATGAATCCAGCTTGCCGTAAATAGGATGCTCAGTGCTAGCCTGGGTACCTCCAGCTTGCCGTAAATAGGATGCTCAGTGCTAGCCTGGGTACCAAGCGTTCTTATACTATCTAGCGGGTATATATATAGCATTGACGAAAATCTGAATGGCATAGATCCAGTGTTGTATCCAGACTCCAGGCCTACGTCTATAAAGCTAGCAGCGGATTCGATATTCAGATATTCACACATTCGATCCATAGATATGACCAATAGCCTAAATATAACTCCGTCATACAATTAAATATTTCTAATATATTTTAATATCTGCCTATATCTACATCGAGTGCTAGCCCTCTGGGGTGTACCCCTCCAATTTTGTGTCTATATCTCTTCCAGGTCAAAAGTGCTAGGCCAGTTAGACATTCGTCAATGCTATCTAATAGCCTAAAAAATCATGTCTTGTAAAATTATTTTGTACGCAACTTTTTAAATTTCTGCCTATATCTACACCGAGTGCTAGCCCTCTGGGCTCTACCCCTGAAATATTGTGTCAATATGTCTTGAAGGTCAAAAGTGCTGGGCCATTTAGACATTCACCAATGCTATTTAATAGCCTAAAATATTCATACAGGGTAAAATAATTTTTTATGCAACTTTTTAAAATTCTGCCTATATCTACACCGAGTGCTAGCCCTCTGGGCTCTACCCCTCCAATATTGTGTCTATATCACTTGCAGGTCGAAAGTGCTAGGCCATTTAGACATTCGCCAATGCTATTTAATAGCCTAAAATTTCATACTTGGTAAATTAATTTTTTATGCAACTTTTTATAATTCTGCCTATACCTACACCGAGTGCTAGCCCTCTGGGCACTACCCCTCCAATATTGAGTCAATATCTCTTGCAGGTCAAAAGTGCTGGGCCATGTAGACATTCACCAATGCTATTTAATAGCCTAAAAATTCATACTTGGTAAATTAGTTTTTTATGCAACTTTTTAAAATTCTGCCTATACCTACACCGAGTGCTAGCCCTCTGGGCTCTACCCCTCCAATATTGAGTCAATATTTCTTGTACATCAAAAGTGCTGGGTCATTTAGACATTCACCAATGCTATTTAATAGCCTAAAATATTCGTACAGGGTAAATTAATTTTTAT
Organism: Metaphire vulgaris; assembly: GCA_018105865.1. Taxonomy (NCBI): domain Eukaryota; kingdom Metazoa; phylum Annelida; class Clitellata; order Crassiclitellata; family Megascolecidae; genus Metaphire; species Metaphire vulgaris. The sequence goes on along the minus strand of CM030870.1, from coordinate 2,629,376 downwards.
GCAACTTTTTAAAATTCTGCCTATATCTACACCGAGTGCTAGCCCTCTGGGCTCTACCCCTCCAATATTGTGTCTATATCACTTGCAGGTCGAAAGTGCTAGGCCATTTAGACATTCGCCAATGCTATTTAATAGCCTAAAATTTCATACTTGGTAAATTAATTGTTTATGCAACTTTTTATAATTCTGCCTATACCTACACCGAGTGCTAGCCCTCTGGCCTCTACCCCTCCAATATTGTGTCTATATCTCTTGCAGGTCAAAAGTGCTGGGCCATTTAGACATTCACCAATGCTATTTAATAGCCTAAAAATTCATACTTGATAAATTAGTTTTTTATGCAACTTTTTAAAATTCTGCCTATACCTACACCGAGTGCTAGCCCTCTGGGCTCTGTCCCTCCAATATTGAGTCAATATCTCTTGTACATCAAAAGTGCTGGGTCATTTAGACATTCGCCAATGCTATTTAATAGCCTAAAAATTCATACTTGGTAAATTAATTTTTTATGCAACTTTTTAAAATTCTGTCTATACCTACACCGAGTGCTAGCCCTCTGGGCTCTACCCCTGAAATATTGTGTCAATATGTCTTGAAGGTCAAAAGTGCTGGGCCATTTAGACATTCACCAATGCTATTTAATAGCCTAAAATATTCGTACAGGGTAAATTAATTTTTATGCAACTTTTTAAAATTCTGCCTATATCTACACCGAGTGCTAGCCCTCTGGGCTCTACCCCTCCAATATTGTGTCTATATCACTTGCAGGTCGAAAGTGCTAGGCCATTTAGACATTCGCCAATGCTATTTAATAGCCTAAAATTTCATACTTGGTAAATTAATTGTTTATGCAACTTTTTATAATTCTGCCTATACCTACACCGAGTGCTAGCCCTCTGGGCTCTACCCCTCCAATATTGAGTCAATATTTCTTGTACATCAAAAGTGCTGGGCCATTTAGACATTCACCAATGCTATTTAATAGCCTAAAATATTCATACAGGGTAAAATAATTTTTTATGCAACTTTTTAAAATTCTGCCTATACCTACACCGAGTGCTAGCCCTCTGGGCTCTACCCCTTCAATATTCAGTCAATATCTCTTGTACATCAAAAGTGCTGGGTCATTCAGACATTCACCAATGCTAATTAATAGCCTAAAAATTCATACTTGGTAAATTAGTTTTTTATGCAACTTTTTAAAATTCTGCCTATACCTACACCGAGTGCTAGCCCTCTGGGCTCTACCCCTCCAATATTGTGTCTATATCTCTTGCAGGTCAAAAGTGCTGGGCCATTTAGACATTCACCAATGCTATTTAATAGCCTAAAAATTCATACTTGATAAATTAGTTTTTTATGCAACTTTTTAAAATTCTGCCTATACCTACACCGAGTGCTAGCCCTCTGGGCTCTGTCCCTCCAATATTGAGTCAATATCTCTTGTACATCAAAAGTGCTGGGTCATTTAGACATTCGCCAATGCTATTTAATAGCCTAAAATTTCATACTTGGTAAATTAATTGTTTATGCAACTTTTTATAATTCTGCCTATACCTACACCGAGTGCTAGCCCTCTGGCCTCTACCCCTCCAATATTGTGTCTATATCTCTTGCAGGTCAAAAGTGCTGGGCCATTTAGACATTCACCAATGCTATTTAATAGCCTAAAAATTCATACTTGGTAAATTAATTTTTTATGCAACTTTTTAAAATTCTGCCTATACCTACACCGAGTGCTAGGCCTCTGGGCTCTACCCCTGAAATATTGTGTCAATATGTCTTGAAGGTCAAAAGTGCTGGGCCATTTAGGCATTCACCAATGCTATTTAATAGCCTAAAATATTCATACAGGGTAAAATAATTTTTTATGCAACTTTTTAAAATTCTGCCTATACCTACACCGAGTGCTAGCCCTCTGGGCTCTACCCCTTCAATATTGAGTCAATATCTCTTGTACATCAAAAGTGCTGGGTCACTCAGACATTCACCAATGCTATTTAATAGCCTAAAATATTCGTACAGGGTAAATTAATTTTTATGCAACTTTTTAAAATTCTGCCTATATCTACACCGAGTGCTAGCCCTCTGGGCTCTACCCCTCCAATATTGTGTCTATATCACTTGCAGGTCGAAAGTGCTAGGCCATTTAGACATTCGCCAATGCTATTTAATAGCCTAAAATATTCATACAGGGTAAATTAATTTTTTATGCAACTTTTTATAATTCTGCCTATACCTACACCGAGTGCTAGCCCTCTGGGCTCTGTCCCTCCAATATTGAGTCAATATCTCTTGTACATCAAAAGTGCTGGGTCATTTAGACATTCACCAATGCTATTTAATAGCCTAAAAATTCATACTTGGTAAATTAATTTTTATGCAACTTTTTATAATTCTGCCTATACCTACACCGAGTGCTAGCCCTCTGGGCACTACCCCTCCAATATTGAGTCAATATCTCTTGCAGGTCAAAAGTGTTTGGTCATTTAGACCTTCACCAATGCTATTTAATAGCCTAAGAAATTCATGCCTTGCAAAATAATTTTTTATGTAATTTTTTAAATTTCTAGGTATTTCTAATGCTAGTGTTAGCCCACTGCCAAACTAACCCACTCTCCTGAGTCTCCTCCCACTGAAGTGGCTATTGACATACCCACCAGTGAATTCAGTCTTCCCCTCCTCTGTGACAGGCATGTTGCATTCAATGGCAGCTGAGGGACAAAAGCAAAAAATGAAACTTTGTGTTTTGGTGGTAAATGGGGATAGGGTAATGTTAACATTTGAAACAATTTATCAGCGTTGCTTATTAGACCAGTTATATATCATCATGACCAGGCAATAAAATTGACATATCATTACTTAGAGATAGAGCAATAGCTCATATTTGACATGCATATGGCTTTTCTCCAAAATGATTTCTTTCATGGCTTAAACACTGAATGTTTTTCACCAATTTTACAAACATATGGTTTTCCCCCACAATGAATTTTCTCATGACATTCAAGAATAGAGGATGTGTTTGTATCTAATTTATAAATCTGCAATATCTTCAATTTCTTGCTGTTTCCTCGAACCACTATATATTATGTAGTTCCTTTATTTTCTTAAGTCAAACTATCCTATAAAGTAAAGTGATAGCATATTGCAAATTTTTAGCATTAACTTGAAGTGCCCAAATTTCTCTTTCTCTATCACACAAATTGGGGACTGCCAGAATATTTTAAGAATACCGGTAAGCTATTGCATGTGTCCAGGTTAGAGCTGCAGCAATTCATTGATTTGAATCAATATATATATATATATAATATTAGTTTACATGTTTATTCCTTCGATTCATTGATATTCAGATATTCACACATTCGCTCCATAGAGATGCCAACGTGTAATTGGTGTAATTGTGGTGAGGACATCTCATAGCGCGAAATTTTAGGCCGACGGCCTAACAGTCACCCCTGAATGCACATGCCAGCGAGAATGTCAAATTTAGAAAACCATCTCGTTGACTTTGTGTGCTTTTGGGATTTTACAAATGACGAAAGATTAAATCTGCAGGGAAAAGTTCTATGCCATTTCGACTTTTGCCAATGCTATTTAATAGCCTAATAATAATAATAATAATAATAATAGTAATATTAATAATAATAACAATAATTATGCACTACTATAGCACCATTTCAAACACCCAAGGGTATCAATCGATGGTACTTCAAATACATCCGCAGAAGACCAGGTCATTCCAGTGATCAGTCAGAGTGAAAAATGAGCCTAAAATAGACATCATTGTTAAATTAGTTTGTTATATCACTTATAAAATATTTGGCTATTTACAGACCATGAGTTAGCCCTCTGGACTATACAACTCCAATATTATGTCAAAATATCTCGTAAATAAAAAGTGTTGGCCCGCCTAGAATTTGGCCAATGCTATTTAATAGCCTAAAAAATTAATACTCGGTAAATTATTTTCTTATGCAACATTTTTCATCCCCGCCAACTTCATATGAATTCATTTAAGCCCAAACCTGAAATCCTCGAACCGCCATTGCCCGTCGGGGTCGCGACCCCGACGGGCAATCACAGGTTAACTCTTGACCAGTGAGTCTTGAGAGCTTTCCAAGAATTAAGAGGAGAGAAACCGTATTTGAGCACAGTATGTGACAAATTATGTAGTCATTAAACCAGTCATGAATGCCAAGAAAGAGTTCATACAGACAACAAGCGGGATGTTGGTGAAATGAGTGATAAATCATTCAGTATTTTTCCACTCTTGGATGCCTTTGGAGAAATCTATTTTACTCCAAAGTGCAGCTCTTGAATCATTTTAAAAATTTAGATGTTGGACTGGGAATCCTTTTAAAGAACATTCTTATGCAGTTTTTTGGCGATGACATATTTGTACAATATAACAAGTTTATTAGTTTACGTACTCTTCACTGTGCTTATTGTGCTTCATGTAAATATGTTACCCATCATTATTATAGTCACATAAATGTTTTAAAAACATTACAAGGATTTGCCATCTGAGAACGAGACAATAAGCTTTGAGTACAATAGAGTGTAATGCATATGAATTAAGAGAAACCATTACTGTATGGTTTGCAAATATGGATGTAATTAATTTTGGTGGTTTTTTGGTATTGGTTATATAAGATTGTATGTGAGAGAAAGTTACTGAAATATATTTTTCATTAACATTTCAAGTAGAGTAATTGTAAGTTGTACCATACAATTTATAGTTCTTATTCTATGTAAAAGTTATATTGTTTTTACACTTCTGTGCAGATTGTTATTTAGAATAGTTAGCTTATTAGATTCAAAGGAGACCTCACGATTTTATGAAACTTTTTTCTGTCACCGGAATATATGTATGCCTATTCATATATGTATATATTGGAACACCTTAACAATTTTAATTGACTTATGTGTATCAATCATTTTGCAGGTTGCAGTTCCTTTACGTAAAAAGTTTCTGCCCATTCAGTGTTTATACAAATTTATTTCATAGCCTAAATTCAACCTCGTCCTTATGTTAACTATTAAAATATGTTGCTATTTCCTTCCTTTCTATAGATCATGCAGAATACTACACCTCCCCTTATCGTATATATTAACAATGCTAACGCATATAGTAAACGTTTGATATAATAAAGTATTATTTTAATTTCAATCAATTGAAGTCATTTAATTGTCAATTATTTTAATGAAATTAATGTGAAATTCAATTAAGATTATTTCTCCGGCATGAATTATATAATGGCATTCAAGAGTGATTACATGACTTAATAATGATTGCCTAAAATACCTAAAACATTCGGTTTTTCTCGGTATTAGTTCTTTCAGGGCGTTGAAGGCTGATAAATGTCTTCATGGTTTATCACATATTTTACAAGCAGACGGCTTTACTCCTGTAAGAATTGCTTCATGTTGTTTAAGGTGACTTAATTGAATTATTTTGTATTGCTTGTATAGAGAATACGGTTTCTCGCTTTTTTTAAAAAAGGTATTTTCATGAATGTTCAATCTACTAATGGTGAGCAAATGCTTTGCCACATATTATATGTGGCAATCCCAGAAATTATTGGTGGGGAGGATGGATAAAAGTTTATAGTAAGTTGCATGGTGGTGGGGTGGAATGTGAAGAAAAAAAGAAAGGAAAAAAGGTCAATGTTGGTGCTTTGCCCACTAAATGTTAATAAACCTTGCCAAAAAAAGGGCCGACAAGCAAAAAGATCATTAACAGTATTTTTCACTATATTTTTAAACACTCACCAGAAAATAGGTTGACAGGCTAAAATGGTCATCCGGAGTCCTGGTGGGTGAAGGCATCCCCATCATCACCATAGTGGAAGCGCCACTGCACATGTTTATATAACAGTATTCCTATCTTCCCATGCTTTGCATGTGCAATGTTGCTTTGGCTGACTGTCTGTAGTTGAAAAACTTTAAGCTAAACAGTGTTCATTAAAAAGGCATCCTTATGAAAATTGTTGGCTTTAAAAATATATATGCCGGTATGTTGTTCAGTGAATACTTCCTTCAAATGCAAATACTAAAGAAATATCTGGTAGGCATGTATACCTTAGGAGAAAAATTTTGCAATAAAATAAATGATATAAAATCAATGTCATTGTACCCAATGTACCGGTAATATACATTCAAATTGCATAGGCCTACACTCTTCTGTACATAAAAATAAGCTGATTATAATTATGCCTTAAAAACAATTAAAATTTCAAAAGTCTAATTTGCCTACTGATTAATATCAGAGACATGCCTAAACTAAAGGCATTTTGCTATACAACCTATCACTTACGGTTTTGCACCGTTAAATTCATAACCGCCATTTATCTGTTAAAACAGTTAAGCAAGATCATCAAATTCTCTCAATTCAGAATAGAGAATATCTGCAATTTCTTCCAATCATTAGACCAACACTATCACTGTAAAATTATTTTAAAATATCAAAAGTTGCATAAAGAATTAATGTACGGAGTATGAATTTTTAGGCTATTAAATAGCATTGGTGAATGTCTAAATGGCCCAGCACTTTTGACCTGCAAGGCATATTGACACAATATTTCAGGGGTAGAGCGCAGAGGTCTAGCACTCGGTGTAGGTATAGGCAGAATTTTAAAAAGTTGCATAAAAAACTAATTTACCAAGTATGAATTTTTAGGCTATTAAATAGCATTGGTGAATGTCTGAATGACCCAGCACTTTTGATGTACAAGAGATATTGACTCAATATTGGAGGGGTAGTGCCCAGAGGGCTAGCACTCGGTGTAGGTATAGGTAAAAAGTTGCATAGAAAACCAATTTAAGAAGTATGAATTTTTAGGCTATCAAATAGCATTGGTGAATGTCTAAATGGCCCAGCACTTTTGACCTGTAAGACATATTGACACAATATTTCAGGGGTAGAGCCCAGAGGGCTAGCACTCAGTGTAGATATAGGCAGAATTTTAAAAAGTTGCATAAAAAACTAATTTACCAAGTATGAATTTTTAGGCTATTAAATAGCATTGGTGAATGTCTGAATGACCCAGCACTTTTGATGTACAAGAGATATTGACTCAATATTGGAGGGGTAGTGCCCAGAGGGCTAGCACTCGGTGTAGGTATAGGCAGAATTTTAAAAAGTTGCATAAAAAACTAATTTACCCTGTATGAATTTTTAGGCTATTAAATAGCATTGGTGAATGTCTAAATGACCCAGCACTTTTGATGTACAAGAGATATTGACTCAATATTGAAGGGGTAGAGCCAGAGGGCTAGCACTCAGTGTAGGTATAGGAGAATTAAAAAAGTTGCATAAAAAACCAATTTACCAAGTATGAATTTTTAGGCTATTAAATAGCATTGGTGAATGTCTAAATGGCCCAGCACTTTTGACCTGCAAGACATATTGACACAATATTTCAGGGGTAGAGCCCAGAGGGCTAGCACTCAGCGTAGATATAGGCAGAATTTTAAAAAGTTGCATAAAAAACTAATTTACCAAGTATGAATTTTTAGGCTATTAAATAGCATTGGTGAATGTCTGAATGACCCAGCACTTTTGATGTACAAGAGATATTGACTCAATATTGGAGGGGTAGTGCCCAGAGGGCTGGCACTCGGTGTAGGTATAGGCAGAATTTTAAAAAGTTGCATAAAAAACTAATTTACCCTGTATGAATTTTTAGGCTATTAAATAGCATTGGTGAATGTCTAAATGACCCAGCACTTTTGATGTACAAGAGATATTGACTCAATATTGAAGGGGTAGAGCCCAGAGGGCTAGCACTCGGTGTAGGTATAGGGAGAATTTAAAAAAGTTGCATAAAAAACCAATTTACCAAGTATGAATTTTTAGGCTATTAAATAGCATTGGTGAATGTCTAAATGGCCCAGCACTTTTGACCTGCAAGACATATTGACACAATATTTCAGGGTAGAGCCCAGAGGGCTAGCACTCGGTGTAGATATAGGGAGAATTTTTAAAAGTTGCATAAAAAACTAATTTACCAAGTATGAATTTTTAGGCTATTAAATAGCATTGGTGAATGTCTAAATGACCCAGCACTTTTGACCTTCAAGACATATTGACACAATATTTCAGGGTAGAGCCAGAGGGCTAGCACTCGGTGTGTGCTAGTATAGGCAGAATTTTAAAAAGTTGCATAAAAAATTATTTTACCCTGTATGAATTTTTAGGCTATTAAATAGCATTGGCGAATGTCTAAATTGCGCAGCACTTTTGACCTGCAAGATATATTGACACATTATTGAAGAGATAGAGCCCATAGGGCTAGCACTCGGTGTAGATATAGGCAGAATTTTAAAAAGTATTAGAAATAGTTAATTGTATCACGAAGTATATTTAGGCTATTGGACATCTCTATGGAGCGAATGTGCGAATATCTGAATATCGAATCCGCTGCTAGCTTTATAGACGTCTCCAGGCCTTGGGGAGAAATTGAGGCTTTCGGAGGGGGAGGGGTCGACTTGGTTGGAGGGGAAAAGAAACAGTTCTATGCAAAGTGTGTGTAAGTGCTGGGATTTGGGGGGGATTTTGAGGTGTGAGGGGAGAATATCCCTCCTAACAGGTCTGTATAAAACACTGCATAGATCTTTCCTTGAGATTGTCTCTTTCGTCGTATTTAAAACCCTGAGGCACATATGGTGAGCGAGATGGTTTTATAAAGTTTACATTCTCGCTGGCATATGCATTCGGGGTGACTTTTAGGCCGTCGGCCTAAAGTATCGCGCTAGAAAATGTTTTCGCCAAAATTAAACGTCGCTGCTAGCTTTATGGGGGTGCATTTCTCTCACACACCAGCGTTTGACCGGCAGGTTCTGAACGTCTCAGACTATCGATAAAACATCAATCAATCAATCAATGAACTTCTATAGCGCCACTATCATACTGCCCAGGGCATCAGCCGATGGCGCACCACATCCAAATAGCATTAGAGCTAGGTCAAAACATCGCTGCAATCAACGAAAAACAAGAATAAATAGCACAACACTACTACTAACTTGTGGAAGGAAATACCCTTCGCTCTCGTCTCCTTTCCGTCCTTGTTTTTACACCCGAAAGCTGAGCAATAAAATGGCATTTTGAAACTATTCAATCACGATACTGCATTGCTGTATAAGCAAACATACAGCAGTCACGTGACTTTACCTAATTGAGCGATAATCCCACGATTTACAGCCTACTACCATTCTCGCCTAGTAAGTAATAATTCATTGTGACAAATGTAAGTAAGTTAGTAATAAGTAGGAAATAAGTAAGTTTAATAACGCCGTAACTTGTGGAGTGTGGATAAGTAAGCAATTAGTAACCTCCTAGTCCTAGTATAGTCCTATAAAATAATGGTAATAACCGGCCCTATAGCTAAAATTTTTATTTTCCCAAACTCGGTGGCGGGTAGTAAGAAAGTGGCCCAAGGGCCGGATGCGGCCCGCGGGCCGCCAATTGGACAACCCTGAATTCTATGGATTCAAGAAACATGTTTATGTTGTGGAGCGTTAAATGAGGTACCGTCCCGAGGTCAGTGTTGATTTGAGCACGTGTTGTTATTTTTTTTATATCTAATACAAATATTTTCTGTAGTTAATTATACAATTCTGGCGCATGAGTAGAGTGTAGCGGAATAGATGGGATCGATGTTTCGATGATTCGACCTATAGCGCTTGCATTCCAGTGCACTTTGACCAGTAGTGTTGTTTCGAAGTTCTCTTTGGTTGCAATCGGGGTATGGTTTCACACAGACGTCCCCGCCTGTTTGCATCCTGTGTGCGTCAGTGCGCCAGAGAAATCGATCACACGGTACCGGATTAACGAAAAAATTAAGGATATATTAAATAGGTGTACAATAAATTTATAAATATGAACGAAATGAGTATTTTTATCAATTTAATGCTGGTTTCGTTCACACATGTAGTCTAAGTCATGGGTATCCAACCTTTTTTCATGGAATGCCACATGAGCAGTTTTACAAAAATCGGAGGGCCAAATTAGAGACAAATAAAAAATTCGTTCTAACTAAGGCACAATATCCCCAATCAACATTGTACAAAATTCACAAATTCCGGAATTGTGAATAGTTGTATAATGTATATTGTAAAACTAAACATTTATGAGAAAAAGACCTTTTATACCAGAACCTCAAATTTAGTGGGAAATCTGGCACTGCTTTTGTTTGTACAGGTAGTCAATATCTGCTCCGATGTTCGAAGTCACAATTCTTAACATTGCTGCCAAGCGTTCATCTGTAAGGGAATACCTTGAACTTGGTTTTGCATGTTTCATTCTTGTTCTCATTAAGATTTAATTATGCATAACAGCATCAAATATGCATTTTCCAGTTGTCGTGCTTTTCATTGAACAAATATCAAGCATCTCCTCAAGTACAGAAAACTCTGTATTGACACCTACGATATATTTTGCTAGTTGAGCAGTGTCACTTATGTCTGTGCTTTCATCAAGTGCCAGGCTGTAAAACTCGCATGCTGCAAGTGTCTTATTTAAGGTCTGTTCAATGTTAGTAGACATATCGTTGACTCTTTGAGCAACAGTCTGTCGAGAAGGAGTAACATTTTGACTTATTTTCTGGACAGGCCACTTCATAAGTCTCTCGAGTGGATCATAAGCTACCTGGCTGACAGGACGCAGTCAGTCTGGTGCAATGGAGAAATGTCACCAATGGGAAACGTCCAACATGGTGTCCCGCAAGGCTCGGTCCTGGGACCCCTGCTTTTTATTCTTTATGTGTTAGACATTGGGACAGCTGTGAAGTCCTTCGGGCTGTCATTTCATGCATATGCAGATGACGGGCATATTTATTCTTCTTGTCCCTCGTCAGAGTCAGAGCAGCTCCAGAAGTCTTTCGATAGCTGCCTCTTCGCTGTTACCTTTTGGACACGGGAAAACCGTCTCGCACTAAACCTAGACAAGACGGAATTTATGTGGATCAGCACCCTGGCAGAAGGTGGCTGTTGAGCTGGGATCCTTTCGTGGTCGGTAATGTCTCCATCGCACCTTCAGAAAGTCTGCATCTTCTAGGAGTGATATTGGGCGAAACTCTGACACTTGAAGCCCATGTGAACAGTGTAGTTTGATGCTGTCACTATCAGGTACGGAGAGTCAAGCAGGTCCGACGCTACCTTACTGTGAGCTCTGCGATATAGTTGGTCCAGGTGGTTGTATTATCAACGGACTACTGTAGCAGTGTCCTGCTTGGCCTACTGGATAGCAAGCTGTGTTGCCTGCAGTCAGTGATGAATCTGGCCGCTTGAGTCATTTTCGGCTGTTTCAAGTGACCACATCTCACCGTTACTGCGGGACCGCCTCCACTGGCTCTGTGTTCGACAGCGGATTGTTTTCAAACGCTGTTGGTTCACTTACCGCGTACTTCATGACCCGTCCTGTCCCGAATACCTCACTACGCAGGTCCAGCGAACAACCATGAATGAGCGAAGATCATGACTCCGGTTGGGCCAACGAACGAGACTGGTCGTCCCCCGCCATCGAAGACCCCTGTGTTTGGTGATAGGTCCTTTTCGAAAGCTAACCTGATTCTATGGAACGAGTTACCTGACGTCGTGACCGAGGCAGCCTCAGCTGAATCTTTCTGCAAAAACCTAAACCATTTTTTTTAAGATAGGGTTTGACTCCACTTGTTAAGCGCTCTTGTCCTGGACCTTAGTCTTGTCTATTACACTGGAGAAATTGTCTGGTAATAATAATAATAATAATAATAATAATAATAATAATAATAATAGCAAATTTCTCCAAGCAATATTTAGCAAACTCGCCATGTGAAAACGTCTTTCCTCTATTAACTATTGCCTCAGCTAACAAGAAGCTGATCCTTGTCGCTGCTTTGGAATTCTTTCTTGCTCTTTTGATGACAGATTGTTGTCAGACAATACCTTGTTTCAATAAATTTATGCGATCGGTATGAAATTGAAAATTGATCTGCAGCGCTGTCGAACTTACTGACAAGCTTTGTTTTGTAATGTTGCTTAATGTTGTATTACTTATTGACAGTGATGGTTTCTTGGCATATCAAGCATAAAATAGATCCAGTATGTTCTCCACACTGCTTTGCATGAAATTTTAGCTAATTTCTGAAAGGCTCGATGGGCCAAATAAAAAGGCTCGGCGGGCCACATTCTGGCCTGTGGGCCACGGGTAGACACCCTAGTCTAAGTGTATTGGATTTAAAGGAGGAAGTTTGATATACGACTGTAGCTATTCATGTGGACATTATATGAAGGAATTTGGATAATTAAAACCGATGCTCATTGCTCCCAAGCATCATCTGGCATACTGTGAACTATTTGTCTGGTACACTGATGCACGTAGGCTGTAAACAGGCGGAGACATATGTGTGAAACTATATCGACTTCTGGATAAATGCTGCTTTTAGCATCCTGGAATGCATATGCTTGGAATAGAGAGAATTTATGAGCAATTGACAAGAGTCTCTCATGAGTTGAGGTAGAAAATAATCAGGAAGTGCAAAGTGCTTTTGATCTTTGCAAGAATGTTTCAAATTGCCAAATTTAAGACATTTCAAATCCATAACTGTAATAGTTGTGATTTGATAGACGATTAGCAATATTGGGGTTATTTTTCAGTAGTGTCATTTATTTATTTATTTACTGACATCCCACCGTTGGCCTAAGCAGTCTGGATTCATGGGAGGTAGGTAGGTTCAGACTTCGGCTGGCTTTCCAAGAAATCAGGGTCATGCCATGTGGCATTTTCCCATCGGATCTACAGTGACCAGTCGGCTACTTGATGGATGGGATTCCTGCCCTGACTAAAGCCCTCTGGATCAGGTCATTCAACATGGAGTGTCGAGGGACATGACCTATACTCAAATGACATGACAGTCCTTGTGAACCGTCTTCCGATACCTGGTCACTGCAAGAACAAAGATGTTTATCACAAATGTTGACTCCGAGACGGGTACTAATGACGACTCTTAACAGTTTTGTCATGCAGGCTGCAGGCGAGTTAATGGTAGCGCATGCAGCCAATTGCTGGCATGGTTTGCCTAGATAAAAATTGAATATAATTATATTTATATTTAATTTTTGAAATTTTAATTGTATTTCTTGTAAAGCTATATTTCATACAATACTGTACCATCACGGACTTCTATCCATTGTAGATTAACAGCTCCCATATTTATTTTTTATAGCATATACATTTTCTGTATCAGTAAACATAAAGAGCATTTAAAGACACTCATGGCATCAGCTGAAGAAATAGCAAAGGAAAATGAGTCGTTTTTGCCATCAACTTCTATGCACAAAGTGTTTACAAGCCGGAAAGGTAACTGATTATATGATTTCATTCTTTTAAAACTGAAGCCCTTCACTACTGAAGTTCATAGCCAGTACACTTTTTCCCCAAAAATTTCTCATTGCTTTCATACACATAAGTGACTGATAAAGATGATGCCACACAACTCTTTGCGCTTTCTTGTGAACTTGTGATGGCTGAATACAATTACTAACTTGTGGTCTAGACTATGACTGAAAGGTCTTTCATTTAATTATGTGTGCAAAGCATGTGGTTCAGAATATCGATAAAAATTAGAGAACAGAAAAGAAAGTCAGCAATAGAAATGTCTCAAAATAGAGTTTGGAGATGAAACGAGCAATGACTTCACTTGAAAGGTCATGGTTGCACTTGATTGTGAACAGTTTCAAGATCTTGCAAAGCTGACAGTATAGGAGAACAAGTCTAGCCTTCAGCGCAGGCTGTGAATGGCAATTTAGTTTAATGAATATGTTGAAGAACAGGAGAAGGAATCAATTTAGACATAGTGCGCATTAACCCCTTAATGGTGTAATTAAATTTTAAAAGTCGTCACCATTCAAAGTAATTAATTTTGGGGAAAAGCGTTCATATGAACTGTGAACATATACGTTTTAAATTTACTATATCTTACTATATCTCAGGCTATTTAGAAGCAAAAGAAATTAGGTTTGCACCGCTGTTTAGCATTTTTATTGTTCTTTCTAACCATCCGTGATAAAAAATTGGGGGTTGGGTCCACTCTACAGCCTAAAATCGGACCCCCTCCCCAAAATTTTGTTCAAAGTTCAATAGCAAAACGTTTTCAGCAGTAACCCCACTTTTGTGAGCGGCAAAGTTATAGAGGGGTGTAATTGGAACAAAATAGTTCAAAATTTTGAAGATCGGACCCAAATTGGGGTAGTTATCACTTTTCGAACCCTAGAACTCATTGCTCGGAGAAAAATTTTTTCTGCAAATTTTGCAAGCTAAAAATTACATTTCAGTATATTTCAGGCTATATAGAAGTTAAAGAAATGAGGTTTGTACCGTTGTTTAGCATTTTTATTGTTCTTTCTAACCATCTGCCAAAAAATAAATTTTGGGGGTAGGGTCCACTCTACAGCTTAAAATCGGACCTTCTCCAAAAAATTTTTCAAAGCTCAATAGCACAACATTTTCAGCAGTGGCCTCCTTATGTGAGCGGAAAATTTGTAGAGGGGTGTAATTGGAACAGAACAGTTCAAAAATTTTGTAGATCGGACCAAATGTGGGGTAGTTATCATTTTTTGAACCCTAGAAATGACACTTTTTCAAAGCCAAAATCCGGCCCTCTGTCGAATAAAACCTATTTTCCTAGCTTATAGTGTGCACAATAGCTAAAAAAGAGCTGCCATCTACAGAATGGATAACAACAAAATCGGATTATTACATTAGAACGTTTATAAACAGCGAACCCCATTGCGGAACAGACGCTGAAGTTGCGCGCCGTTTATAAACGGCGAGCACCGTTGATGAACGTTTGACACGTGCCGTTTATAAACAGCGAACACCATTAAGGGGTTAAGAGTCATCTTCTTGGAGGCAGCACAATTGACCTGCATCGAGTCTATTCTGAATGGGTGCATAGTAAAAATCAAAGAGATAAACTCTAAAAAGGCATGACTATCAGCCCTTTTGCAAGTTTGTAATGCTTGATTTGTGATGCCTGATTTTTAACTAATAAATGTATTATAGTGTTAAACCGCATGTGTTTTTATTCTAAATTGTTGCAGAAATTTGGATCATTGCCTGATGACAGTATTCTGGAGCATATTACCGTATTTTCGCGCATATAAGCCGCGGCTTATACAAATTTTTACACAATTAGCCCCCTTGGTGCGTCTTTTACTCGGGTGCATCTTATCTAAATTTTTTGGAACATGAATAACTGCGCCGACGGCTCACCTAGAGCGCCGGCGGGGCGTCGGCAGGACGCCGGGAGCGCCAAGAGCGCCGACGGGTCGCTGGGACGCCGACGGGGTGCCGACAGGTTGCCGGGAGCGCCGACGGGTTGCCGGGAGCGCCGACGGGTCGTCTAGAGCGCCGACGGGTCTCGGGGCGCCGGCGGGTCGCCGGGAGCCACCGACGGGTCGCTGAGAGCGCCCGGCGGGTGCCGAGCGCCCGACGGGTTGCCAGGAGCGCCGACGGTCGCCTAGAGCGCCGACGGGTTGCCGGAGCGCTGACGGGTCGCCTAGAGCGCCGACGGGTTGCCAGGAGCGCCGACGGGACGCCGGGCGCCGACGGGGCGCCGGGAGCACCGACAGGTTGCTGGGACGCCGACGGAGCGCTGGGACGCCGGCGGGTCTCGGGGCGCCGGCGGGACGCCGGGTGCCGGCGGGCGCCCGGCGGGTTGCCGGGAGCGCCGATGGGTCGCCGGGAGTGCCGACGGGTCGCCTAGAGCGCCGACGGGTTGCCGGGAGCGCCAACGTGTCGCCGAGAGCGCCGACGGGTTGCCGGGAGCGCCGACGGGTCGCCGGGAGCGCTGACGGGTTGCCGGGAGCGCCTTTTGGTGCGTCTTATATGTGGGTGCGTCTTATCCATAATTATTTTAACACAAATCATCAAAACCCGCGTCTTATACGCGGGTGCGTCTTATACGCGGGTGCGTCTTATATGCGCGAAAATACGGTAACTTGTTAATAAGTAACTAATGTTGATTTTAGCCAAATCCTCAGTGTGCACAAAAGTTGACTTTTCATACAGAATTTTGCACTTAGAAATTTCGTGTGCACACAATCTACAAAAATTAGAAGGAACATTATATGCAACTGTGAATATGGACTTGCATTTTCTGTATTTTAAATTACTTTGTATATTTGTTTGATTAAGTTGTTCTGCTAGAAATTTGTGTCATTATTCTTACGCATTTGATTATTCATGTTTAATGGATAATTTGTGCTTGTGCTGTAGTGTCACACATGATTCCTTCAGATATTTTAAATGACGAGTCACTAAAGCAAGCAATTTGTCAAGTAATCACTTACATTTTTAAGATTAATTACTGTTTTATCAATCATATATTGCCAGAGAATTAGGTTTGTCTTATTTTCTCACAATTTTTACATATCTATGGTTTAATGTTTATCGGTATTATTTATTTATTATCAGCCTTATTGTTTCTGTTATGCTACTATTTTTCTTGTAGTAACTTTTTAATTTTAATAACTAAATATTAAATTTTGTGAAATTTTAAACGAAAGTTGCATAATTGGCATCATGAATCTTGCTTTTTATTTAGCTTCCAGAAAATTACAATTTTGAAATACCAAAAACCATCTGGAAAATTCGGTCGCTTAAATGCAAAAGGGGTAGGTGTTTATATATGTGACATTTCCGCTTGTGTTAAAATGCTTTGATATCTTGAAATGCCAAAGTGATTGTCCATTTGGTATGCCCCAAGGATCAGTGCTTGGTCCTCTGCTCTATACAACTGGCCTATGCTCGTTTATTAGTTCGCTTGTTCATCTCTGATTTACTTCGTTCATGGATGCACTTAAACCGTCTTGTACTTAATCCAGCTAAAACTCAGCTCATCTGGCTTGGTACTCGAGGTCAGCTCTCAATAATTGATCATCTGTCTTTTTGCAGTCTGCCTTCCTTGACCTCTCTTTCTCCTCTTCTGTCTGTGATCTTTGCATAATTGCAGACTCTGAGTTAACCTTTATGGAACATATTAACTCACTTTGCTGCAGTTGCTTCTATCATCTCTGCCAGCTCAGAGTTATTTGGCATACATTGGACATGCCATCTGCTTCTACTTTGATTCATGCTCTTATTTGCTCTAGGCTAATACTACTGAGGTTCACTTTTTGCTGGTCTTCCATTGGTGTACCTCGATAAACTCCAGATGGTTCTTTGTTGGCAGCCAGGGTGATTGCTGGTGTCAAAAGACATGATCACACTAGTGAATATATGATGTCTGTTTTATGTTCTACACTGGCTGCCTTATCCTGCTCGAGTTGAGTTTCGTGTCTTGAGAGTGGTTGCACTCTCTTTTATTGGTACCTCTCTATCATGTATATCAGAGCTACAGCGCTACTCCATCCTCTTAGCTCTATCCGTTGTTGGCTTGTCTTTGGTCCACAACTCAGTCTTCTCAGTGTGCCTCAAGCATAAGCCTCCTTATTCTTGAAATGAAGTTTCAAGTCAGTTGGTCCTATTCTATGAAATGCTCTGGACCCTAGTATATGTAGTTTAGCAACTGCTTATTCTATAGCCCTCTTTTTTAGGTGTTCTCCCATTTTGCAAAATCCCATCTCATCAAATTCTCATTTCATGGAATTCCCATCATGCTGAATTTTGAAACTTTTAGGAAAAATGTTGAAAATATCTTGGATCAAAGTGAAAATAAATGAATTGATACTCAAGATGGCTGGCACACAAAAGAAATTGCTGTTATCCATAGGGATAAACATAATGATAATAGTACACGGTACACTTGACCATGCTGAATAAAGAGTGCATTACTGTGGTTTTCAGTGGTGTTGCGGAAACAGTGGCACAGTCAAGAGAGGGCCCAGGGGGCCTGGCCCTCTAATCGGGCTGGAATCAGTCATAGAATTTGCGCAAAACCTATGAGAATTGTTTTGGGAGGGGTATGGTGATTGTCAACAGAATCTATATACTGTATGTAGGCCTAGTTGTGCTGTGGGGCACTCAGTAATTGTGTATATAATTTCCTAATGTGTGTTATTTGTGGATAACCATGTTCTCATTGGATGACACGCTACTGTCATTGCTATGGGTAACATCAAATTTCATAATGGGCAGAGCTTAATGATCATCATCATGACCACCATTATGAGCTCAACATCATTTTTAATTAATGCTTGGCTCTGTATATCTTATAGCTTATAGGCTATAACTTATAACTTTGTGTGCATGTATATCCCATCATTTTTTCCAATCTCTCCCTTCTCTGTTCCTTTCCTTCTTCTTCCACTCTTCTACCCTCCATCTTCCACTTCTTCCAATCTCTTTTCCGCGCCCCTCTCCGCTCGCTCCTCTATCTCCAACTCTACAACCAGTGGCGGCTCCACAGGGGGGCCCGTGCCCCCCCTATTGAGAGCCTGGCCCCCCAGTGGCCCCCCAGTTGGGACCCTATACTTAATGCTACATACATTAAACAACAAATGGTTGGCCCCCATGATTAGAAGTTGCCTCCCAACGGCCCCCCCACTTGCCAAATCCTAGAGCCGCCACTGTCTACAACCTCCCTCTCCCTCCATTTCACCTCTCCAACTATACTGCACAAACCTACCTTTCCCATTTCCAAGCCCTTCTTTGCCATTCTTCTCACTTCTACCTCTCCTTTCCCTGCCCACTCCTCTCATTCCTTTATTTCCCTCTCAACTCTCTCTTCCTTCCATATTCCGCATTGCAAATTCATTACAGATTTTTAGAAAAATATTAAAACCCCGTCTTTTTGACCTGGCCTATCCACCATAGACTGTCACCCATTTGCCTGGACAGATACCCTGGATTTGACCTGGATCTTTAATTATTTGGATTTGGTGTGCCATTGGTTGATGCTCTTGTGCATTATGAAATGGCGCTATAGAAGTTTTAGATTAGATTAGATCTCCTCCCCTTTATACTCCACCTTTCCCACCTTCCTCATTTTTAAGTACCAGTAATTCCCAGTGCTCTCTGCATTTGCACAGAAGTTGACTCAGCCTTCGCTCAATTACAATGGTAAAATGAGTAGCAATGGAAGCATTAAGAGGGTAACCACAGGTTCAGTGGAATGACTGGCCGCTGTTGAATGGCTTAGCCACCCATGGGCTGATGACCAAAAAACCAGAGATCAGCACCGGCTCCTATGGGCAATGAGCCTACAGATGAACATTTACCTTTACCTATCCCTGTATTTGCAATGAACATCAACAGGTTGAAATTTCTAACAATTGAACATGTAGGATTGTAGGGTAGGAATACATGATACAGCACATGATTATGAGGTGGAGTAGGTGTAGCATAGTATGAGCACCAGTAGTTTGCGCACCTGTGAGTTTGCGCACTAGGAATTTGCGCACCAGGGTTAGGGTTAGGTTTAGGGTTAGGGTGAGGGTTAGAGTTAGGTTGAGGGTTAACTTTAACCCTAACTCTAATCCTAACCCTGGTACGCCCCTGGTGCGCAAATTCCTAGTGCGCATACTCCCAGGTGCGCAAACTACTGGTGCGCATACTAATGTAGACCGAGTAGGAGAAGGAGCGAGCAAACATTATTACATGTACTCACAGCCAGTCTTTTCCTATGGCCAACTATATGTGGCATTATCGCGAGCTAGAAACCTGACGATCGTCAGACTGCTTAGCCTATCTCGTTCCTGCTTCTACCAATTTAGACAAATTATATTGATTCGCTCTTCACTTTCTGTCTGCCACCAAATCATTGGTTCATGCCTTTACTGCCAGTAGGTTAAACTATTGCAATGCACTTTACTTTGGTCTCCCTAAAAACCTTCTTTCTACTTAGCAATCTGTATTAAATGCTGCCTCTTGTGGCAAAAGCTCCTTACTACAACAGTATCTCAGATTTTATGCAGACCACCACTCACTGGCCCCTATCAATCTCTGATCAAATTGAGTTCTTGCTTCTGCAGCACTTCAAGGTCAGGCATCTTCTTACACTACTGAACCTTTTCACCACCATTTTCTTCTACTTCCCTTCACTTGCTCTGCTCTATTATTCATATGAATGTCCATGTTCCTAGGTCATATACCTAATATTCTTGAAAATTAGATACAATTAAGCAAAGCATGAAAAACTAAAATAAGCTGGAGCAAATACTAATTTCAAGAAACAAATAAATATGGACTAATTTCAAGTTATTGAAACCATTTCTTTTGTGATTGTTTGAAATTTTGTTGTCATTATGGAGATTACTGATTTCTATAAATTCAAATCATGATTGCCGTGATTAATGTAGTTAGTTACTGTGTCGACAAAGAATTTTTGCATAAGATATCTGCTGAAATCAGTCAATTAAAATATTTTCCTGTGATTTTGTCTCATTCAGTTGCATTACAGTTTCCAGAGGGTCTGCTGATCTTTGCTTGTACGATTGCGGATATTCTCGAAAGGTTATTAGCATATGTAGTAATCATGTGATTTTCTTAAAATCAGTAGTTTTGTCATTCAGTTTATATTATTATAAAATTGATTGTTATCATTTATTAGAATATTTTCATCAACTAATTATTACTGGATTAAGAAATTATATATACTTGATTGTTTTTCTGCATCAGGCATTTATGTGTGAAGTTTTACAGAGGCTGATACTTTAATTATGGGGGATGTTACTTATGGTGCCTGCTGTGTTGATGACTACACGGCCAGGGCACTTGGAGCTGATCTCCTTGTTCATTATGGGCATAGCTGTCTAGGTAAGAAAGTGTTGATGTGAACTTCTTCCTATGATATAATAATGATTATAAATATATTTTCAAGATCATTTCTTTTTATGAATTTATAAATTTAATGAAAGGAGAGAATATAATAAAAGCTAAGCTTCTATCGTGGCAAATATGCAGTATCACCATCATCATTACATACTCTGTCCTGAGACAGGCTCCACATTCTAGCGCAGGGATACTCAAACTGCGGCCCACAGTCTGGACCGCAAGGATGGTTCTTGTGGACCGCCACAGCTTTGAATATGTGTAGGAAAAATTTTGAGCCTGAATTTCAGTGGCTTTCAACAGAGTAGAATACATACTAAAACACCTAAAATCCATTTATTATTATAAATGTTAGTTTACTTACTTTCTGTTGTAATTGCAATCATAAGTTGATTTATTTCTTCTATCTTCATACTGTTCTTTATTAATTGTGGGCTAACATTTTATTGAATCAGCTGAAATTGTACAGGGTGTAAAAGTGAAAAGGGCACCCCTTTATGTTATTTAATATCTCGGCTGCTTGTATAGCGATTTCAATGAAATTTATAGGCCATATACCTGGGTATGTTTTTAATGCAATTGCCAAATTTCATGCTGATAGCTTCAGAGTTTGCTAAAATATGGCCAAAAAACTAAAGAGACCCAAATTTTAAAATTGACAAACAGAAGATAACGTCATAGTAATTTGTATCGTTTTTAAGTCTAAAATAGCGTCGTTGTCATCGGGCCAGACAAGGTCAATGGTTACTTACGGCCAACAGATAAACACAGCAGCATTATGATTGGCTGCAGGAATGTCATGATATGCTTGGAGAAGATTTCATATTCCAGCAAGACGGAACACCTGCACACTCTGCTCTCAGGACCCAGGATTTTCTGTAGCAACATTGTCCAGATTTCATCAAGAAAGATGACTGGCCACCCAACTCCCCAGATATCAATCCACTTGACTTCCACGTCTGAGGAATCATGCTCGACAGATATCAAAAGTATCAGCCAAAGCCACAGAACATCACGGAGTTGAAGACTGTGCTGAAGAATATCTGGGAGAGTTTGCCTGAAGACCAGATTGAGAAGTCGATATTGTCAGTGAAGAAGCGCTTGTCAGCATGTGTGAAGGCTAAGGGTGCATGGGCATTTTGAGCACCTGCTCACGCAACAAATCATCTGAAACCCCCTTTACGTTCAGGGCCAAAAAAACTTTTTAAAATGTTTTTATCACTTTATTATGACGTAATATTCCAATGTCAATTTCAAAATGTGGGTCTCTTTAGTTTTTTGGCCATATTTCAGCAAACTCTAAAGGTATCAGCATGAAATTTGGCAATTGCATCAAAAACATTCCCAGGTATATGGCCTATAAATTTCATTGAAATCGCTATACACGCAGCCGAGATATTAAATATCATAAAGGGGTGCCCTTTTCACTTTTACACCCTGTACATATGGCGGAGAGGCATAAGTCATGAACAGATGATTATTTCTTTATTTTACTTGACCGACACAATACACAGCTGGTGTCTATTAGGCCTATCTGCCACGAGACCCCAAGTGTAATTAAAAATATCAATATCAAGAGACATTTTGAGTCAGCACATGCTCAATCTTACAATGAAAAATATCCATCAAAGCCACAGTCAACCTTCCAATCAGATAAAATCTAGGTATGGCCTTTAAGTTGTTGCTGGAAACCTCTTCCTCAAGTAAATAAACTTTATAGAAGCGTCGTAAAGAATCGCAAAGGTTCTTGGCAAAATTGACTTAGCCACAAGGAGGGCCATACACCCCTATTCGGGCTGGGATCAGTAATTGGATTTGCTCAAAAGCGATAATTTTTTATGGGAAGGGTGATTGTTAACAGAATCGATATGCGTAGTTACATTACAGCTTTTGGTCAAGCAGTTATTGATCATGATTAAAGTCTTTAAAATATGCACCAAAGCTCACCATTTAATTCTAATATTACTAAAAATTTCTGCGACTGGGGCTTCATTCCAGACCCCATTACAAGAACTAATGACCTTAAAAACATTTTTCAAGTAGGAATTGCTAATATGCTGTCATAAAGTCTAAAATTTATTATTTGTATTTTGGCTTTTGTCATTTTACTTTGTGCGCTTATAACAGTTCCGTAGAGGCCCCATAGTTACTTGTAGTTGCCTACTACGCTGTTGTGGGCATGGGAATAATACCGTATTTTGTGCAAACTGCCTGCACCCTGCGGGTAGTCCGCACCCGCGGATAGCCTGCAAAAAATTTATATCCTGTAAAATTTTAATCAGAAAGCCTACACCCTCACATTGCCCGCATCCATGGTCGCTAATGTAGAAATACACAGCACCTAAAGAAGAAGAACAAGAATTATAGAATTATTATAAGAATTTTATTTTAAAGGTACCAAAAGGGAACGATGTTCTCGCAGGGAGGTACCCTAAGAATGTGGTAATAAATATGAAATAACTATAACTAGCAGACAATTAACCTAAGTCCTTGATATGTCTGAGAAATAAATAGCATACAGTTAACATAAGTCCTTAAGATATTAACTAGAAAGATGATCGCTTCGCTCGCAGTGCAGTATACTATTGTGGAGAATTTGCATTTCTCGTCTATTGTTACCAGCTACTGGAACCTACGGCGTCATAGCCGCACGTCTACGGATAACTACTGGAGATCTGATTCTTACCATGGGACCTTCAAAACCCTTATTTTCAGTTTATTAAAAGCCATCCATCAAATATCTCACTGAAATACGATCTTAAATAAATTAGCGCATGAGCGAAAGCTGAAATTAGAACGATGGGTCGCATATTTCAAAAGTTATAGCTGATTTTTGGTTACGTTGATTATGCGCCTATGCTTGTCCATGGCTGTGTCAAGACTCTTTTAGCGCACATATTGTGCGCTAATTGCATCTTTTGCACAAAACCATCATTGTAAACCGAAGCTCTGATATTTAGTCTGTAATCGTATATGTAGATTAGATTTTAGAGTCGATTATTTGAGCAGTTTTAAGCATAAATTTTGTGCCTGCGATGTTAGCGTGGTTTTTCTAAGATCCGGCCTCGCCAGATCTCTCGTTTTAGGCTGCTTTAAGGCACACTTGAGCTACCAGTCGAAAGCTCTTGGTTTTAATATTCCAGAACGACCAATCAGAATGCTCACCCAGCCATCCAATCAGAACGCTTGAAGGTAACCAATGAGAACATCACACAGCCAACCAATGAGAACATTCACACAGCCAAGCAATTGAAACGCTCGAACGCTTGAAGGTAACCAATCAGAACGCTCACACAGCCAACCAATCAGAACGCTTGCACAGGCACAGAGGAAGGATCTTAATATGATAGACTTGATAAGGTTCTTACTTAGAAGTTTAGTAAATTCTAAATATGTAATAATTAGTAGACACTAGACAATTTTAACATAAGTCATTGAGATAGCAATAAATTTAATTAATTACTTAGATAAGTTTGTTATTTGGAAAGTAGTATATATTTTTAAATTTCTCTTTTAAATTCATTTAAATTTATTATATTAGTTATATAGGCGGGGAGGGCATTCCATATTCGAGGTCCAAAAACTTTTATAGTAAATATTCTAGTGTTAGTTTTAGCAAAAGGAATAG
Organism: Metaphire vulgaris; assembly: GCA_018105865.1. Lineage (NCBI taxonomy): Eukaryota > Metazoa > Annelida > Clitellata > Crassiclitellata > Megascolecidae > Metaphire > Metaphire vulgaris. The sequence goes on along the minus strand of CM030870.1, from coordinate 2,604,996 downwards.
TATATTGGTTATTACTTCTTACATTGTGATTATGTAATTTGTTAATTATTTTAAAATATTCATTTTTATAAAAAGTTTGTTAGTATATTTAAACATAAAGATTGAGGTTTGTTGTTTATGAATATCGGCAATATTAAGAATATTTTAAGTTTTACTAGAAAGATGCTCGCTTCGCTCGCATGCAGGATAATACTAATATCTATCCACATCGCGCAATGCTCACTTCGCTCGCAGTGCAGGCTCGCTTTGCTTCGCTCGAGGCAACGAATATTCCAGAACGACCAATCAGAACGCTCACCCAGCCAACCAATCAGAACGCTTGAAGGTAACCAATGAGAACATCACACAGCCAACCAATGAGAACATCACACAGCCAACCAATCAGAACGCTCACACAGCCAACCAATCAGAACGCCTGAAGGTAACCAATCAGAATGCTCACACAGCCAACCAATCGGAATGCTTGAAGGTAACAGACATACAGAGGAAGGATTTTAATATTTTAGACAAGAGAAAACCTGAAGGTTAAGTACATCTCACCTCTTTAAACGGTTTCGACTATGACTAAAACCGTGTTTTTTGCGTGAGAATAATTCATGTGAAATTATTGGTGTATAAAAGGGAAATATTTAAAATTTAAATGCCTTTTTGTCTTCTCATAAGTAAGGAAATGTCAGAGTGCACCATTTTTCATAAATCTGAAAGAGGTTTTAATTAAACACTAGAAAGATGCTCGCTTCGCCCGCGTGCAGGATAATACTAATATCTATCTACATCGCGCAATGCTCGCTTTGCTCACTTTGCTCGCAGTGCAGGCTCGCTTCGCTTCGCTTGAGGCAATGAATATTCCAGAACGACCAATCAGAACGCTTGAAGGTAACCAATGAGAACATCACACAGCTAACAATCAGAACGCTCACACAGCCAACCAATCAGAACACTTGAAGGTAACAGACATACAGAGGAAGGATTTTAATATTATAGATATAGATTTATTGAATTGCTATATTGATTTTCTTTAATAGCTAATCTGAGTGCCTTATTTTGAATTTTTTTAATCTTATCAGTAATACATTTATAATTAAAACTCCAAATAATATTACAATATGTTAGGTAGGGGGTGAATCATTGTAAAGTAAATGCTTAAAAGGGCTTTTTTATTAATAAATTTCATTATATGCCTAATAATATTTAATTTCTTAGATAATTTGTTAATCAGCAATTCTGTATATTCATTCCAGTTAAGATTCTCATCAATTATTATTCCCAGGAATTTTGTAGATGTTTTTTTATAGAATTTCTATGTTATTGATTTTCAGTTTAGGAATACAGTTAGGTATTAATTTGCATTTAGGTCTAAAAATTATAAAATTGGTTTTATCAATATTTAATAATAGTTTATTATTTGTAAACCAATCAGTAATTTTAAGTACCGGTAGTTCAATATTTATTTGAGAGATGAGTTCGTTTAAATTGGAGTGACTAGCCACTAAATTGGTATCATCTGCAAATAATAAGTAATTAAAGTAAGATGTAACATTTGGAAAGTCATTTATAAAAATAATAAATAGGAGTGGCCCTAGAATAGAGCCTTGAGGAACACCAAATTTGATATTTAGTTTATTGGAAATAGTAGAATTTACGTAGGTGAATTGCATGCGATTTGTCAGATAGCTAGAAAACCAGCTGTGAGAAGTACCCTTAATTCTATAATATTGCAATTTATGTAATAATAGTTTATGGTCTATTACATCAAATGCTTTTTGCTAAATCAAGAAAAATACCAATAGTATATTTATTATTTTCAAAATTTTCTGAAATTTCACCTGTTAATTTAAGTATGGGCATATATTTAGCATGATTGGGCCTGAAGCCAAATTGAGAATCAGAAAGCATGTTATATTTATCTAAGTAATTTAGGAGTATATTGAACATCGCCTTTTCAAATATTTTTGAAAATACGGGTAGTATAGATACTGGTCTATAGGATTTCAGGATATTTCAGATCTCATGCTTGATTTTTGCTGTCGGGTCGAGCATCCATGCTAGTAGCATTGTTGTCCTTGGTCGTGCTCTTTGTGCTATCCCTTCCATCTTCTCCTCTAGTACTTCTCTTAGTAGGCACGTTTCTTCTCTCAGAACACGACCTATCGTTCTCTCTTGTCTAGTACAAATTTTATCAGGCTCTTCTTTCTTCTATTCTTTTGCCAGATTTCTTTGTTGGTTATCTTTTTGATCCAGCTGATTTTTTCTATCCATCATCAAATCCATGTCTTGAATGCCTCTATTCTTCCTGTGCCCTCTTTTCTAAGTTCCATGTTTCTGACCCATAGAGCATCACTGGCCAAATCAGTGTTTTGACCGATCGTTTTCTCAGGTTGCGGCTTAGGTTTCTTCTCAGTAGTTCTCTTCTGTTTGTAAAGCCTTCTTTCCCATGGCAATTCTTTCCTTTATTTTTTTCTGACATTTGATGTTTGTTAATCTTCCAAGATAGCATAACTCTTCTACTCACACTATTTCCATCCATCAATGATTTTACAGTTTGAGTTGAAAATTTAAAAGTGAAAATTTGAGATTTATATTAAGAGATTCGGTTAACATTCTTGCATTTCTTGCTTGGAATACATTATGTTTGATTGAAAATTTTAAATGAACTAATAATTAATTTTTATTAAAAATTATTAAAAGGTTTCATGAAATGCTATCTGCTTGCTATTTATATCTTTCAGGCAAAGCACCATGAAATAACTATGTAATTGTGTTATTAGAGGGAATACAATTTAATGTTTTGCAGTTGTTTTTCAACAGTTCCAATTGACACTACAGCCGGAATCAACATGCTGTATGTGTTTGTTGACATTAAAATAGACACACTGCACTTCATGGAAACCATTCGTCACAACTTTGAGCCAAATTCTTATTTGGCTTTCGTCAGTACAATTCAGTTTGTGACAACTGTGCAGGTCTTTTATTATTTTCTTTTGTTATCATTTACTGTAAGAGCTCTGTAAGCTATTTTAACCCTTTCGATGGTGTCAAATGTATGGTGTCTATGGTATACAGTATATGACAGGCAGCGCTTGTCAACATGGCACTTAAGGGGTTAAGCAGAATGCAGTTCTTGGTCTAAAAGATCTACATAAATTATATAAATTAATGCTTCTCACATATTCTATTATTGCTGAATACATGTACATTGGTCATACATATGCCATATTTTCATACATGCAATTTGCATGTTACACATTTTTATAAGACAAGCAGATTCTGTGATTATAAGAGAGCTTTTTCTATTTCTGGGCCTAAAATCTGGAACTCTCTCCCTCCGGCTGTCAGATCTTCCAATTCATTAAGCATCTTCCGATCCAGACTTAAGACACATGTCTTTCCATTGGCGTTTCCTCCATAGTCCGTCTCACTCTCTCCCTCTGACTGATCTCTGGAATGACCTGGATCTTTTGCGGATTGATTTTGAAGTACCATTGATTGATATCTTGGGTATTAGAACTGGTGCTATAGAAGTGCATAATTATTATTTATACTGTATGTGCACTTGTTGTGCATTTATGCAACTGTGTTCTGTGAAGAAAAATTATGTGATGTGGTTTTTTATTATTATTAGAGATAAGAAAGAAGAGGCTTGATTTTGGCCAATGTGATGTTGGAGCCTATATTTACCTACTTTGTTATTTTAAAAATTAGTTTGATTTTTCTTTGGGAAGTTTTAAGCTGAGTTGAAAGCAAAAATGCACTTGGAGTTGAATCAATCCTACTTGCTTTGATATATTTTCCCCAGTTCTGATTTATTTATGTCTTATTTAATTATTTGCTGTTTGCCCGTCAAGCATGACAGGCAGGCGTGACTGTTTTTCCTGCCATATTTTATTCAGCCAAATGCTTTCTGATATAGTACTTTTTTTCTAAATGCTCTGGCATGTTGTCCAATGACTTGTCTTTAACTGGAACATAACGTGACAATTTTTTTAATCATAAGTTCCTCGGGAACAAAGTGCCAATGGCATAAAAATATATATAATTTTTTATTAATCTTGCTTAAAGTTTCTTACAGAGTTGAAATATTTTCTATTACATTTTTCTTTCTCCTTTAAAACTTCATGATTTACACACTTCCTCTTCTATCAATCTGTAAAGGTTCTCATACTCAATTTTAAGCTTTGGAGTCAGTGCTGATCTCCAGATTCTGAGGCAAGCAGCAACACAGGTGGCTTATGCCATTAATCTTGAATATAGTTTGGCAATCATGCCTCTAGCCCCACGTTTACTTTCACAGCTTATTGCTGCTCCTCATTTACCACCACCCTCTAGTGAGTGAATGCTGAATTAACCTTGTCAACAGGCACTGAAGGGGTTGACAGCAACAGTAAATTGACAGTAAATTGACAGCAATGTGACTACCATTGACTTATAACTCACTTCATACATCAAAACCAGTCTACATAAGAAATCTGATAATTCCACAACAACCTCGATCTACTAGATCTTCTTCTCATGTAACTCTCCTTCGACCTCTGAATCAATCATCTCTAAAAATTTACAATCATGCTTTTTCATACGCTGCACCAGAGCTTTGGAACTCAATTCCAATATCCCTCCACCGTCTACATCAAAGCCAAATAACAAACTCTGAGTCACAATTTTTCTCCTTCTTGCAACATCTCCTCATGTTTTTCTTTCTAAATTAAAATCATTTCTCTTCAAAAAATCATTTCCTCCATAGCTGCAATGTCCCAGCCACTCGCCCTTTTGATTAAATGATCCAGCATGAATGACCCCACCTTTGGCTATAGCTACTTCATTTTGAGATTAAGAGCATAGGAATAAGGAGCTACTTCTGTGCTTCTTTTGAAAGCGCTATAGAAGTTAATGAGATTTTACTTACTTACCATGATCAAACAAAGGAAACTTCACTTTCTTCTATTTTTTTGTATATATGCTATGTGAAATGGAGGAGGGTGTTGAAATATGCCTTTTTTGCATACGTACTATATGGATGAGTCCTTAGGGCTCCTGTGGTAGTTGATCCAGTTCAGTCAGCTCTAAGCATGTTACCAACCTGCCATCTTCGTGTCTCAATCAATCCAAGTCTTTTAAAATAAATGCTAGCTCTACTAGTAGATCAGCTTTACTGATGAGAAATGCTTGATTTTATGCATTCTTTCAAGGCTGTGAGTAAAGAACTAGATAAAGAGTTTCGTCTGGTGATACCTCAGTGTAAACCTTTGTCTCCGGGTGAAATTCTTGGGTGTACATCCCCATGCCTGCCAAAGGATCTAAATGGTGTCATGTAAGTTGTTTTTCCATGGAGGTTACATTATTGAGTTGGTTTAGTCAGTGATCATTAACCGATGAATTTTTGCCCAAAATATCATAAAAGGCACTTGACGTCAAATTAGGTCCTAGAGACGATCCTTGTCATTTAACTGAATATCTTAGTCCTTTGTCCGATTCCTTCTTGAACAGATTTTCACCAGGTCATTGGGTTGTCTTTGAATTACTTTGAAATATCTGGCATCTCTAGAACTAAAAAAGTTGAGTGTATAAATTTATGCAGATGGCTTTATTTTGTCAGTATCTTTTAATTGCATTTTATTTTTTTAATGTATTCTTCCAAGTTTTGGAAGACTTACAAATTGTTGGAGGACTGATAGTTGCCATTTGAATAAACCTCAAATGTTCTAAATCATAGTTAAAATTTATTTTCAGCTGAAAATTACAAAATGGTATTGAGTTCTGCTGTATATTTCAGTCTGTCAGAGGCTTCATTGTCTTGCTTTGAATACTGAAATATAGTGCACCATTTTGCACTTTCAAATTTTTTCAAGATCTAAAGTCTAGCACTTTGGTGGATCATTTTTAGAGTCTTATTTCATTTCAGACATAAAAGCAAAAATAGGAATTGCCAAAGCAGCCTTTGGGAATTTAGAACACATATTAACAAACAGACATTTAACAATGAAAACAAAGATCAGGGTTCTGGAATGCTATGTTTGGCCAATCATGTTATATGGTGCAGAAACGTGGACTATCTCTTAAGTCACGAAGAAAAAGCATGAAACTGCAGAAATGTGGTTCTTAAGAAAAATGTTGAAAATATCTTGGACTGAAAAGAAAACGAATGAAATAGTACTTGAAATGGCAGGCACACACAAAAAATTGCTATCTACAATACGTAAAAGACAACTTCAATTTTTTCAGACATGTAATGAGGTAGAAAGGCATAGAAAACCTGGTAACTACTGGAAAAGTCGAAGGCAAGAGATCAAGAGGAAGACAAAGAATGACATATATGAGTAGTTTACTGACTGTTGTAAAGGGGTAACTACAGGATTAGAACTCATACAAGCAACACACAACAGAGAGAAATGGAAGTCCATAGTTGTCAACGTAGAAATACACGACACCTGAAGAAGAAGATTTCATTTTATGCCTTGATTTGATTTCTAAATTTGAATTTTGATTGTCACTTGTACTAATGAGATATTTTTTTCTACAGTGTTCAGATAACAATGCTGCCATTTTATTGTGACTTTGTCGCAGATACTTGGGCGATGGTCGCTTTCATCTTGAATCAGTAATGATAGCAAATCCTGAAGTTCCTGCCTTCAGGTGCTGATGTCATTTAAGCTGTCTGATGCAATTATTCTGTCTCTACTTAATGCTTATGGAGAGTTTTAATCTCACAGTTCTTTTGGACAATTACTCATTTCTACTTATTATTTAAACTATAATTTTAATTGCAGCCAAATCTGCTGGTTGACACCAGTCAAGTTTGAATGTGCAGATTGCTCAATAAATGTTAGCGTTAGAATAAATGCTAGCATTAGAATAAATGTTAGCATTAGTGGAGGTTGAGTAGATTGCAATGACACTGATGCATACAAACTTCAGACATTGTTAAACTTAATTTGCCAGCAAGGCATTCTGAAAATTGCTTAATAATAAATAATAATAATAATTATGCACTTCTATAGCACCAGTTCTAATACCTAAGGGTATCAATCAATGGTACTTCAAATCCATCCGCAAAAGACCAGGTCATTCTAGAGATCAGTCAGAGGGAAAGAGTAAGACTGACTATGGAGGGAATGCTAATTGGAAGAGATGTGTTTTAAGCCGAGATCTGAAAATACTCAGTATATTGGAAGATCTGACAACCAGGGGAGAGAGTTCCAGATTTTTGGCCCAGAAATTGAAAATGCTCTCTTACCAATTTCAAGACTTGAAGAAAAAAGGGGAACAGCTGGCTATAAGAGTGGACAGCAAAGTAAAAGAACAGAACACTGAAGGAACAACAGAAACAAGATGGGAGAAGCTGAAAGGAATAATAAAAGAAGAGGCCATGGAAATAATAGAACACAAAACAGATAAAGACCCTAGAAAGCTTTGAATCACAAAAGAAATGATTGAGAAAATGTATGAAAGAAGGAAATGGAAACAACAATGGTCAGATCAAGCCAGAAAAGAATATAAAAGACTAAACAATGAACTAAGAAGAGAAACACACAAAGCCCGAGAGGAATGGTGGAAACAACAATGCATAGGACTAGAAGAACTACAACAACAAGGAAGACATGACTTAGTATATGACAAAGTGAAGAAACTCAGTAAGAAAGGAAAAAGAGGAAGATCAAATGAGGTGATCAATGATAAAGATGGCATTTTATTGACAAATAAAGGAAAAGATGGAAGCAATACATCGAAGAATTATATAACAAAGAAGGAAGACCTGAAGAAATCCCGTTAGAACCACAGGAAGAAGTAGAAGATAAAGGACCTGAACTACTAAAAGAAGAAATAATAAAAGCAGTAAAAGAACTGAAAAATAACAAGGCTCTCGGAGTTGATGAAATACCGGCAGAGATGCTTAAATGTCTGGGAGAAGAAGCAGCAAAAGAATTAGTAGAGATATGCCAAGAAATTTATAAGACTGGGGAATGGCCAAAAGACTTCAAAGACTCTATAATGATACCTACAGAAAAGAAAGCAAATGCAAAAAATTGTCAAGACTTCCGAACAATAAGCCTCATTTGCCATGCATCAAAGATCCTGTTAAAAGTGATGAAAGAGTGAATTGAAGCAAAAGTAGAGGCTTTAAATCATCTGGGAGAGGATCAATTTGGATTTCGGAGAGGAAGAAGCATGAGAGATGCCATCGGTATGATGAGGGTCATAGGTGAAAGAAACATTGAATGTGGAAAAGATGTGTATGTGTGTTTTGTTGATTACTAAAAGGCATTCGACCAAATGCAGTGGCGTAAATTATATAAAGTATTGAAAAGACTAGGAATTGATTGGAGGGACAGAAGGCTGATTAGGAATTTATACATGGAACAAACAATACAAATACGGATTGGGAATGATAACTCGGAGACTGGAGAAATCGGAAGGGGATCACGACAACGCTGTCCAATATCACCGCTGCTATTCAACATCTACATTGAGGAACTAATAAGAGAGGCACTAGAGGAAGAAAGAGCGGAAATAAACATTGGAGGGAAACTGATACAAGCCATACTTTTTGCAGACGATCAAGCGATGCTAACAGGGAGTTAAAGAGAACTACAAAGAATAATGGACAAACTAAATACAACATCAAAAGAATATGGCATGAAAATAAACACTCTAAAAACAAAAATCATGGTAATAACAAAGAGCAAAAATCCACTTAGATTCACCATAACGGTTGATGGAACAGAACTGGAACAGGATACACAATTCTACTACCTTGGGAGCCTAATAACAGAAGATTCCAAATGCCAGGAAGAGATAAAGAGAAGAATAGCGATGGGAAAACAAGCCTTTTTGGACAGAGGAGAACTGGTAAGAGGAGGGCTAAATAGGGAACTAAAGAAGAGACAGATAAAAACGTTAATATGGAGTGTCACTTTATATGCCTCAGAAACCTCGACTCTCCAGAAGGACATACAAAAGCTGGAAGCATTCTAAATGTGGATATGGAGAAGAATGGAAAACATCAAGTGGAGGGACAAGAAAACAAACAATGAAGTACTACAGATGGTGGACGAACAAAGATCGATGATAATCAGTACCATCAAAAAAAGACAGAGGAACTGGATTGGACATGTACTAAGAGGAGAAACATTGCTTAGAACAGTAGTTGAGGAAGTATATGAGGAAGAAAGACAAAAGAAAGACCAAGGAAGATGCTATTGGATTGGATGATGAAAACAGATACACAGCGTCATATGACCTATGCAGAAATCAAAGAAGAAGCAAGACGCAGAAAGGAATGAAAACAATGGAGCCCTGAACCTGTCCCAGGACAGAGAACATGATGATGATGATGAACAATTTCAGCATTGGTTCTAGGTACATTTAGCAATGAATCAGCAAACCTTGTTGAATGACAATGTTTCGATGGTTTAACATAGATTTTAAACATTGAGGTTGGCCAGATATCAGTATTTTAAAAACAAGGACACCAGTCTTAAATACAATTCTTTATTCTACTGGCAGCCAGTGTAATTTTTGAAGGACATGTTTAATGTGATCATGTTTGCGAGTTTTTGTAATGGCCCGGCCCACAGAATTCTGAATCCTTGAAGCTTTTACATATTAGATTTGGCCATACCATTGTAAAGGGACTTTCAATAATCAAGCCTACTGCTGACAAGGACATTGGCAAGAAGAATACATTCATAGTAGAGGTGCACCGATAATCAGTATCTACCGATTATCAACCCAGCAGCTGATTAATTGATATCCATGGACAACAATCAGCGTCAGCCAATTAATTATCGACCAATTAATGCACAGCCATTCATGATACTAATGTTAATTATAGCAGAAAATAGAAGTCATTACAACAGCAGAGCAACAGAAACAAGTGAAACCTAAAGTGCCTGGTTTCTAAGATTGAGTAGCAAGTTGAGGGGCAGTGCTTAATGATCATAGCTGAGAGAGATTGGTTACAATGAGTACTGGTGAACTTAAAAATCGGTAATCAGTAATCAGCCGATTGTTTGAGACCGATAATCGGCCAGGGGCACAATCATTGCACCCCTATTTCATAGTATTGCTGAGAAAGGATTAGAACCTTTCCAAAAAGTTTCAAAAAGCTCAATTGCATTTCATTTTTCGCTACCTTCAGTTTTATATCTAGATAAAGCCACATTGCTATACAATATTAAAATGTAGTCCCATACTCAAACAGATGTAGGATCAAGTGCTGATCTCTGTGTGCTAGGCAAGCAACGGCACAGGTAACTTACGCCATTAGTCTAGAGTAGTTTGCCATTGCATTCTCTAGACCTGTGTTTGATCTGCACAGCTTAATGTTGTTACCAATGAAAGGCTTGGTTGGGCACCGGCATCATGACTCGATCCTGGTATGGTCACCATCCAAATAGGACTGCACTTGATGTTGCTTAGCATCAGCATTCTGATGGGAACCGGTTGCACAGCGCCAACTAGACAGATAGGGGTCGTCCATAAATGACATAATGCAATTTTGGCACTTTTTTACCTCCTCCGGAGTCCTCCCCCTACGTAAAGCGACTTAACAAAAAGTCAGACACCCTTTTTGTCTTCCAAAAAATCTTGACAAGCAAATAAGGTCATTCATCCTTCTATTTTTTCCCTCTCCAAACATACTGACAAGCAAAAAAGGTCATCCTTGTATTTTTCCCTCTCCAAATACCCTGACAAGCAAAAAAAGAAAAAAGGTCGTCACTTAAATATTTTGTGTTGCGTTACGTCGGTTCTAGGACAATTCGGAGACAGACAATTCGGAGCGGACAATTCGGAGACGGACAATTCGGAGCACAGTTTAACCTTAACTCTAACCCTAAACCTCACCCTAACCCTAACCATTATAAAAAGTCATATTTTAAAACAGTTTTACAACTTTTGGGGCGATTTTTGTCCTTCTCTGAATTGTCCACTCCGAATTGTCCGTCTCCGAATTGTCCGGTCACCGTTACGTCACATTTATGGAACCCCCCTTCGTCACACTTCGTAACAAATGTCCGGACCCCCTCTCCCCTAGGCGCGTTACATCATTTGTGGACGAGCCCATATACAATTTTCTAGTTTATGCTAATGCAGTATTAAGCATATCATTCGTATATGTATGGGGCTGATTTGCATCAGCATCTCTAATTAGGTTGCAAATTTTTTATAGCTTGTATTTAAAATTTCATAGACAAATAGAGGGCTGATGTTCTATAATTTCATAAATTATTATGTTTTGTTAAATTGTTTTAATTGTTCAGATATGATCCTTACAACAAAATATTTTCAAGAGAATTCTATGACTTTGAACAACTGCATTTGAATCGTCAACTGGCAATAGCTCAAGCTTCACAAGCTACACACTTTGGCGTTGTTCTTGGGACACTTGGCCGACAAGGCTCTACAAAAGTCCTTCAAGTATACAATCATTCAGCAGTTTAGAAAGAGATAAGAACAGTTCCAAAAATGCAGTTTATTTTTCTCTTTCTTTCGATTTTAAACTAGATTACTGTTCTTCCAGAGTATTAGTAGCACCACCTTTCCCTCTTAAAAGTTATATCCTTGTTTCAAGCAATCAATCAACTTCTATGGCACCACTATCATAAAGCCCAGAGGATGAGCCTAAGGCACACCAAATCCAAATCAAATTAGAGCCAGGTCAAGCCAGAAAGATCAGTCAGAACAGCAGGGGAGCAACGTAAGGGGATAAGAAAAGTCAAACAGGTTCGTTTTAAGACTGGATTTGAAAGTTGATAGTGTTACTTATACGAAGTGATATTCTTCTTGGTAATGAATTCCAAAGTGTTAGTTATACGAAGTGATATTGGTAATGAATTCCAGAGCCTTGGGCCTCACACTGAGAAACAACTAGTGCCAATGACTGTGCGAGAATAAGGAACAGCAAATGAAAGTCCTACTGAATATCTAGTGGAGTGATTAGTAGGTCGAGGGATAAGTCAAGTCTTAAGATAATTCAGTTCATTATATAACTTGGTTTTATAACTAAAAGACAGGTTTTATAATTAATTCGGTGTTTGATAGGAAGCCAATGTAAGGACTGTCTATCTGGGGATATATGTTCAAACCTGGGAGATTTTGGGTATGATTCTAACTAAAGAATTTTGTACTTTCTGGAGTTCCTGCATATTTGAATTTGTGTTGCTGAAAAGCAGTGAATTGCAGTAATCTAGGCAATAAGATACCAATGCATTGGCTAATTGAATAAGGATAGGCCTAGGAAGTAGATGTCTGATATGATAGATATCTCGAATATGATAATGAGAAATATGGCAGACTGAATTTATGTGATTAGTGAAAGAGGCGGAAGAATCAAATGTCACACCCAGGCTGCAAGCAGAAGTACTTTTAGAAACAGCAGTAGCATCTTCTAGTACTCAGTAGAGTGCAGAGGGGGATGGTGACCCAGGTGCTGACCAAATGGGGGCACCAAAATTGACTCGGCGACCATTTTTTATCAACTTGGCCCTGGATGCCCATTGCCCACCGCTCTCTGCATGCCACTGCTAGTACTACAGATTTACTATAGTACAGATTTCATTCAGTCTTTTGCCCAGAGCTGATCTCATTGACTTCAGAATCACTGGATATCTGTGAAGAGAAGTGCATCGTAATTGTAGAAGTAAATGTTTATTGCCAAAAGCAATAGTATAAAAAGTATAAAAAGCAAAAGTATATTAATTTGATGGAAACAAGTGTCGCTGGTATTATCAATCAAATTACAGCATTTCAAATATAAACAAGAAACAAGGTCACCAAGTACTTTGTATTTAATGTTAAATTTTAATTGTGTATGTAACCACTACAGTGTGCATTGATACAAATGCAATTTGTTATAACATAATAGGAGTATGTATTCCAATTCAAGAAAGTTACAATGCAGTCCTGCATATATGCACATTTGTTGAAATTGTGATATAATGTGGTATAAAGATATGGCATAAAGTTGACAGGTTATGTTATGTTATGTTAAAACATGAATTTATATAGCGCAATAATCATAGCTGAATGCCAAAGTCAAGAACACTTTACATTCTGCACTTATACGATATAAGTATAATATAACAAACAAGTGCATCTTAAGTTTCTTAGCAAACAATTCGAGGTTAGTTTCCATGGACACGTTGTTAGGTAGGGCGTTCCAGAGGATAGGGTTCCCACGCGTAACAGACCTCTTGCCAAGTTGCATGGTCTTGGCGGGAGGGGGAACAAGCAGCTTAACACTGTGACCAGATCGGAGCTGATGACGACGGTCAGTAGGCGAAGGCCTATGAACTAGTTCAGCGAGGTAGCCGGGGAAAGTTGGATCATACAAAGCTCGAGATGTTAGCCAACATCGCTTATAGGTTATACGCTCTGGAATGCGTAGCCAATGAAGCCTGTCTTTCAGCAGAGGGGTGAGATGATCACTCCATCTAGCTCCGAAGATCATTTGGGCAGAGGCATTGAGTACCATCTGTAGACGGTTCAGCTGGCTAGCAGGAAGGCCGAGAAGAATGCTATTGCCATAATCGACCCTTGAGAGGACGAATGCACGGACCAAAACGATCACTGACGAGGTTGGCAGGTGGCGACGGATCTCTCTAATCCGCCGGAGCTGACAGTAGCAGGATCGAGACACATTACTTACATGGCCATTAAACGTTAACGATTCGTCGATTAACACTCCCAGAAAGCGCACTTCAGTGGATGGGGTAATATATACCCCATCAATTAAGAACGGTGCGTGGTTGATCAGATGATTCTTTCTAGGGGTCGCAATCCACAGTATCTCAGTCTTGGAGGGATTTAAGGCAAGACGGTTAGAAACAGTCCATTGCTTGATCTTAATAAAACAGTCGCTGATGCGAGCTTGAAGCCGCTCTGTATCCTTCGGAAGGCAGAAGGAATACATCTGGATGTCGTCGGCGTAGGAGTGCGCTTCGAGACCACACGACTTGATAATTTGGCCAATGTCTGCAACGTAGAGGACAAACAGCAGGGGTCCAAGTACAGACCCCTGAGGCACGCCGCAGAGAACCTGGCGAAGGACAGGCATGTGGCCACTCCAGCAGACTGACTGCGATCTACCAGTAAGGTAGTCACGCAGCCAGACGAGAACAGTATCCTTGATGCCGTATGTGAGTTCAAGACGGCGGATGATGTCATAATCCACAGTGTCTAATGCAGCCGACAGATCGAGTAGGCAGAGCAGGGCTAACTGCCCATTCGCTGTGGCGTCGACGATGTCGTTGTAAATCCAAAGTATGGCGGTTTCCGTGGCGTGACTGGTGATGATGTGACTATTCAAAATAGCAAATTTCTATCTACAATTTTAGTTTCACATCAGGTTATTGCAATTTATGTAAATAATTATTCAACTAGTACTATATCCGGATGAACTGACATCATCATCATCTGGGTGTGATTTGCGTACTTTCCGTTTGGCGAGTCGTAGCTCCCTTTTAGCTTTCCGACACTCCTCGCCGAACCAGGGGTCTGAGGGACGACGCCGGCAGCTCACGGTCATCACCGGTACCAGCCTGTCTATAGCATCAGTAATCTCCCGATCATATAGTAGAGCCATCTCCTCGGCGTCCATCAAAGACCATACCTCAGGTTGGCAGAGTCTGGAAGACTTGAGTTCCTGCCGTAGAAGGGTAGTGTCTAGAGGATGAGGTGGCCTCGGAGGTGCATGCACTACCAGACAAGTATTGTGCCAGTGACCCACTGCCTACTCGTCTTCTTAAAGAATGTTCCGACATTCTTGTGCCGTTCATCACAGAGCTCTTCAATCGATCGATGACTGATGGGAAAGTGCCAACGACCTTCAAGTCCGCCTTCATTACCCCCAGACTCAAGAAACCCAACATGGATGCGGCGGACATCCGGTCGTATAGGCCGATATCCAATCTGTCGGTGCTATCAAAGCTCCTTGAACGGCTTGTATACCGTCAGCTTATTAGTCATCTGACGACCTCCAATCTGCTCTCTGACTTGCAGTCGGCATACCGCATATTCCACTCCACCGAAACGGCAATGTTGAAGGTCACAATGAACATACTTCGGGCGCTGGATGCAGGCGATGTGGCAGTTTTGGTGTTATTGGATCTTACTGCTGCTTTCGATACAGTGGATCATGAGCTGCTACTACGGAAGATGGAAGTAACGTGCGGAGTGAGTGGCTCAGCGCTTCAATGGTTTTCCTCCTACCTGGAGGATCGAATACAGTACGTACGCTGCGCCAATTCCACCACGTCGCCAACTCGTGTAGCTCGTGGGGTTCCTCAGGGATCCGTCCTGGGACCCATCCTTTTTGTGCTCTACGTTGCTGACTTGGTAAGCATAACCCAGCGGTTCGGACTACAAGCCCACCTCTACACAGACAACACTCAGGTCTACGGGAGCAGCCCACCCGTGGCCACTCAACTACTCTCGCAGCGTGTCACTCTGTGTTTAGCCGAGATGACAAGATGGTTGAAGTCAAATTGGTTACAGCTCAATGCTGCCAAGACTGAAGTCCTCTGGATGGCTACCGAAAGACAGCAACATCTACTACCATCGACTTGTATCCGTATAGATCAGGGATGGGCAAAGTGCGGCCCGCGGGCCACATGCGGCCCTCGAAGCCCTTTTGTGCGGCCCCCGACTTGGAAAGATGTTGCATTAATGTGCGGCCCTCGAAGCCCTTTTGTGCGGCCCCCCAACTTGGAAAGATATTCTTGACCTCACTTATCACAATCAAATAAGGCGACTGTCACGCAGAAATGTGCTTCAAAGATTCTTTAGTTTGAAAACTGAAATTCTTGCATTTTTGCCTGACAATAATAGAGAGCATGAGGTGTTGTGTGATCGCATTTGGTTAGCGAAACTTTCGTTCATGACAGATATCACAAAACATCTCAATGACTTGAATTTGAAACTCCAAGGCCATAATAAATATCTGCCAGATGTGGTTATGGCAATTGAATCTTTTAAAAGTAAACTTACATTGTTTAAGCACATTTACCTGTCATGAACTGGACAAATTTCCCTTGTCTCAGAGAAATAATGCAGGGAGAGGAAAATTATCCAGAAAACTGTGATTTTGTTGCTGAGTTAGACATTTTGTTGGAGGAGTTTGAAGGAAGGTTTAATGGTTGTTCTAACATGAAACTGCACATAGGCCCCTAAACTTCTTCAGGAATCCATTCACGTTTGATCCGAATGACCTTAGTGAGGCCATCGTGAATGACAATAGTCTAGCACAGTTAGAACTACTGGAGATTAAAATTGATGATGAACTTGCACAATCACATGATAAACTTATTCCAGCTGAATTTTGGCAGACTGTTAATCAGTACTCCTATCCCACACTTAAGATGGCAGCAAACAAACTGCTTTGTATGGTTGGGAGTACTTACTGTATTGCTGTGAACAGTTGTTCTCACAAGTAAATTTTGTAAAGAACAAACTTAGAAATAGACTCACTCAAGACCACTTGGTATGTCAGCTACGCGCAAGTATCAACAGTTACTGTCCACATTACGACAGCATACAGTGCACTGGTGACTGTCTGGTGTCATGAAAACCCACTTAGAGTCTAAATAAAAATGTTCCTACATGTATTTATTACGATTACATGATGACCTATTCATGTTATGTCTGACACTTTGTTTTTAACTGCTATATACTTGTGAGTTTCTTGATCTACATTCTAATATTGTACATTCAAGTATATTTTATTATAATAATTACTTGAGCCTATACACAGCACAGTAGGCTTATATAAAATGTTATGGTAAAGTCGTTTTGAGACTACTTAAAAATGTAGGCCTAATTCTAAATGTTGAAAAAATTTGTGCGGCCCTCGGCTTTCTTCACAGACACTTTTGCGGCCCTCGGATAAAAACTTGTGCCCATCACTGGTATAGATGAACTCGATGTGCAGCCGGTGTCCTCGGTGAGAAACCTCGGAATCTACCTCGATCGCACGGTTTCGATGAAGACACATGTGGCCAAAACCGTTGCAGGATGCTTCAACGCCTTAAGACTGATCAGAAGCATTCGCCGATCAGTGTCTGTCCTCAAATCGCTGGTCTCCTCACTGGTGATGACCAAGCTCGATTATGGTAATGCAACGCTTGCAGGGATACACAACTACCTACTTAACCGCCTTCAGTCGGTTATGAACACCGCTGCACGAATGATCTACAAGGCCAAACTCGGGATCATATAACACCACTACTCCGTGACTTACATTGGCTGTCTGTACCGGAACGTATTAATTACAAGCTTGTGACGCTGGTCTTCTGCTGCCTGAATGGTGCAGGTCCTGCGTATCTGACAACCGAACTGAAACGTGTCGCCGACTTGGAAGGTCGGCAACACCTGAGATCCGCCATGTCTGCCTTACTGGCTGTTCCGAGGACGCGTCTCCGCACCGTAGGAGACCGCGCATTTCATGTGGCTGACGCCAGTGTTATTTAAGTTATGGTTTTTCAGTTTCAGTTGCAGTTTCAGTTGTGTTTTTTCAGTTTCAGTTGCAGTTACAGTTAAATTTTTTATAAGTTAAAGTTAATAGTTAATGATTATTCAGTTATAGTTACAGTTAAAGTTATCTCAGTCTCATTTCCCATTTTATGTTATTTAATAAAAATGCAAAGCAATACACTTGTGGCATTTTGCCAAATCAGTCATATATCATAATATCCTTATGCTTAGCCTTCAAATGATTCACCAGGTTTGTTGCATTCTTTCCTTTCAGTGAGCAAAAGCAGCTCTCTATTATGCATCTGGATTTGTCCGTTGATGCATCATATGCAAAGAAATTCCAGACGCCGCTTTCACGTTTACGCCCACTAAACGGCTTAAACATTTTGCGCAAATATTAAATTATTTTAAATAAAATTTATTCGTAAAGAAAACACTACCAAAAGATGGATCATGGATCAGACCATTAATTTTAGTGCACTTGCACTGTTTCCCATTCAGCGCTCGGCAGCCTGGCGTGACCTTGTCCAGTTCATCGGGTTCAATTCAGTTCAATAAAAAGTTTTTACAACCCTGTTTATCAAGTTTTTACAACCCTGTTTATCAAGTTTTTACAACCGTGTTTATATGAGATCTGAACTTTAGACCTGAATTAACTCCGCCTTAGCCGGTGGCAAGCCCTGGTTGAGAAAGGAGCCAAACACACACACACAAACACACATAGACGCCCTTCGTCTTTGATAGGGACGCGTCTATAAACAAGCACAACACACACACATACACAGTCCTGAATCGTGACCCACAGGGCCACAAGTACAGCTGACACAGAAGACTGCAATACTCATAATAGGTGCCCAATCATACTCACTTGAAAAATTATTTTTCAGTTTCAATAACTTTTCTATTTCTTAACTTCTCAACTTTATTCTATTACAGTTATAACAAAAGTTATTAATCACTTTCCAGTTACAGTTAAAGTTACAATTAACTTAAATTTTTTTCCAGTTATTCTGTGCTTTTAGTTACTATTATACTTAACTTGAAGAACACTGGCTGACGCTAGGGCCTGGAACGGCCTACCTCCATTCGTTCAACTTTCCTCTTCGCTTAACATTTTCAAAAAGAGGCTAAAAACTTGGTTGTTTCGCACTAGTTATGAACTTTAACTCTGTTATGTGTTCACGCAGCCCACCTGTGCCCGAGTCACCACAATAATCTGAACGTTGGGTTCGCGTTTGAGCTTATCAAGTCAAAATTGACTTGCAGGAACTGTTTAAATTGTTTCAATTAATTTGAATTTTGGCAATCGCCAGCTGACTGATTTGTTGTCCATAGTGACCAGATTGCTAGGTCTAGTTTGCCACTCCGTAATACGGATGATTAGAAAGACTATATAGCTAGTTGTATTTGATGACTGCTATGGCAGAAGAATGTTTGTTTTAGTTAAGAATAAAGCGAGTTTTGATAAGAAGGTTTTATGAATTAGTGAATGTTAGCGTTCCCGTGAGTAAAAATATTTCCCCTAGACTAAGAAAGACGAGTACAAGTTAAATCATATGCGAGAGTTGACAATATGTAAAAAATATTCTACCACCTGAGGTTAGTAAAAATTAATTTTGCCCAAAAAAGTTAAGAGAAATTGAATGGTAAAATGACTTCAGTGCTGAATCGCTTGGGTATTCATTATTTTTAGACAATCTGTAAACAGTTGTCATCTCATAACAAAGAATTTGTGATCATTCTGATGTCTGAACTATTTCCTGATAAGTTGCGACTGTTTACTAAACTTGATTGGTATGTAATATTCTTAAATGAATTGTTTTACTTAATTTAGGGATGTGCATTGAATGCGATTGCATATTAAAAATTTTAATGCACCGATTTTCAGCCGTTTTGCTGCACATGCGATTTGCGATTTCTGCATAAATATGTGGCAATTTTATCTGCATTTTTCGCTATTTTCGTCACATATCTAATCTAATCTTAAACTTCTATAGTGCCACTTTCATAATGCACAGGAGCATCAACCGATGGCACACCAAATCCAAATCACTAAAGATCCAGGTCAAATCCAGGGTATCCGGCCGGACAAACGGGTGACAGTCTATGGTGGGTAAGCCCGGTCAAAAAGATGGGTTTTTAAGCTTGCTCTAAAAATTTGTAATGAATTTGCAATGCGAACATGCTGAGGCAATGAGTTCCATAGTTTTGGGGCGGCCACTGAGAAAGCACGAGAACCAAGAACTGTCCGAGTATGGGAGATGGAGAGAACTATTGCAGACGAGGATCTGGTCGAGTATTTGTTTGCTTGTACAGAAAGTTTTGAAAGAAGGTAACTGGGTTCCTTGTAGTAAAGTGTTTTGTATGCCTGAAGGCAGATTTTAAAGTCTATCCTTTCTTTAATTGGAAGCCAGTGAAGACCCTTACGGACTGGAGTTATGTGCTCACGTTTTGGGGTTTTTGAAACTACCCGAGCCAATGAATTTTGAACTCGTTGGAGTTTAGCCAGGTTTGATTTAGAAATGCCAAAAAGAAGGGAGTTGCAATACACTGTAATCAAGACGACTGGACACTAAGGCATTTGCCAAAAGCATTAATGCAGGTTTATTCAGAAATTTCCTAATACGATACAAATCATGAAGGTGGTAGTGAGCTACTTTACAAATGATATTTGTGTGAGTTGAGAAAGAAAGTGTGGATTCAAAAATTACTCCTAGATCCCGTGCAGAACTACTTACAGGAATAGTTGAATCGCCAAGTTTAATAGTGTTTATAGAATCAAATTTCTTGAGCTGGGGCTTTGTGCCTAAAAGTAAAAATTCAGTTTTAGCCAGGTTTAAAAGCAATTTGTTTGAATCCATCCAGGACTGAATATGAGAGAATGCTTGAGAAATAGTTTCCAAAGAAGATTCTGATAAAATCTTATCAAATGAAATAAAGATCTGAGTATCATCTGCATATAGGTGGTAATCTAGGTGATGGTTTGACAGTAATGAGCCAATGGGAGTCGTGTATAAAGTGAACAAGAGAGGACCAAGAACAGAGCCTTGGTGGACCCCAAAATTTAAATTAGCTGATGATGAAAAGGTGCCATTTGTGCAGACAAACTGAGTGCGAGGACTCAAATAAATAGTGAACCAGTGCAGTGCTGAATCAGAAAGACCAAACCAGTGTTGGAGACGGTATAGGAGGATGGAATGATCCACAGTATCAAAAGCTGCTGATAGATCAAGAAGTATTAATGCAGTGACCTTGCCATCATCCATTGCATTTATGATATGATCGTGGACAGAGAGCAGAGCAGTTTCAGTAGAATGATATTTACGGTATGCTGACTGAAAGTGAAGAAAAAGGTCATTTGAAGACAGATGGGCATGAATTTGATTTGCAACCACTATCTCGAGAATCTTTGATAAAAGTTCAAGTTGGATATAGGCCAACATTTCGTAAGTCATTTGGGCACAGGGATGATTTCTTTATTAGAGGGTGGACCACAGCATTTGCAAAGGAAGATGGAAAGCAACCTATATAGCACTTTTTGCTATTTCCATAATATAGGTATTGATGTACAAGGTAATGTAGGCACAGGTTTACAGGAAATCAGCACTTGTTTGGATTACCTTTTTGTATATCAGCCTTTTTTTGCTAAAAAAAACTTGCAATTTCCTCAAATATGCAAGGGAAATAGACGCATCAATGGGAATTTTTTTAATGAAAATTTCAGCATTTTCCTTTACATATTTAGCACCTTTGATCCCACATATTTCCCAAGAAATCGCCGCATTAAACGCACAACTGTTAATTTCAGTGATGAATTATTTTTATATTCAAGGTAAATTCATTGCTTATACACTTACGTTGATGAAATGTGGTACATAGAATTTATTTAGTGCTTCTGGTATCAGGTTTACAGGTTGAAAACTAGTCTCCTAGCCCTTTCAAGCTGGTTAGCTAGAACATCTTATGTCTGTTATGTGTACAGTACTGTGTATATCATTTCAACAGTTGGGTTCAGGTTGCATGTCCACGATTGTCAATTGACTGGGGAACAGCATTTCACAAGCCATTGCTTTCACCATATGAGGTGAGACATTAGTGAGTGATTCAAATGGATGAAATTGACAAATTGCCTTTTTCATATTGTTTTGTCAGAAATTCTATATTTTCATACAAATCCAATCTGATAAATTCACAAGAAATAAAATGACACTGTACAAGTGTGTGTAATGTGATTTTATTTTCTAAAAATTCATATTTCTATACAAAATGAAAAGCTTGACTTTGTCAGGTCAGTTCAGGTCTTTGTCCTCCAGCTGAGTCCAGCTATCGACTTGACATCTCTCCAGAGTTCTCTGTCCTTATCTATTTCTTCTAAAGTAATTCGGTGTCTTCCGTCAGTTTTTCCATTGAGATTCAATCCTGCGACGTGTAGATCCTCTTCCAATCCATCCTCCCATCATCTTTTCGGTCTTCCTATAGATCTTCTCTCTGGTTTATAGTTGAAAATTCATTTTGGGTTTCTTCTTATTTCATCCATTCTGAGCACATGTCTGGTCCTTTTCATTCTTTTTTTATGGTCCAAGATTCACATCCGTATATTAGTATTGGTATTACACAAGTGTTGAGAATTCTTAGTTTTGTTTTCATCTCAATATCATGTCTTTTGAAAATGTTGGTATGTAGCCTGTTGAACGTAGATCCTGCCATTGCTATTCTTCTTTTGATCTCCAAGTCCGAGCCTCCCTCTGCTTCCAATTCACTTCCCAAGTAAACGAATTTCTTCACCATATCAATTTCTTTACCATTGTGTTTTACTATTGGCCAATCTCCCACTTTCTTTGTAATTGGCATTATTTTTGTTTTATTAGTGTTTATTTGTAATCCAAATTTTCCACTCTCTGTTATTAAGACCAATTGCAGAGTCCTGGGGCTTTGTTTTTTCTCATCTGTTTCACTGCCCTTTCTATCTCTTCCATTGTTAATCATCTTCTTCACGTAACTCATCCTCTATTTTACATCTATCCTGTGATTGATCTATTTCAATAAAAGTTTCTTC
Source organism: Metaphire vulgaris (assembly GCA_018105865.1). Classification (NCBI taxonomy): domain Eukaryota; kingdom Metazoa; phylum Annelida; class Clitellata; order Crassiclitellata; family Megascolecidae; genus Metaphire; species Metaphire vulgaris. The sequence goes on along the minus strand of CM030870.1, from coordinate 2,582,477 downwards.
TAGTGTGTTAGGGTCTTCTCGGTTTAGTAGCTCATCAAAGTGTTTTTTCCATCTGGCCATGATCCTCTCCTTCTTTGTTCATATGTCTCCATTTCTATCCTTAACTGGTTCAATGTTTATTATCTTTGTGATTGTGCCTCCACTGAGTTTGCTGACATTTGCAAAGAGTTTTTGCTATCTCCGCTTTTGTAAGCATCTTTCCATCTCTGCCGTCTCTTCCAACATGGTAGTCTTACCTCTTGTTAATCTTTTCTTTAGCTGTTTTCTTAATTCATTTAGTTCAGTCATCTTTTCCATTCCATTCAGGATTCATGGCTGCTTCTTTAGATTTTATTATTTCTGCTGTAGTTCTTCAGTTTCTTTCCCCCTATCTTTCTGTATCCTGGTTCCTCCTCTGCCACTTTGTTAATTTCTGTCTTGAATTTTTCCCATTCTATTTCCGGATCTTTTTCATTATTTGCCAGGTTTGTTAGCACCTCAAATCTGTTTTAGATTTTGATTTGAAATTTATTTTGTACATCCATTTGATTTACCGTAAATTTTCTGTGTCGAAGTGCCTTTTCCTTGGCACTCTTTTCCCAATTAGTTTAACTTTTATCTCGGACACAACAAGGTGGTGATCCGAATTAATTTCTGTAGATCTGTATACTCTTGTCTTTCTCACTGATGTTAACCACTCTTCTCTAGTGATGATATAGTCTATCGTGTTTTCAGTTTTGCTATCTGGAGAGGTCCATGTGAGTTTCCTACACATTTTTTGTATGAATTGAGTGTTGGTTATGCACAAGTTGTTGCTGCTGCATCATTCAAGTACCGGTAATCTGGTACCGTTGTCATTTTCATCCCCTTTGACTGTTAACTTGACTTTGTGTTTTGTCTATATAAATCTTAAGCAAATTTTAAGCTCCTTAAGTTTCTGTTTGCAATTAGTGTTTATGTTGATAGCAGTGCTGGAGAATTCTGATTTCTGTTTTAGCTGTCTGCTTCACTAAAGCTCATGTTATACAGAGATCCGTATCCTATGGATTTCTATGCCAATGAAAGCCTTGGACCATGGACTGTTAACAACGAGTCACACAGACCAGGGAGAACATATAAAGAAAGAAAACACGTTAAAATAATATGACAATAGAATGAATGAAACTAAGTTATTTCCTAGGCTAAAAATATAAATAATGAAATTTTTAAAATATAGAAAATCTTGTTAAGACTGTTAATTGCTATTATTATTATACAGTGCGCCACAGCATGGGTTGGAAGCGCTTGGAAGCGCCTCCGACTTTTCGTTTTCTCCGCGAAGTCTTGACCAAAAAAGTGCTCGCTTGTATCGGTCATAATTTCATCCCAATAATGGCAATAACAGATTCAACATTTTAGACACATGTCTTTCTACCTTTTCTGTTTTATTTATTTATAGGATTTATTGCTAATTATACTTTAAATTTTTCACTTGGAATTTTGCACACACACCCCTATAAGTTTGTGCCCCCGCCCCCGCCCCCGGGGCTGTCGTCCCCTGACCCTCCCACACTATGCTACTGATATACTGTATATGTTAGCAGTCATGGCACAACCTCATCATCATTCATTATTGAATAGACTAAAGTAATGAACATGTAAGGTTTTGATAAAGGCGATGCAGCTGCACCCCCTTGGAAAAATTAATTAGGGGGTGCACACCCCCTGGAAGGCAAAACTATGGCTGCAGTTCACCTCCTTGCGTCGGATTCATAAAGAGGAACAGCTAACAAGATGTCAATTTACTAAATGGCCAACGAAATGCACCCTTTACTAAATATTCGTTCCCATGAGCTGCTCGGTTATCACAGAAAATTTTGGAGCATGAAATGACAGAAAACAAACTTGCAAGAATAACATAAGAGCCAATTTACTGAGTACTGTACGGTATAGTTTGTACCCTATATGGAAAAGTGATAACAAATGATCAAGTGATCACATTATGGAAGACTGGCTTGGTCAATCGCTTGTTGAAAATTGTGTTCAACTGCATGCGTCTATTAAGCATGAGAAATTAATTCACATAGCAGTAATTAAAGGCCAATCATGTGAATTACCAAGTTGTACAGCATTAGTTGTACAGCATTACAGCATTAGTATCATAAATTAGTATCATAAATAAATGTCCATTTGGAAATCTTTATTTGAGCTGTTTCCCAATGTAAAATTAGAGCAAGAAAGAGTAAGTCTCAGCCCGGTGCAGTGCAGGAAAATTAAATCAATGTGGCCTTGCGGGAAGTAGTTTTCCCACTCCTGATTAGGTATTTGATTTTGTATTTATAAATGAATTTTCTCTGGCACTTGGTTTTTGTTGTGGTACTACATTTGTACTGCAGTTGCAAGTTTACCATCTAAAATGTGCAGCAAATTGCAACTGGCCTCTATAGGTCGTAACCTTAAGCAGCAGGATATATTCGTTCAATTCTGAATCTTCAGATTAAACAAATTAATTGTGTGATTAACGTGTTACGTGATTGGAAAAATAAAAATTAATCGTTTCACAGCCCTGCTGAAAATTGAATATTATTATGCACTGTTGAAGTGTTTACAAAGCTCACCTAAGCTGGTATTTTATGTTGATTTTGTTCATAGTGCAAGTCATGGTAGGCTATGGGTGTTCAAACAAAGCTAACTTCTAAAATGTTATGCCTACTGGACGGTTTGTCATGCTACTATCATTACTGAATTCAGAGACATTTTTTATTTCATATTTCTATGATGTCCTGAGGTCCCTCAAAGCTTTTGAATGTATGAACCCCCAAACCATGCTAAAACTGCACAATGAATGGGACTAAATACTTCATAACTCTCTAAAATAATCATAGATATGTCATAATAGACTCATTTTGTTCGTATTATCTTTGGGCCGTGTCCACAGAGTCAGTAGCGTGCAGAGGGGATTTGTGGGGTGCGTGGCCCCGGGCACCGACCAGATGGAGGTGCCAAAATTGACTCGGCGACCTTCAGTTTTTTCTTGTCCAACATTTTTTAGGCTTGGCCTCGGGCGCCCACCACTCTCTGCGAGCCACAGCATAGAGTGGCACACGTAGAGGTTCAGCTATTCTGTTAGAAAAGCCACCGGATTTTTTAAAAAAAGTATTTTATCTCACTTGCAGAATGCAGGCGTCATGTCCTTGAATTGGCATTTTGGGCTGTCTGGAAGTTGCTATTCGGTTAAGTACCAGGACCAGGCAATAGACTGTCTGCCACATTCAAGTCAACATGTGGTAGGCTACTTTTGGCAGACAGATGCAAATCAATACAATCGAACTGTACCATCCCTGGCTGAGAGAAGTTAAGGGTCACGTTGTCCAGGAGCTGAGCAATATCTTGACACAAAGAGAATCTGGAACCATGCCCCGTGACGACTATCATGAATGAGCAGAGAGCAATCTACTCATGCTGGGTGAAACACCTCCATGTGGGGTAGGCCTACACTTCATGAAGCCCACACTGCCTACAGTCATTCACCAGGCTCGATGGATGACGTGCAATTTGTATGCTGGCAAAATGGTCATGTTTCATCATCACATGTCAAATGACGTTGAAATGATTGACTAGCTGCAAAGTTTTCAGCAGCCTGGTAATCAGGATCTCATGACCATTGACCAACTGGCTTAGCAAGCCTGCAAGCCATCCTGTGCTGATGCTCAAACTCTGAAACAGGATATATGCGAATCTGGACCAATAAAATCGGTTAGATTCATATCACTGTTGACTTTCGGGACTAGAGGTTTGCCCATACGAAAACGGTCCGGAACAGCAGTGTACAATTACTTTGATGCAATATCCTGATTCACCCTACTTGTCATCACGAGCAGTTTGCTGAACAGGACAAAAGGAACAGCTTCCTGAGTGGCGGTACCAACAGTAGTTTTGAAGTTTTCAGATGACCACTTCGGCAACATCATGATCTATATCGCCGTAGGCAAACATGTGTTGAGAGAATTGCAGCTCGTCTACTGATGCGTCAACTCCAATGCTGGCCTTCGTCAATGCTGTCGTATAGAAGCTGATTAAAAACGTATTCATTCTCTTCAGCTTGACAAACATCTCGGCGTCATATGACATGTGATGATGAAACATGAACATTTTGCCAGCATACAAATTGCACGTCATCCATCGAGCCTGGTGAATGACTGTGGGCAGTGTGGGCTTCATTAAGTGTACCCCACATGGAGATGTTTCATCCAGAATGAGTAGATTGCTCTCTGCTCATTCATGATAGTCGTCACGGGGCATGGTTCCAGATTCTCTTTGTGTCAAGATATTGCTCAGCTCCTGGACAACGTGACCCTTAACTTCTCTCAGCCAGGGATGGTACAGTTCGATTGTGTTGATTTGCATCTGTTTGCCAAAAGTAGCCTACCACATGTTGACTTGAATGTGGCAGACAGTTGCCTGGTCCTGGTACTTAACCGAATAGCAACTTCCAGACAGCCCAAAATGCCAATTCAAGGACATGACGCCTGCAAGTGAGATAAAAGTTTTTTTAAAATCCGGTGTCTTTTCTACCAGAGTAGCTGAGCCTCTACGTGTGCCACTCTATGCTGTGGCTCGCAGAGAGTGGTGGGCGCCCGAGGCCAAGCCTAAAAATGTTGGACAAAAAAAACTGAAGGTCGCCGAGTCAATTTTGGCACCTCCATCTGGTCGGTGCCCGGGGCCACGTCCCCACAAGTCCCCTCTGCACGCTACTGACTCTATGGACACGGCCCAAAGATAATACGAACAAAATGAGTCTATTATGACATATCTATGATTATTTTAGAGAGTTATGAAGTATTTAGTCCCATTCATTGTGCAGTTTTAGCATGGTTTGGGGGTTCATACATTCAAGGGCTTTGAGGGACCTCAGGACATCATAGAAATATGAAATAAAAAGTGTCTCTGAATTCAGTAATGATAGTAGCATGACAAACCGTCCAGTAGGCATAACATTTTAGAAGTTAGCTTTTTTGAACACCTTTAATGGTAGGCCTACTTGTTTTCTTAATTCACCCGAAATATTTTATACCATATAAATCATCCCAATTTTTTAAAACAAGTAAGTAAAATCTCGTTAATTTCTATAGCGCTTTCAAATGCAGCACCATTTGTTATTGGAGTTTACATATGGAAACTTGGGTGAAAGAAGTTCTTGAACAGCAAAATGATACGGTAGTTAAGATAGAAGATAATTGTTCATCACGGTGGCCAAAAACCGCCATGTCAGACAGAATGCTAGCAAACACGTCGACTTTCATTAGGCCCTCTATTGAATGCCAGAATCCTTTTGTCATGTCTAACTTTGTTAGGAGCTTTCCCCTTCTTATCAATCAAATCCTCCCACCAAGGCATAGGAAAGAATTCAACTTGTGAAAATCATTACACAAGTGATCAGAATTATCTGCTTTTTTAATGACTACAATAGGCACAACCGGTGACAGCCCAATCAGAAACTGACTCCTCAATACACTGTCATTCTCAATTTCAATAACTCTTCAATCTCCTCAACTCTTACATTTCTCTGGATGCAAACAATTAATAAGGTTTTTGCTTAACTGGTTTCACCCTTCTGCCAATTTTACAGAATGCTTAACTAAATCAGTACACGCAGGCTTAGTACTAAATCATGGATTCACCGCCGGAACTCTTACTATACAACTCGCGGACCTTTAACATCATCTTCCGTTCTTCGCTGACGTGTCAATGTTGCAATTTTTGTGAAGGACCGCTTCTTAAGGACTCGGCACCGGATTTCGTCACGGCATCGAGTTCTTTATTTAATCAGAGTGGATTTTCGCTGCCTTCTGACCTTCATTGACATGTTAGCGCTGTCAAAGGGTGACCGGAAGATTCGGTACCGGAAGATTCTGGACGGAAAATTCGGTACCGGTAATGGAAGATTCGGTACCGTAACATTGGGAACGGTATTTTCTGCAGGATGGAAAATTCGGTTACATGTGTTAGGCATTGGATCTACCTCTCCCACCCCACTCCCCTCCCAAATCCCAGGGTCCCTTTGGCTTTGGGTGGTGTCTATACCCAGCGGACACCACCGCATGGGACCCGTCTTCCATATATCTGGGAATCTGGTACGGTTTTAAGCCGGTAATTAGCCCCGGTCAATTGACGGTACCCGTTTGGGTCATCCACTCATTCCGGGTGTTAGCGACATCTGTTGACGAACGCAAACTTCAGCAAGGCGGTAAATGTATATGTGGAACAAAGCGTGCGTGTGTTATGTAAAAATTTGACTTTTGCACATTTAAACTGGGATAAATAAGTTAGCGACTAAAAATAATCAAAACTAACTTGTCCATGGGTGAATTATTAGGAAACTATGGATGGAACTGCATTGCGGTAACGTATATATACGTACGGTGCAGGGTAATTTCTTAGACAAGCGCCGCGAGCCGGTACTAGCCTAGGCTAGACAGACGTATACCCATGCAATTACTTGCAACTAATATTATTAACCTTGCCTTGACGTCTCCAAACTTCATGCTAGCGTGTGATTATTATTGTTATTATTATTATTCGTTTACTGAATATTTGACAGACTGCAAATAGTGACATTTCATTTACCATATTTCATATATGACGCTTACATACTGCCACCTGTAATGGTGAATAATGGAGTTTTTACAGTTAGACATTTGCTGTTGGTTTGATATTCAGACCTACAAAGTATGAAGATGCCAATTCCAGTGGAAGTTTGGTCAGTGATGATGATCACGGTGACAGTGATAATGCACCAGTAGTCAAGAAGCACATAAATAAGTAAGTAATTCTACTGTAGTTAATGTACAACTAATATATAGCTTTTCAAATTAAATTTTTAGATATAGTTTGTGTAAATGCATTGTAGGCTTCTGTTATTGGAGTTTGATATCGTGTTAATGGAGGTACAATTTTCAGCATTCATTAGTCATTTGCTAACAGGTTATTGCATGTATATGTCATGTATGGCTTGAATAGCAGTGTCCACTACCAGAAAATCACGCAAATTCGTTTTAACGGAAGTGTCTGTGGCCCTTCTCAAACTTGAAGAACTTTTGATTTCCCAGAAGCCCACTTTCCGCCGGACCTATACAAAACTTTGCTCAGTCCAACTGAAGCCAGTCCATTTGTTCCCAGTACACTGTGGCCCAGTCACACGTGTCTAGCTGGTCTTTAATCATCACTTCACCAGGCCTTTGTTATGCATCATCCAGCTTTTGGCGCCAGGCCTTCCAGCTCAGGAAATTGGTTCTATGGCCAAACCTTACTCCGGTTCAACTCAAATGCGGCTTCAGAAATCCATGATATGCCCGTTAACTCAGGCAGTGCTGGTGCGCATCATCTGACTTCAGATGCCTGTTCTGATGTGACATTGGTTACTGCTGCACATAGTCCTCTGTTCCAGAAATCAGTGATCTGCCCATGAACTCAGGCAGTGCTGATGTGCATCATCTGCCCTCGGATGCCATTTCTATTCTTGCAGTCATTTAATGATGCAGAAATTCCGCTGGCTTCAGAAATGCAGGCAACGCCATTGAACTCTCACATTTCCTGGTGTGCACCGTCTGGGTTCTTCTACTGCTAACTCCATTAATAATGCTATGCCCAGGAATTCTGCTTCTTCTGGACTACAGCATCGATCAGCCACTCAAACCTTATCAGAAAATGGTATATAAACTTTTTAGGGTATGTTGAGTCACATTTATGTGAATGATGTACTTGGAACCTGGATTCTTAGGTATAAGTAGCTTTGCATGCAAACGCCATCATCTATGTGACAACATAGTTATTTTGTTACTACTATATCGTTTCTAGCCCGCGGTATATTAATTGACCTGTAGTATTATCTAACAATCAAAACTGCAGTTTCCTACAAGTTTCATGTTTCAATATATTTAGTTGAAATTATGCTGTGACAGATTAATTACGAGGCACACTCATGGCAAACTGCTGCGCATGTTGTCCAAAATGGAGGATATGAGACAAACGCTGCACATTCACTCCTCTATGCTGCAGTCATTGCTTAGAGCACAGATTATCTCTGGTTCTGGGTCAGCTGAGCTTCCAGATGGGGTTCAGTTTCCTCTCGTACATTTGATGATGTAGACAACCTTGAAGCTAGAGTGACTGATGTCTCGCTACGATCAGCTATAGTAAGTGTGATTATTATCCATCTTACATTATTAACCTTTTCAAACATTTTGTATTTTTGATGCAGGCTCAGATCATGAATTGCAATCTGACAATTGTTTCCTTTGTGGTAGCTATGATTAGTTGGAAAAGCGGTCGTCAGTCATACAGTGAGCCTGGCCAACCGGAAGCTTAGGTAGGACTGCAGTTTGGTCTCAGCACTAACAGACCAATGGGCATCAGGCTTTTGCCTTTTTGGATTTATAGGTTCAGACAGCAACATTTAGCCTAATATCCATAACAGCTGTGCATTGTGAATGCTTCGAGTTAGGCAAACTGACATATCAACAGAAGAACATTGCATGGTAATGAAATGGAATTGTGGATTTATGTGATGAATGTGGATCTTAATCACGACCCAGAGGGTGGATCAAATCTGTTTCTGGTTCTGTGCAAAAATAGGATCATAATTTCACTAATCACACTTTTGAAATTGCTTGCAGATTCAGATTCTTGAATGACAATGGTGGAATTGACATAAGAGACTTTGTGCGTCGAAACATGAAATTCCTGATAGGTAGCGACATTGCAAGGCAGTACAATTTAACTGGTCAGCATCAAACGGTGTTTCCAATGAGCCATCTCTCTACCAATTATTGTATGGTATGAATCTTTTAGCTGCCTGTTATCGTGTACTGAATTTAGTATTAGAACGATACTGGCATCTTTGGTTCCGTTTATTGTTTTGCCGCAATGACAAACTATAGGAAAGGTTTCAGTATAACAGATCGATTCTCTGGTATAACTACTTTACAAAACTAAGTTTTCCAGTGATCATCTCAAATTAAGTGAGTGTTTTGCTTCTTTTGGTAATATTTTTGTCCGTCTAAGCAAAAAAAGCTGCTGGATATCGTTAGAAAAGAAATCATTACTTGGCACATGGTGTATATAAAATCCTTACTGTTATTCAGTGTTGGATTTGTCAAACATCAAGTGGAGTTGGACCATTGATATAATTTTGTTCTTTTTTTATTGAAGCCGAGTCAAGCTGAATTAAATCAACCAAAGAGACCAGTAAGAAAGTACTGGAGCAAGAATTGGCCAACTGGTTCGGCAATTCTAGACAGAGGAGAAGGTGGTAGAAAAGCAACTACAAACAACCGAGAGTAGTTGCCTGCAATTTCTGATGTGACTTTACATAAACACTAGTTTCTATTGGCTAATGTTACCTGATCATTGAAGCTCAATGTTTAAACACACAGCACAGTATACTACTTTATATATGTATATACACTAATTGAAAATAAATTATCTTTATTTTCAGATTGTTAATTGGCAACCAATATAATTTGTTGACCTTTAGCTTTCAGGTGAGAAGGCACCTTTCTTGTAAACTATAGTTATAACTATAGTTTACTAAATTCTGCCGAGCTGACTACCTGATTTTGAGAAGTGCAGTGGCGGCTCCAGGATTTGGCAAGTGGGGGCCGTTGGGGTGGCAACTTCTAATCATGGGGCCAACCATTTGTTGTTTAATGTATGTAGCATTAAGTATAGTGTCCCAACTGGGGGGACGGGCCCCCCGGTGGAGCCGCCACTGCAGAAGTGGGATAGGGCACCAACTGGGGGGGGGCAGGCACTCAATAGGGGGACGGGCCCCCCGGTGGAGCCGCCACTGCAGAAGTGGGATAGGGCAATGTTCACCATACGGTACCCATTTGGAAAATCCGCCGGGCATGCCCAGACGGTTCCCGTTTGGATCCCTACAAAAACCACCGGTATACCGCCGGGAAGCCCATATGGTTCCCGCGTGTTGTCCCGGATGGGTCCCACATCTTTCCCTTCTGGGTGTGCCGGCTGGGTACTTATGTATATGCCCCTATATATTTAGGTTGAATATTTAAGTAGAATTTAGGTAGGTATACTATTGATAATTATATTAATTTTACTGATTTATACAGTTTTAGGATTATGGTTATGGCTACTGATTTGTATGTCGAACATGTAGCCTAGGCCTACCGATTTATCCGGTACCGAATTATCCGGTACCGAATCTTCCACAAGTCAAATTTTTGTGCCGAATTCTCCGGTACCGAATGTTCCGGGAACCCTGTCAAAGCGCTTTTGATTTTGGCTTTTAACTATGTTACAGCGCTATATAAATCGTCCTGGATAATAATAATAATAATAATAATAATAATAATAATAACTAGTTGTTCATTTGCTTTTTCTAAAAGTATCCTAAGATTTGTTATTTGGCCGCGTGCGCCTCTCCCATACGGAATCCTGCTTGTTCTATGACCAGCTCACTTTCTGTTTTTGCTCGTATTCTCGGCACACGCGGCCACTCTTCAGGCCATTCCCCGCTTTCCCGCAATGCTGTGCAGATCCCGTGCATTCTGTTGATCACTGCTTCTCCTTCTTCTTTGAGTAATTCTATTGGTATTCCATCCGGTCCTAGCAGTGTTTATTCTAGCCACCTAGACATTGGGGGGAGTTAAAAATGTTTGGGGGAACAGACATCGAGGAGGTCATACCACTTGCCAAAATGTAAAAAATGGGGAAATTCCAAACTGGGGGGATTTTCCCAGAGAAGGCCTATAATAAACACTGGGTCATGGTGTCTCTTCGCTGTCTCTTTAGTTTTATCTTCATTGTGGCTACCAGCAGCTGATGCTCAGTGTTGCAGTCTGCATCGGTATCAGTGGTGCAGTCTATGAAGTGTTTCCTCCATTTTTGAGGAGCAATTATATAATCTATCTGGTTTCTGTGGGTTCTGTCCGGTGATATCCACGTGTATATTTTAGTCGCCCTTATATTTTGGCCCTACTAATTATGCGTCCTAATCCCTTAATCTTTAATTATAAGTTATAACTTGCTTCAACTTCCAGCAGCTCTTACTCTTTCTTTACCATAGATATATGCTACCTCATGGACTCAGCCATCGCCAATTCGCGACTTCCTGATGGAAATGAATGGGAACCGCCCTCTGGTGTTGTTCACAGAAATTGAATGACATTATTAGCATTTTCAGCATCGTAGAAATTTTTATATTCGATTACAATGTGAGGCGGCACTCATATGCGATTTGTACTCCAAGGTTAAAGCGTTCCTTCAGATATTGTCAATTTTTCGAGAATCAGTTATAAAGAAGCTGCTTTAGTAACTTTTCACGTTGTACCAAGGAGCTGTGAATCCATTTCCATGCTTGAAATCTTGCTCAAGATATCATTTTAAATTTGATAAAACAGTTCCAGGAACGTTTCTCTGATCTAAATGCATGTTCGTCGAAAATAAGACTGAAAATCTGTGTAACTCTGTCTTTGATTTGTATTTTGACTGTCTTCGAATTTGCAAATGGAAATCATGTTAATTTGCAATCCAGTGACTTCCTGAATGACACATTTAAGGAAGGAAATATGCCTACCTTCATAATCATCATCATCATCATCATCGGCATGCCCCAGTTGGAGCGTAGCCTTTTCCACAAACTGCTTCCAGAGTACTCCACTTTAGTCCGATGTTATGTCGATTGAATTGTCCGCGTTCGCAATGCTTTCGACGCCGCAGAAAATAGTGAATCGTCAGCATAGGCCTACACAACGCTTTCGATTCTGCAGAATCCATGACCAACTCCACTCCCGCGTGCCGTCTCGGGAGAGCCATGTGGTGCGGATTGCTGTGAGGGAATATTCCTGGTAGCCTACCTCTTCGGCTGAAATCTTTAACGGGAATCGGTCGCCGGCCCAGAGGCGTAGCGAGGGGCAGGGGCATATGCCCCCGGGCGCCGAGTTGAGGGGGCGCCAAAATCGGGTATTTGAGTAAGTGGTATTTGGGTAAGTTTGGGTAACTCTGGAGGTTGATGTTATGTTGATTGCCATGTGCATAATAAATAAATAAATAATAAATAAATAAAAGAGACATGTGCGACGACCTTTTTTTCTTCGTCAGCAGTATAAGGAGAGGGACGCCGTAAGAGTTTGAGGGGCACCGAGAACAATGTGGCGACCTTCTTTTGCTCGTTGGCAGTGTTAGAGTGTTATGGGCGCCAACGGTACACTTTGCCCCCGGGCGCCGGATACCCTCGCTACGCCACTGCGCCGGCCAATTGCCCAACCCAACTCTGGAGGTTGATGTTATGTTGATTGCCATGTGAACTATTAACATCCACACTTATTATAAGGACTACGCATCTTGAACCGCAGTTTTGTGTAATTTTATAAGAAATCCATCAGTTTCAGTTATCTCACAGTAGTCAAAACCCATTTCAATTGCAACTGATTTTCTGCAGTCTGCATCATAATTCAGCAATAGTCAGCTATGTAGTCATATTTCACCCATACTAAAAATCATTACATTGGCTTAAAATAACTGAACGTATCCAATATAAGATAATAACACTTACATATAACTCACTTCAGTCATCAAAAACCTGTCTACCTTAGATCACTATTAACCCCTCAGCCTCCTCAACCCACACGTTCATCATCTTACCTCACTCTGTCACGCCCACTCAATAAGTCATCCCTGAAAATTTGCAACCGTGCCTTCTCATACGCTGCACCTAAACTTTGGAACTCGATCCCAGCTTCCTCCGCAGACTTGGACACTTTCAAACTATAAAATCTGATTCCTCATCTCCTATAATTCCTGCATTATCTCCTCAAGTCTTCAGGTCTAAGCTTAAATCATTCATTTTTCTAAAATCATATCCTCCATAGCTGTAACAACCTAGCCTCACTGCCCTTTGGGTGTTGACTATTGCCTGGCTGATAATATACCTTCCCCATAGTTATTTTAATAGAAGCTGAGCGCCTAAGACTAAGCAGCTACTGTTGTGCTGCTCGCCAAGGCGCTATAGAAATCCACGAGATTTTACTTGACTTTTACTTACTTACTTATGTCAGTTATTCGTTGGCTATATAGCTTAGCGTGTTTTACTTAATTTAATTTCCTGTGCATGTGGCCCACTCGCGGAGCCGTCAGAAGTCAGCAAAGTGGCCCACGGCTGAAAAACTTTGGAGACCCCGATTGTTATTAACGTATTTCATGGGCGATATAAAAACCCTATCATAACATGCAATATCCCCCGAATGGGGATTTCCATATTTATCTGTGGGTATACTTTTAAAAATTATTTTATCCCCCAATGGTGATGGCAGGAATGATTACGCCCCTGTCGATTACAAAGAACAAATATGAGAACCTGAAAAGAAAAGCTCAAGTGGCGACACTAGTGGCGACGACCTGTCTCTGGACAGAGCGCCTAATGAAGTTCCATGCAAATTGGTTAAGCGGCGATGGAGATAGTGGGCTAGCTGTTGCCAAAATACCACTGTTTAGACTTTAGAATAACCAGATATTATTTGAGATTTTAAGTGGCATATTTAAAATATGTTGAAATTCTTCTAAGGATTGACAGAGACGATAGGCAATTGTACAGTTTGGAATACTTTCGAGGCACTGAATTTGGGCTTAGGACCATAACGAAGCTAACATTACTAATAAATGCCGTTGACCCTAGTTCGAATACTGAGGCTAATATAATACCTTTAGCTAGGTGGCTTTAGTGGTTGACTTTGATAAAACAGCATTGTTGGCCTGAATTTTTAAAAAATACCAGCCAAACAAGTAGCAGTCATTTTCCATCAAAATCTACGATTAGCCAGCAAGTCATGCGTGACTTGAGATCAACGACTAGTCGACTACTTGCTGCAAAGGCTTCAAAGGCGTCCAGAACGCGGCGGCGCGCCTGGTGACGGAGGCGGAAAAGTTCGACCACTTCTCGCCTACTCTACGAGCGCTCCACTGGCTTCCGGTCCGCCAGCGCGTGAAGTTCAAGGTAGGGACGCTCGCATTCACGGTCCAGCACAACCTGGCACCACCGTACCTGTGAAAAATGTTCCGTCCGATCGCCGAGCATTCCGGCCGCAAGGGTCAACGCTCTCCGCAACCGGCACAGTTGTTGCCCCTCGGGCGCGGACAAAATAGCATGCCAAGACATTTTTAATTTTCATAGAGGCTTAAGACGATTTTCAGTAATCTTGATAGCTTCAGACCTGCCTTATAATACTACACTTCAAAATGATGTCGATTTTCAGATTATCTTTTAATAATTAATCGACTCAGATGCATTATTCGATACTGATCAGTGTGATGATGAGTCTGTACTTCTTTTTTTTGGGGGGGGGGGCTGCAACTTTTCGATATTGTAGCCCCATTCCAATATCCATATGCTCAAAGTTTATATTACCTCCATGGTCAATGTTCACTTATAGTTCTTATTATTCAACAAGTGAACTTGTGACATAAGCCTTAAGAGGCTCCTAATCTGCAATAAATAATCTTCCAAAAAACATGCAGCCAATAAACTTTATTACAGAAAAAATGAAAGAACAAAGAGACAGTTGGAAGAATTACTAAAATTGACCGAAATAATAATATGAGACGAGATAACAAAAAGCAAAAAGGTTACAAAACATAAAAAGGAACTGGAAACATAAATATCAAGTAGAGTGAATACTGAATAACAGCATTTTAAATAGTTAATTTAATATGTAAATACCAAATAACAAGATTTTTACATTTTAAAAGGTAAAATTACCTCACTTAATGAAGATATGAATTTTAGGAATTTATTGTATGAATAAATTGGTATAGAATGCTTTGTATATTATTTTGAAAAAGTTATGAAAATAAAGTTCAACAAGTTTAAAAATTCAGAATATTGCACCTAATAAGTTGAAAGTCTTTCAATAAAATTCATACTCGTATTTTGTTACGAATACAGTCATTTTTACTTTAAGTATTAACATTTCTATTGTGTATTTCTAATAGGCATGAAATACTGCAGTGCGGCGATATCGAGAAGCTCGTTAGGAAGCGCACCGACAGCACCTACTACAGTCACACTGATGAAATATACCAAATTATAAATCGAGCACATGTGTCAACTGGTCATTGAGGACGAGACAAAATGTTGAAAGATCTTTTTCAAGAAATACGCAAACATAACTCGAGAATCTGTGGAACTGTTTAAGCCCATGTGTCTCGAATGCATGAAAAAGCGGAAGCTTGTTGCAACTAAAGGGGTTGTGGTCCGGCCCATCATCTCGAATGCATACGGATCCAAGCACAGGAAGTAAAGAAATTTGGTGTATCCGCTTTGTTGTCCTAAAAGCAAGGATATAATCTTCAAGTCGTCCAGCAATGATCAGTATATTTGATTTTTTGGAGTATGGTTCTCGTGGATTCATTAGTTTCTTTCAGATTTACTGAGTGAGTACTAGAAATGGAAACTAATTTATTTCCATTGTGAAATAAAACACACGTTTAGACTACTCTTTGAACTGTCAATAACAAGCCTCCATTCTTCAGTTGCATAACATGCATGAATTTTGGAAAGCATGGAATAGCAAATTCAAGGCCAAGGGAGTGAAAAGAGGCAGTCAGAGTGTTGATGGTTGTAGTACCGAGAGTGAAATTGCTAATGTCTTTGTTAAGTTTTTTGAATCTGCATGTACCCCAAATAACATACAGAAGCATTTAGATGAAAAATTTAAATTTGAGCAAGAGTACAATGTATATAAGCAAAAAAGTACAAATCGTCCACTCATCTCAGTAGAAGAAGTGGATTCAGCACTTGGTAAATTGAAGAGGGGTAAAGCCTCTGGATATGATAACCTGACAGTTGAGCATATCATGTTCGCTCATCCAGTGGTCATATTATGCATAACCAACCTGTTTAATTTGATGCTGCAAACTGGATATGTGCCCAATGGCTTCGGTAGAGGAATCATAATTCCTCTATTGAAGGGCTGTGGTACAGATCCAACTAGTTGTGAAAATTACCGTGGAATAACGTTAAGTCCAGTTATCTCTAAGGTGTTTGAACACTGCCTTCTGTCCATGGTTGGATCACATCTGAATAGCTCGGACCTGCAATTTGGATTCAAATCAGGAGTAGGCTGCTCAGATGCTATATATACCCTTAGGGGTGTTTTAAATTATTTAAACAGAAATCAGTCCACAGCCGTGATTACTGCTCTTGATATTTCAAAGGCATTCGATAAAGTATGTTACTTTGGTTTGTTTAGAAAATTAATGCAGAGAGGCACCCCCTGTTACTTCATTGATGTTCTAATAGATTGGTATGAAAAATGTTATGCAAATATTCGATGGGGTGATGTCATATCAGGTTCTTTCAAGGTCTTAGCTGGGGTAAGACAATGTGGTGTCCTTTCCCCATTATTATTTGCTGTATATGTGGATGATCTTGTTTCCAATTTAAAAAAATCTGGCTATGGTTGTTACATCAATACTTTGTTCATGGGTTGTTTACTTTATGCTGATGATATATTGCTTATTTCTCATTCTATTCATGGTATGCAATGTTTACTTGATGTATGTAGTGTCGAAGCTGCTAATCTAGATTTGAAGTTTAATGTCAAAAAATGTAAGGCCATGAGAATTGGTAGACGTTATGCAATGGTCTGTGCTCCCTTATTGTTGAATGGATCTGTTCTGGCTTATGTTGATGAGTTGAAATATCTTGGGATCGTAGTTAGAGCTGGTCGTCATTTCAGGATATCAATTACAGAGACCAAAATGAAATTTTATAAAAACTTTAATAACTTGTACAGCAAGAGCAAATCCTCTTCCTCTGAGTTGATATGTGTTGACTTACTCAAATCGTTTTGTTTACCTATTATCTTATATGCTACTGAAGCTACTTGTCCGAACAAGAGCACTTTAAATAACTTGGATCACCTAGTACAGCAGGCTGTATGCAAAATCTTCGATGTACATAACAAAGTAATGATTGACTGTATTCGCGAAATGTTTGGATTGCATTTAATACATGATACTGTAAAGAATCGTCAATACTCTTTTACATCTCGGTTTTCTAAAAAGAATCTTTTTTTATGTTGTCTGCGTTTGCGAATAATGTTATATATATATAACAATCACATCCCATTGATTCAATAAGTCCTTTGATGTTGATGCCGTAACAACTCCTCCTCCATATGTCTGTCTGTCTGTCTGTCTGTCTGTCTGTCTGTCTGTCTGTCTGTCTGTCTGTCCGTCTCTCTCTCTCCGTCTCTCTCGATCGAGCGATCGATACATAAACGTGGTTCTCCATCGGCCTTTGAGAACCCAGTAACTCTACTTTATGACTTCAGCAGATCAAGATCTCCTACAAAGTCAGTCAACTAAGCTTGGTTGAATGGTTGCCTTTGTTTGGCGCATTCCAGCATCAACTTCTGGGGCCACGAAATCTTCGTCATCGGAGTCTGTTGATACATTTGACTGACAGAATTCATTGTCGTCGAAAACTTTGAAAGTTTCCGACGACAAATTAAAAAGGTACATGAACATCGTCACCGTGAGCAACCGGTCGCAGGGCAGAGAGGAGATTTGGGTACTGGATGGATGGAAGATTTTGTCTTTGTTGACATGCCTGCACTATTTACCAGGCAGAAGTAGCAGTCAAAAACATGGTTTCGAAGGCTCTCGCCACACCCTTGGAACTCCAAAGCTAAGACTTTTCTCTGATCGTTAGTCAACTGTCTGAGGGTTTCAGCATATGTCCTGCACACCTTATGTGGTGCCCATGGTTTCTCCTGGTCACTCAATTTACCTCCGAAATATTCATTGTAAGCTTTATGTTCAAATTCAGACACATCTCTCCTTTGTTAGGCGTCGTACAACTGTAAAACAACCACAAATGTAGCAACGCTCGTCAGGATCATTCCTGCGCCGTTCACGAAGTGTTCGAGTGCTGAATGACATATTTCACCAAAACCCTGTTTATCAGAGTTCATTTGCTGCGACTTGTAGCCCTCATGAACAACTGAATGCTGCCGTCGGTTTCACGCTACTAATATTGGCATATAGCTGTAAAATGCTGACGGCTTCAATTAAAAACTGCCTAAATATTAAGTTGTTTTACTACTAAATAGGGAGGGCAGGGGCAGTGGCGGACCTAAGGGGCGGACGGAGACAAAATGTCATCGGACAAAATGTCACGGAGACAAAATGTCACGGACGAAAGTGTGCGCAAAAATGTTACAAATTTCAACAATTACATTTTTTAATCTCGCAATTTTTGGCTTAAATAAGTAATCTTTTAATCAATTTTTTTGGGGGCAGACATTGTGGAGGTCATACTACTTGCCAAAATGTCACAAATTTTTTGGGGAAAATAAACACTGCTAACCGCCTAACGGTCCACACAATACATAAAAGATTGCAAGTTGTGACATTTTGTCCGCTGACATGTTGCCCGGTGACATTTTGTCCTCGTTACATTTTTTCCCCGTGACATTTAGTTCGGTGACATTTTGTCCGGGGACATTTTGTCCGGCCACGCTCCAGGGTCCTCTGCATATATATATATATATATATATATATATATATATATATATATAATGCCCTCAGTACTTAGTTTCCGAGGGACTTATTACAAAAAAGTGTCCGGAGACAGATAAATATATACTCTTCAGCTCTCGTCTTGATCCGGATCAGAAGCAGAAAAAGTCCCTTGGAAAGCAATCGCATTGAATCGTTGTACAGTGATGAAAATGCGTTGGAGCAAAAAACTTCTCTCCCTTGTGTCTCCGGAAAGGATGGAAAGATGACGACCCAACTCTTTTATGAAAATGAGTGCGTCGTGACTGAATGGGCCAAGAGTCTCGAAGGCCAATGGCAAGAAGAAATAGTCGGCCGACAAGTCAGTGTATTTGGCGATTTTTCTGACTGATGCTGCTTCAGCAGCGGCTCCTGAAGAGAGAGACGTCAATGGCAGATGAGTGGCAGCGACTGTGTGTGCCACTGTGACGTCCCACACCAGACAGCGGCCGACTTGCCACAGAATCATGGTCATGCCGTCCGGTCTCTTTCCATCGGATTTGAGAAGACCGGGCGGTTCCTTGACCGATGGTATGCCAGCTCGTACCAGGGCCCGGTAGACTACGTCATTGAGCATCGAGTAACGTGCAAGGCGACCTGGTCCGAGTTTGCAGGAGAGTCCGTGGGACCCATTCTCCTGGACCTGCTTGCCACAGGGACAGAGATGCCGCTCGTAAATGAAAGCGCCAAGACGGAGACCCACTACAACTCTGGTTGTCTCGTCGTCTAAGCGCAGACCACGAGAGCTGATGGGCAGCGCATGAAGCCAGTCGCTGGCGTGTTCCGCTGCCACTGCTCTTAGGCGGGCCTGATGGTATTGGCTAAGGTCGGAGCTAAGCAAGTTGGCGATCTCCCTGATAATTATTGGGCGGTCCCAATTGGCCTGCTTATCGAGTAAGCCTGATGTTGGAATGGGGATCTGGCTCTCTAGGCTCCATTTGGTAATAATTGCAGCCTCATGTGAGTCAATGGCCAGCCCAGCCTTCAGAAGAATGGATGCCATCACTGGCTGGTCCGCGGGTGCTCGCAGCTGAAGTCAGGGATATTTTTACACTCACTAACCCTAACACCCCCATTTGAGGCCGACACCCCCGAAATTTGGTAATGCAACAATGGTATGCATACAAAATGCATACTAATTAGCTCAGAACACCCCCACCTCCAAATTGAGAAGGACACCCCCAGCTTTTAATCTTCCCGGATGACCTTTTTTGCTTGTCAGCCTTTTTCGGGCAGAGACTTAAACATTTCGACAGCCCCAGATTTTCCCGACACCCCCTCCAAATTCAAAATCTTAGAAATAACACTGGCTGAAGCCAAAAAGGCAGAAGATGTCAACGAAGACACCCGACGAATACCCAGTTCGCTATCTTTAATAGGCAGCGTGGCCTGAACCCATTGGTGGTCTGAGAGGCGCATATTAAGGATCTTAGTCAGTCCCTGACGCATTGTCTCGTCGAAACTTTCCAATAAAGGATGTCCGGTGCAATGAGTGCAGCGCAAAAGGTGCAGCAGTTTTGTGTGAGTGAGGGACAGTTTAAGGAGAATTAGGGCGTCCTGGGTGTGTATTAATGGCAAGCGGCTCAGTGCGGTGTGCAGTTCGGTTATGCGCCGCGACATAAGGGTCTCGAAGGCCCCCGCGGTAGAAAGGGGTGCCCCTAGCAGGGTGGGTTCCTGTGGGTGGATGCTCTGAAAGTGTTCGAGGACGGTGTTGGCGATTGGAGCCTGGCCTTTGCAAACTACCTCGCACTTCACTTTTGATAGTTCAGTGAGAGGCCTAGCCCTGCGCACCCTTCCTTGAGGACAGAGACATCTCCTGCCACGGCTTTTGCTTCCCCACTCAATGTTATGTCGTCCAGGTACCCCAGTGTTACACTTGATTGATTTTAGGGTTGATTTTAATTTTTGGAGGACAGGTTGCATTAGGAGGCAGAAGAGGAGGGGGCCTAAGGGGTCTCCCTGTTGCGGGCCCATTTGGGATGGTAGCAAATAGGGACCGAACTTGAGGAGGCTTGGATTGCCATATGACAAAAGTCCGTAGGCCGATAATTCTGGCAGCAATTCTGCGAAGGCCGTCAACATGCTGTCCCTTAGCACGCTGTTGAAGGCGTTGCTAAAGTCAATCTTCGCCAGGACGTGGGTGTTGGGTATTGTCTCTAAGTAGCGTCTGGCTGAGTGAAAGATGCTAGATATCCAGGTGCCCTGGTCATCGCAAAATTTGCTGCGCACTTTGATGCTAGGCGTCGCCAAAAGTACCCAGTTGCAATGGCCCGTGCCCCCTAATGAGAGCCTGCCCCCCCCAGTGCCCCCCCAGTTGGGACCCTATACTTAATGCTACATACATTAAACAACAAATGGTTGGCCCCCCATGATTAGAAGTTGCCACCCCAACGGCCCCCCACTTTCCAAATCCTAGAGCCGCCACTGGTGCTTAGCCTTTAGCTCCTCTAATGTCTGGGCATTGGGGTGACTGGTTCATCGTCTGACATTAGAATGTGCACGGCCGCTCTTACGTTGCCATCCTCGAGCTTGGATGACACCGAGGCGGCCAGCATCTGGTTTCTGCTTCTTCTGTTTGATACTTTTGAGGAAGCAGCCTCGTTGCCGCTGGAAAGCAGGTGAATGTTGGTGTGGATTTCCTCGGCAAAATTTTGTGCACGTTTTTTTAATTACAGACGAGGTGCTGTGTTTCCTCCCGCCCCTTTTATAATGTGACGGATCGCCACCTAAACTTTATAAGGGTACTCGTTATCTGATCTAGGGGTACTTATTTCTTTTATTGAGTATCTTAACTCAGTGGCGAAACCGACTACATTTACTACAACAACTCACTTCTTATTTCAAATACATTTAATCTTAACTAACTATTAAAACTTCTCAACAATAGTTGCCATTAAATGGGCTTAATATTCAGAGTCCATTAAAATCGTTAAAATGCTCAAGTGGCAAACAATCCTGGCGACGCGTATCTAACGACGCTAATACAATCTACAGCTGATTGAACTAAGTCAACAAATAATGACAAAAATCCCTGTTCAACCACGATAACTCGACGCGTGAGTTCCTGCTGTGAACTCCGCACTAAAACACTGTTTAATACGTTTCAAAGTATTAATTTTAATCAATCTTAAACGACTAGAAAACAGCTTTCTTCGATCGGAAGTTTCTCAACGATCGCCGCTCTCATTCCCTTTCTTTTAACGTCTCTCTTTCAACAACCCAACGTTCGATCCTTGAGTCCCGCGACCAATGAGAAGCTGCCGCGTCTCGAACCGTCCGAAATAGCGTCTTTTGATTGGCTGAAAGCAAAACACACATCCACGCATCAACACACACATCAACCACTTATTAGCAATTATCCGCTAATTCTATCCTTACTTACCAACTAATCTGCTACTATTCCTTGTTAACATTATACCATTACACCCCTAGTACACGAGCCTACGGGATGGATCATTACGTCAACTCAAAAACCCAAAAATTAGGAACAATCTCTGGAATGAGCTTGTGAAGAACAACTTATCTTTCTTACAACCAGTGATGAGCACTAGTTGGAAAAAAAGTAGTTAAACTAAACTTTTTTTCAACTAAATATTTGTAGTTAAACTATTATTTTAACTAATAGTTAAAATTTTCAAGAAAAAGTTAAACTAAACTTTTTTAAAGTAGTTAAACTATTTCCAACTATTTTGCAACTTTTTTGTAAATATTTTATTATTCGACTCCTTTCAATTTAATACAAAGAAATCGCCGTAATCTATGAAGACTTGCAGTGGCGGCTCCAAGAACTCTTGGTGGGGGGATGCAGTGAATTTCTAAGAAAATCCCGCCAATTGTCAAAGGAATTAAATGTAAATGGCTTAGAAGAAATCTGTAGATTTGATTTATGAAATATAATGCTCAGAAATGACAATGTATAAAAGCATTTTAGTCTGGTTGTACAAAGTCATAGTGCAAAACCAAACTATAGTTAGTCAGTAAGTATACTATTAGACTAAAGTACTATCAAGAAATAAATACCAACAAATTTTCTCTTAAATTCATCAAAGCCACACGCAATTTTGGTGGGCTGGTGTGGTGTGGGCTGGTGGGGATGCATCCTCAGTCATCCCCAATGTGCAACTGCCCTGAAGACTTATACAGACAGTTATTGCATCAACTAATGTGATTAACTCACTATTAGAAGGATCAACAACAATGTCAGCAAGACTAGTGTAGTTCATTTTCATGTTTCAGTACAAAAAGCAATAAGAAATAAGCAGTACCGTATAATAAAAAAAAGTTGGCAAAAAAGTAGTTAAACTTTTAGTTGTAACTATTTTAAAAAAAGCAGTTAAACTATTGCTGTAACTAGTTAAGAAAAAAGTAATTAAACTATTGCTTCAACTAAATTTTTCCAGTTAAACTAATAGTTATAACTTTTTTAGTTAACTAGTGCCCATCACTGCTTACAACTACACTAATAAAACTTGGGGTAACGGTAGAAGACATCACCTCGAGTCAAAAACAACCACTCCACAAAATTGAGCAACTCCTTGTAGTTATATTACATTACTCAGTATCTTACTTACACTAACTTAAACTCTTATGTCCTATACATTACTTACACCACATTACTCAAATAAAAACCTAACTACATTATGAATATTACTTAATCTGATGGCCTGCTAAGAATATCTGGCAGCAAGTTATCTCTGCCGGGCCTATGTCTTATCTCCAAGGAGTATTGCTGAAGTTCTAACGACCAACGCAGAAGCTTCGCATTATGTCTTCCCATCTTATGAATAAATGTCAGTGGACTATACCTAACAAGACAACTCTTACAATTCAACTTTATGTGCTAACTCTACATAACTATACACTATCAACCTAAGTGTAGAAAGAACTTTATGAGCAACACTCATAATAAACACCTGTTGCTTTGGCACAACTTAGAAAAAAAAATCATTGGAATACTGATAGCTACTAAAATGTATATAGGTTTCCTTTCAGGTCTCATGAAAATTACATGGTTTAGAAACCATGACTGCTTTTGCTTATCATTAGACTGGGGCTTTAGTTCCAGTATCAGAACCAATAATTCATATTTCAGACCATAGTCCATTAAGTTACCAATTGTTAACTGATTAACTAACAATTGTTTCTCTTCATCCTTGGCAAATTCAATCTTGTCAGGGCATAACGTATATGATGCAACATACATTGGTTGGATATCAGTATTCAGAGTAATTGTATGTGAAATAATGTCAGTTTTTTCAGGTTTATTACTGATAACCTGTTTGTGTTTCAGACTTAGAGATTTCAACTCTTGGGATTGATCACAATCCAAATGTTTTGCTTTGTTTTGCAACTGTTCTTCAAAAGAACTTGGGGTTTCAACAGAAATCTCAACTGTGTTTACATTTTTCTGTTCCACTTTGGTATAACTTAGAGAAGGTTTATTAGACCTCAACTGATATGCTCCTAATGCAACACGGCTAACATCAACATGTAACAGCCTTTGAACTGATTTGAACTTTACTGGATGTACTTTGCCATTAGTCAAACAACTGGTTGAATCGTGTGCATCTGTTTCTTTTGAAACATATAAATGTCCTGAGTTTTCCTCAATACTTGGTGTTTGCTTGGTATCAGTCACTAAATTTTGACTAAATTCAGTGACTGGGACAATTTTTGTAGGATTTTTACCAGATCCAGGGTTAACGTCAAAATCTGGATGCCCCTCCAGGTTCAAACATGCAAACACCAATTCATTTGGACTAAGCACAACCTTCATTGCATCCTTGTCAAAGGACATGTGAATAAATGACTGACCACAACAGCTGATCAAATCCTTCAATTGGTCAGACATGATTCCAAAAACTGTATCTGGTAAGACACCTTTCAGACACAGAAACTGTTGAACAGTCTTAACAAGCATGTGACCTAAAGTCTGTGCATCACCTCTCTTATTCTAACACATCTCTGTGAAAAATTCACATATATTCAGAAGTGAATGCAAAAATTTGCCCCCATATTCATCATAGTTGGGCAAACATCCAATGATACCCATCATTAGACAATCCATATTGCTTACAAGAGCAGAGAAATTAGGCAATATATTAATGTCTGAACAAACTTTGGGACTAAACTGTGAATCTAAATCACAATCCATATTAACTGGGTAAATTGCATCTTCATTCAGAAGAAAACAGAGCAAGTTATTAGACATTCTCATGAATTTCCCATTTATCATATGGTAATCGGTTGTAGGGCAAGGTTTAGCTCTGTTAATTTTCCTCTGTACTGCAAATTCATCAGGTAAAACCACTTCTAACACAACTGGTTCACTAACAACAATCTCTTGAGAAAAAGTCAAAGAATCCTTGGACGGAATCAAATTATTGTCCATGGGATCAACAGAAAAGCCAATTAATTTCTTTTGCTGCACAACATCAGGCTTAACTGCACATACATTATCAACCTCAACTTCAATTGGGTTAAAAGCCTGAAACACCTTATCATTGGATGAACCAATATGACCAACAAGAGTGTCATCAAATAGATCATTCAACTGCATATCTGTGTCATCAAAGTCCTGATCATTATCACACAGAATGTGGTTATTCAGTGGTTCAACCACAGAACCTGGGGATTCATTCTCAAAAATTTCTTCAGAAACCATGTCAACAGGGACATCACTGAGTGTATCTCTGCACAACTCATTTGGACTTACATCCACCAAAGTGGGATTGGTGATACATGAATCTGACACAAGGACAGTATCAACACAATCATCTAAATGTGAATCTTTATTCACACTGAGCAAAACATCTTTAGCTGATGCATCCAAAGAATCAACCTCAATAGGATCAACATCATCTCCCAAAAACAATGCAATATTTCCTGGGAGTTTATCTACTAATCCACAATTTAAAAATCCAGATGTGGTTTTACATTTGATTCTGATTTTAACCATTGGCACCAGTTCACAATCATTTATTTCATCTATCAGAACATAATCATCTCCAGTTTCTCTATATTCATCAGATGTAATCCATTGTTTGCTTACCAAGGATGGCATAACTACTTTGCTATTATAATAGATAATAGGTCTGTGTTTGTGTGGACCATTCAAAAGAGTCACACACTTTTGAGAAACCAAATCATTTTCATGTATCATTTTCAAAATTTCAGATACATCAATTTCAGGATCAACTGTATTAGGCCTAGCAAAAGGTCCTACACTTCTCTTTTCAAGGGGGTCATCAATTACATTTCTAACAAGAAAACGATGGTTCATGACAAATGACCAACGAAGTAAGGCTTCCTTCACATGGTCATACAATTTACACCTTCTAGGGCCAAGATCATCATAAACAATCAATGCTTTTTCTGGGATTTGGGTCTGTAAAATGGTTGACCACAATGACTCGTCAACATTATGACTCCTCATAGTTCTCTCAAACAGAGTCATATATGAGTCTATGTCTGCTGTCTCACTAAATCTAGGCAAAGATTTCTTTGCATTCTCTAGGGACTTATCAGAACCCCCCAAATTAATCATTGGTTCACTTACTCTCTCACTTTGTACACTTAATTTGTGCATTTCAATTTTTTCATTTGCTTCTATTTCTCTTTGTTTGGTTACTGCCTGAGTCTCTAACTCTTTTGTGTGTCTCTGAGTTTCTAACTCTTTTTCTTTAAGTTGAGTTTGTGCAGCTAACTCATTCTCTTTAAGCTGAAGTCTATGTATTTCTAATTCTACTTCCAGTCTCTTAAGGGCAACTACCTCTGATTCTACAGGTGGCATTGTGCTTGTTTGTTGGGTGGAGTTTCTGCTACCCACACTTTCTCTATCATCTCTGACTTCATTCATCACACTACAGCTCAATTTTATCAAATGGGATTGAAGCTGACATTTTGTCATGCCTTTTGTGACAATTCCCTTGCTGGATAAATTTGTTCTAAGCTCCTCTAAGCTCATTTCAAGGATTTCTTCCAGGGACAAAGCTGAAGGTAAATCTAAGCCTATTTGTTCTGAGGCCATAGTAACAGATTAGCAAATACAATAACATGCAATGCAACAATTCACAAAATAACAATATTACTGTAACCAAGTTAAAATTAATTGTAGCTGAATTTACTGTAACTGCTCTAACTATGAGCTAGAATTAAATTCCACAACCCACAGGAACTCCCTACTATTCTCAGCAAAAGGATCCCGGACCTGAGTCCCCAATAATGTGACGGATCGCCACCTAAACTTTATAAGGGTACTCGTTATCTGATCTAGGGGTACTTATTTCTTCTATTGAGTATCTTAACTCAGTGGCGAAACCGACTACATTTACTACAACAACTCACTTCTTATTTCAAATACATTTAATCTTAACTAACTATTAAAACTTCTCAACAATAGTTGCCATTAACACTAGAAGGACCAAGTGCGTCAATTGACGCAATTGACATTTTTGATTACTGCCATGGTCAGAGTTTACATCGGAAAATTCTGAAAAAATTTGACTTTTCCTCTTTCGACCCAAGCTATAAGAAATTGTCCATAAACTCTTTCCAGACACTTCGCTAGTGCTTGAACGATGTCTATATACCTCGAAGGTCAGGTCCAACTGCGTCAATTGACGCAATCGGGTTTCACCATGAAGCTACCTATGTGGAAACACTATATAGTGCAACAGCAATAAATGCAATTACGGTGTTATCATTACTAATAAAAGCACTTATCTTAGTAATATAACTTAGTTATAAATAAACATATAATTTATTTTAAAAAGTCATGTTATAATACTTATCAATTATAGCATTTGATCACAGTCAATTGACAACAAATTTCATACCACGCCTACGCTAATTTACAATTGGCACAAATAGCTGCAAAACACTGTTTGCAAACTGGTCGTTTGCACTGAGTACACTTAGTCGTTTTATGATTACGCTTACAATCACACATCACTCTCTCCTTCAGCTTGCCACTGACTGAACAACTATCAACTGCTGCGCTAGCTCTCCTGTAAGCTTCGCTTTCCTTGAGCTGCTTAGACAGTTCAAACAGAAGCAGGCTGCATAATGCATATAATCCATGCATATTCACCGCTAGATAAAGAATTTTGAACAAGATAGCCAGTGGTCATCTTCTGCAAGCTGCTTTGGTGCTCATTTCTCGACACATAATAGTCAAGCATATGAACGCCGCATTTACTTCTGTTGTAATAGAGAATTGTTTCAGGCTTTTTCTTTCCATCTCCTTGTCGTGCTGCCCATTTGTGAAGGGTTGACAAAACCAATACGTATTTGTTTTGTTTTGCCTGGTAGACGGCCAAGTTGAGTGAAGAACTGCTGTAGAAAACTGACTCGTGTAGAGGAAGTTTCACCAGTATGAGGCTTTCCCTTCTGTTTTCTCTGGTTGTTCCAACCACAGAGGTTCTCTTCAGTAGCTTCTCTGCAAGCTCTCTACTTGTGAAAAAGCTGTCCATAGTCACGCTGTAACCAGGTCTTAGGTATGATTGCATATGTTGCATAAAAACGTGTGTACCAGACTACCAGGACTATCAACCATGGTCTCATCCTTCCCCAGGTACAGTATAATTTACAGGCAGTACTGTCGGATTCACTGCCACTTTTGGTTTCCACTAGACTTTTGCAATGTTGCCAGTGCTTGTACTGCTGTCATCCTGCGCTGAGGATGATTTTCATGCTGAGCCTATGTTGAGGGCTCTTGATCTGTAGCTGTCGGCTGTTGCACGCCTTGTCTTGTACGTTTGGTAACTTTCGTGCATGGTTCAGCGACAGAGACAGCTTCGGCAGTTTTCACAACTGATTTACTTCTAGGCCCCTTCTTATTTTTACATTATAAATAAAAAATAAAAATTAGATTAAGATAAAAATAACAATAAAAGCAAAGATAAATAACAATAAAACAGGAATAGGATCATGGTTACACTTGAAAACTAAAACAGACAATGCCGTTTGACATAGGAGACTTTGCTGCCGGCCACTAACAGGCCATAGGCCCTATAACTGTATATGCCTAATAAGGCAATAAATTAAATATTTAATGCAGATGAACGGAATTCATTTGCTAATTAAACGATAACCACAATATCAAACTGCTACTTTACCTAGCATCGATTCCTGAACTATGCATTTAATAAAAATTAAGGAAACGTGCATAACACAGACTGCAATATAGCTGAAACAACAATAGGCCTATAGAATATTTATTAATTAACAACCTATAATATTAGTAAAATTCATTTTTAAAGAAATAGATGAAATACTTTGATTTCCAAATATTAATTTCTATACATATCTCATTGATTCAACCAGCTGTAAGCATTTGCGTCAATTGACGCACGTGGGCCTTCTAGGTATAAAAAATTCCGGTCCTTCTAGTGTTAAATGGGCTTAATATTTAGAGTCCATTAAAATCGTTAAAATGCTCAAGTGGCAAACAATCCTGGCGACGCGTATCTAACGACGCTAATACAATCTACAGCTGATTGAACTAAGTCAACAAATAATGACAAAAATCCCTGTTCAACCACGATAACTCGACGCGTGAGTTCCTGCTGTGAACTCCGCACTAAAACACTGTTTAATACGTTTCAAAGTATTAATTTTAATCAATCTTAAACGACTAGAAAACAGCTTTCTTCGATCGGAAGTTTCTCAACGATCGCCGCTCTCATTCCCTTTCTTTTAACGTCTCTCTTTCAACAACCCAACGTTCGATCCTTGAGTCCCGCGACCAATGAGAAGCTGCCGCGTCTCGAACCGTCCGAAATAGCGTCTTTTGATTGGCTGAAAGCAAAACACACATCCACGCATCAACACACACATCAACCACTTATTAGCAATTATCCGCTAATTCTATCCTTACTTACCAACTAATCTGTTACTATTCCTTGTTAACATTATACCATTACAATATATTTTTAAGTTGCGTGAAGGCTGTCTTCGCCATTCCTATTCTGGTTTCAATGTCCTTTTCACTCCTTCCATCGCTTATTAAAACTATGTTTTAACTACTGTCAGATAAATGAAACTGATGGATTTCTTTAAAAATTACACAAAACTGTGGTTCAAGATGTGTAGTTCTTACGGGAAGATAGAAGAGTATCAGTGGGCAGGCACGCTGACGGAACGGATTCAATCCCGTAGGAGCTCCTAAGGTCGACTCAGGCTTAATCGCTAGAGGGCGGTAGTAACATCAAACTGCGTAGCAATGGCAACATTGCGAAAGTAACCATGGGTTCGGCGGAAGAGGCTGGCCACCGTCCGCGATGTATGGCTTAGCCACCTATGGGCTGATGGCCACAAAATACGGGGACCAGCACCGTACCCTACGAGCCTACGGGTGAAGCCTTCACTTTACTTTAGTCCTTATAATAAGTAATTATGTTAAATGTTCACATGGAAGGTAGGCCTATGTCCTTCAGATTGTCACTGGATTGCAAATTAACATGATTTCCATTTGCAAGTCAGAGTCTCTTTCAGACATTTTCAGAGTGCCGTTTCACATTTGTATTCAAATATTAAAATGACTATGATGCTGAAAATGCTAATTTTCAATGCCATTCAAATTCTGTGAGAAACATCAGTGGACGGTTCAAGCAAAGCCTTCTTTATATAGAAGGCTTTGGTTCTAGTTATTTCCATCAGAAAGTTGCCTTGGTGGGCCGTATACGGTACGTATAGGCAGTACTTTGGAGACCTCTAATCTAATTTATGCTAATTGTAATTAAATTAGCATGGATCCTAATTACCTAATTAATTTGCGAAATCTAACTTTAATACGAATTAATTCTAATTCTAATCAATTAGACTTGAAATGTGTCATCAATGACCATATCACATTCTGTGACTCGACTACTTTGCGTAACCAGCGTTTCGCAAAAAGAATGAACCAATTTGAAGCAGTCTTCTAGCGCCGTATCCCGCTTCTAGGTGCTTTAGGCATAATTGCTTTAGGTATAATCTTATTCTCTTCTGCCTTAGATGGTTTTCCATTCATATTTTTTGCTGACTGTTATTTTATTTTGTTTATTTTTATTGGACTCTGTAATGTGCCCTGTCATCAAGATCTGACCAGACGCATCACCCTAGCCTCTACTGCCATGTTCTCCTCTACTCCCTGCATAATATCTGGCAGGACAGACGTCTCTCTCTGGCCATCAAGCTCCATCTGTACAAGACACTTGTTCTGGCTGTCCTACTTTACGCGGCCGAGACCTGGACCTTACTCGCCTCGGAAGTAAGGAAGTTGGAAGCCTTCCATATGAGGTGCCAACGTCAGATCCTTGAAGTACGCTGGTATGACTTCATTACCAACGCGGAGATATCCTCGCGGACCGGATTACCATCACTCAATGAACTGATAAGTAGGCGCCGCCTTGCCATTTTTGGACATGCAGCCCGCCTCGAAGAGACAGTTCCTGTTCATCAAGCTCTCCGCTGCCACGTCGACCTATCCATCGGTCGTCCATCTGACCGATCATGGAAGCGCTGTCCTGGTCGTCCCAGGAAAAGATGGATCGACCACATCCGTTTCCAGACCAGCGAGATTCCATCTACTCTCTGGAGTCGTGCCATTCGGCGGGGTCATGGTCAAGGGGTGACGCAACGGCCCCCGCCGGCCTCGCGCTTCTGATGGTGATGATGATGAATGTGCTCTTGCTCCTGACATTTTTATAATATGGCGCACAAGAAATTGTCAGTTTAATAATAATAATAATAATAATAATAATAATAATAATAATAATAATAATAATAATAATAATAATAATAATAATAATAATAATAATAATTTAAACACGACCTTCGTTCGAAAACTTCATTCAAAAGGCGTGATAATGATTTATGTTATAGAAGCGTCATGTAATAGCGCTGATCGTTTCTATATGACATATAGTCATAAACGACATAATTATATTTATAACATATTTTGACTAGGCTACGTGATCAGGGTAGAAATGTGTGCCTGTAAGTAACATTATGTCACAGCATTCAAGGCTACAGGAACGTTCCTGAAGCAGTGTTTATTCTAGGCCTGTTTTGGGGGGTGAATTTCCCCCAAAGTTTGAAAATTCCCAAAAAAAAAAAAAAAAATCTATATGTTACATTGGGGGATGGAAATTTGCCCCAAAAGTGTGACGAAAAGGGTTTTTTATATTTGGAAGAAGGATAAAAGGAAAGATAAGGAAGAATATGATGACCTTTTGATGACCTTTTTTGCTTGTCACCCCACCTGAGAGAGCACATAGCAACAGGATGACCTTTTTTGCTCGTCAAGGTTTTTGGGCAGAAAAAAAAACATCTCCCCAAACATGTAAAACTCCCCCCAATGTCAAGGTGGCTAGAATAAACACTGTTCCTGAAGTTATTTTCCGCTACTAAAGTTTGGTGTCTTATCCACATCAAATTATTATTGCTAATAATTGTAAGATCACATTACCATAACTTTACTTCTTTATCTCCATAGTTTCGCTTTCAACTGTGGTTCTTTCTTTCTCTGTCTGTCTGTCTGTCTGTCTGTCTGTCTGTCTGTCTGTCTGTCTGTCTGTCTCTCTCTCTCTCTCTCTCTCTCTCTCTCTCAGTCTGTCTTTGGCAGCAGTGCTATTTTCATCTCTGTTCTCAAACTCTGGAACTCGTTGACTGACTCATCCACTCACTGCAAAATCACCATTAAATTTAGACTAAAGAACTTATAATTTTTCACTTTACCTATTTATCCACCATCATTTGTTTGCCCTGGATTCCTGGATTTTGTTTCGCTCTTGTGCGATTGGGCTTTGATATGGAATGAGCCTATGTAACTGTTCACTATGAAGTGGCGCTATATAAGCAGATTATTATCTTGTCGGTTCTTCACAATAAAACCAGGATTTGTTGCTCTTGTCGGCAATGCTCTATACAAAATGAACATTTACATGTGAACTTTACTGGATTGTCGCCACCCACAGGTCTGCCAGAGTTCTATCGTCTTTTTCTTTCTGGTTTTAAGGAGAATCTTCTGCATTTTTTAGAATCTCGAAGTCTTATCGCCTTTTGAAAATTGGACAGTCGTTTTGAGATTCGTGAATTCTGGATTTGTTAAAGATATAAATGGATTTCAAAATTAAGTAGTGGTTTTGCATTTCTACCAGCTTCCGGAATTGGTTGTTTTTCATCTTTACACACTTTAGAAATGTCGATAACAATGCAATTCTAAGTTGATAAGGCTGCTATTTGTCAGCGCTGCAGTAAAGATAAGTGAATTTAGTGAGGTCTCGTTTTGATTGGTGAGCCTGGATCGGCGTTTGACTAATTGTAACATCCAACCTGTTGCTTGAGCCGTGAGCTCTATAACTATTAACAGCAATTGGAGATAAATTGCATTCACTAGTTGTTGAGGGAGTGGTCACTGAAAAATTGGAATCATTGAAAGAAAGTGCATAATGCGGGCTGACACTGTGATTCTCTGCATGGCTGCAGGCAGTGTGAAGACCATTCTGTGCTGACTTTAAATCTTCGACGCTACTCCGAGGTCTGGCGAAGTGTGTTTTCTCTTGGCAGACTATGTCATCATTGTGTTCTGATGATTCTGAACTGCAGGTGGTTGAAAGCTCCATCGGCGATTCACTCTCGGATTCACGGTCAGATTTTCTTTGCTGATCTGCACCGGCTCTGCTCGAGCAGTCGCTGAGCGGTGAATTGCTCAGAGGTACGAAGGAGGACTCAGTATTCCTCTTCGTTTCAACCCTATCAGTTGTATCATTACAAATTTCTGAGGAACTAGCTGCTGAATCATCGAATTTCGAGAGATTCCAAAGTGCGCCGAGTGCATTCTGATTAAGCGACGACTTATTCTTCGAGTACTTGAGACGAGTGACATTGTAGAGAAAACGCAGACGATGCAAGATCTGATGCAATGCCTGTCTTTTTGCCTTCAGCTTTTCACGCTCGCTGTCCAACGTTTTTGAAACGATCTGTACCTTTCTCAGGTAATCGAGAGACGTAAAGTACTTCCTTTTTATAGCACTCAGCTTGCGATCAGACGATCGACTACATTCGACGTTGTCAAAGTTCGGGAAACCTGAAGATAAACTTTGACCAGACAGACAATCATTTTCAGCCGACGAAAAACAGTCCAGAGTCTCATTCATTGACGTTTCCGTTGGCAAATTATCTCTTTCAACTAATTCTGCCTCACAATGTTTCAGCTCTACAGCGTTCGATTTTCTTAAATCAATCACTGTCCTTTCGGAGTGAGCGTCCAGGTATGTGCTTTCAATGTTTATGTTTTGAGGATCCATTCCGCTGTCGTGTGGTATTCTTTGAAACAGCAACGATAAATTCAAAGCCGATGAAGAATCTTTGCTCAGGCAGAGTTCGGGAGAATGTGATGCATGTGGGAGAGCTCTTTCAGGCCCAAAAGCTAACGTTAGCTGCTGGATGGACGGGGATATATTATAATGACAGTTAGATTCTTTCATAACCGCCTCCTGCTTTCCATCTTGGACATTCTTTTTGGACAATCTATCAATTATGCCTTTGAAGACACTGCAAGTAATAGACACATTTTTAGTTTTTAAATATGTCGCAAATTTAGATCGCCTACTATTATTAAAAGAAATTACTTAGGTGTGTTTAAGACTTGCATAATCGCCACAGATATGATTGAATTAATTAATTCTGCGTTATCGCAACTGACTAGTAGTTACTTAAATTGTGCATCGGGTACGCTGATCTGATTCCAAATCTAAAGTACCTACCTAATCTAGAATAGATTAAAAATGCAATAGGAAACAGACACAAGAACGAAATGTTTGAGCCATCAAAAAAACAGGCCCAGCCGAGAGAGGTACAGGGGCAAATGCCTAGGGGCCTTGCAGTTTGTAGAGGGCCCGAGGGGCCCGCAGGAAGCTTATTTTATACAATATTATGACCGAATGACCTAGCAACAAACGAATATACAGTATCAACAAACAGTGGCGGCTCTAGGATTTGGCAAGTGGGGGGGGGCATTGGGGTGGCAACTTCTAATCATGGGGGCCAACCACCATAAGTATGGTGGTTGGATATTTGACAGAACTGGCAGCCATTGGAGCGCTGTTGGGCGCAGGGTTCCGGAGACAAGTCTCATGGCTGAGTGCAGCTGCGTGTCCACCGCCTTTGTGTGCGAGGAGCGATACCAGGCGGGACAGCAGTATTCCGCGGCTGAGTAGCAAAGTAAAAGTGCAGACTGTCTCAGAGTAGCGGCGTTTGCTCCCCAGGAGGAACCGGCTAATTTTGACAGGAGGTTTGTCCGGGTTCTGACTTTGCCGGCCAACTTTGAAAGATGTGTTTTGAAGCTTAAAGTTCGATCAAGAGTAACGCCAAGATATACAAGGAATGGGTCGTGCTTCAATTGTTTCCCATCCATATGAATTTTTAGCTCGTATTTTGCTTTTCTGTTGTTCAAATGAAATACACTCGACACAGTTTTATTGGCGTTTGGTTTAAGCCGCCATTTTTTGCAGTAGTCTGAGATCCGCTGTGTGTCGATAGTTAGCTGTTCTTCAAGTTCCTTGAATGTCTGGGCTTGAACAGCAAGGCCGATGTCGTCGGCGTAGCCGTATTTCCTGCTAACTGTGTCAGGTATATCATTTAGATACAGATTGAATAATATAGGAACTAAAACTGAGCCCTGTGGAAGGCCATTTCTCTGACATCTCCATGAACTTATGTCATCTCCCATATGTACTCGAAACTGTCGGTCACGAAGAAGTAAATCCACGATACGAACGAACCATGGTTGGAAATTCATCGAGAGTTTGTAACGTAAACCGGCATGCCAAACCGTATCAAAGGCTGCTGTCAAGTCCAAGAAGACAGAGCCTGTCTTTAGGCGCTTCTGATAGCCATTTTCTATGTATGTTGTAAGTGCAACAACCTGATCACAGGTGCTGCGACCTTTTCTGAAGCCAGCTTGAAACGGGTTTAGTATGTCGTCTACCGATGTGGCGATGTGATTCAGTAGTAGTCTCTCGAATAACTTGTAACAGACGCTGAGTAGCGAGATTGGTCTGTAGCTTGCCGCAAGAGTTTTGTCTTTTCCTGGTTTTCGATGGCAATGACCTTTGCTTTACGCCAAATCTTTGGAATATTGTTACTCGTTATGATTTTGTTGAAGAAGGTTAGCAGCCATTTGCATGCCTTTGGACCCAAATTTTTTAGAAATTCAGGGTGAATATTATCGTACCCTGGAACCGTGCCTGGTGACATAGAGACGTTGATACCAGTCGACGAAAAGTTCTGACAATCGAATAAATTCGCCACTGTCACGGACTCACGTGTAGTACTGACAGTTCCAAGCCACGCCTCCCATCCAATGATGGAACTCTAGAGACGCTTGGCTATAGTTTAATATAGTAGCTTATAGGAGAGTCCCTCTCTGGACGTGAACCTGATTACATGCTTTATATCTTACGTACCCCTAGCTCTATACCTTAGCTGTAGGCCTAAGACTAGACTAGCACCTCAGCACACGTTATATGGTGTCAGAGTAGTTAAGTTAGAACCCTAGAATTATCGATAGGCACAGTTTCAAACTCTGTATCGTATCGAAATGGCAGCATCATGCGTTCCAGTCCCCAATACACTGAACTTGCAAGCGGAGAATTTATCGCTCGAATGGCGAAGGTTCAGCAGCGAGTGGCTCACTTTTTCGGAAGCAGCCCAGATTCATTTGGAAGAAGAGGATCGACAGACGGCGATCCTGCTTTGCTTCCTTGGCACAGACGCTTTTTGCGCCTATCTCGAGATGGACTTGACCGACTCTCAACGCCGGAGCGCGACCGCTCTGCTGAAGATTTTCGAGCGTCAGCTGCGTCACTGTGGCGGTGACGTCATCGACGAATGGAACGGGCTCCGCCGAGAATTCCCGCCACCCATGCGCGCGGAAAGCAGCCGAACCAGTGACCGCTGTCACGACGACAGCGAGCCGAATCACCGAGAATAATTCCCGCCACGAATGCGCGAGGAAGACAGCAATCACGGCGACGGCTATCTGCGACAGTTCCAGGATCAGCCAACGAAAGAGATTCGCCGAGAGAATCACCGGCATCAGGTCGACGATGAACTGAAACAGCGCCAGACTCATTCAGAGATGAAGTAGCGCCAGAATTATTCAGCGATAGAGCGACAGCGAGGTATGTCGAATTTTGATTCACATCGTTCTTGTGCAGCCAGCCAACATCAGCAATTTTGCACAGAGATAGCCAACTCTGAAGCAGACGAGTTTGAGAGATACTTTTCGATGAAGAATGCATACGATTTATGTTTAATGAAGAATATACTACGAATGTGGACGAGAGTATTCATTTGACGGAATTTGATGAAACTGAAGAAGATTCTATGTCTGAGATTGATGAAAATGAAAATGAATCTATGACTGATATTGCGACTAAAATGATATTCATGAAATCTCTGACGATTTTTGCGATTTTATTTATGGATTTGGGCATGAATCTGCGAATGCCTGTGAAGAAGTTGGAGAGAAGGATTTCAAATTTCCATTGCGCTTTCACACAGGCTTACTTAGCCTCCTAAACCACTTAAAATCACATTATTATTCCTAATTATCAGCGTCAGAAAGAAATCCGCTGTTTGAGCGCTATTGAACAGATCTGCATTCTTGCTCAGAGAAAGCAATTACCTCTGGCCCCGAGGGCAACGAAGAGTCGATTCTAATGCTACCACCCTCTTCCTCCTCCTCCTCCTCCTCCTCGTACTCCTCCTCCTCCCACCGGCCTCAATGTGATTGAAGCTACAGCAGATGCCAAAGGTCTGCCCGAGAACATTAATTTCTACTCGTCTCGACTGAACGCGTCTCGAGATGCCATCTTCACCCATCTTCGAGACCAAGACAGACACAAATTACTGCCTGAAGCGAAGCAGAGACACCTCGGACACCTGCGTATCATTAAATCGTCTGAAGTCTGACGCCAAGATCGCCCTATTCAACCGCTACCCGCCAACCACACCCCTTTTGGCCCCCTCCCCATTCAACGTCAAGCAACCGATGAACCGACTCCTACACCGAGGACAACGACGGGTGCGGATCAGATTAAAATTCAAAGAGAAGCAGACACAGAGAACGACACCCACAGATCAACAGACGCGGAGAAGTAGGAGAAGTAGAGAAGACAGATGTGCTGATGGAGACGCACAGATCTGAAGATGACACCCGACGCGAGGCACAATGACGCAGAGAAGGACAGACACCGAGATAAACCTATTAAACCGCTGTTCATCCACCACACCTCCACTACCTGAGACGGAGACAACATCTGCCGTTAATGTCTGAATAGCCATTAAGACGATGCTAATGCAGAGCCCCAGAAATTTCAGAACTTCAGATTTAGAAACATTGGCGTTGCCAGACCTAAAGTTTTACAAACATTCTAATTTCTGATTAGCGATTTGAATTTTAGACATTTAGTTAAATAATTGAAAAAGGGAGATGTTACGTGTGGTACTGACAGTTCCAAGCCACGCCTCCCATCCAATGATGGAACTCTATAGAGACGCTTAGCTATAGTTTAATATAGTAGCTTATAGCACAGTCACTCTCTGGACGTGAACCTGATTACATGCTTTATATCTTACGTGTCCCTAGCTCTATACCTTAGCTGTAGGCCTAAGACTAGACTAGTACCTCGGCACACGTTATAGCCACTCGATTTTGAGGGGAAAACCGGAAAATATTACTAAAATAACGGAGATAATAAAACTTCTAAATACTTTGCAAAACTTTCCCCATAACAAATGAAAATTGTTTAGGGACCTGTGACTGCTCTGCCTACGAACCCGGATTTCTGTCGACGGGCCTGAGGAAGGGTTCCATTTATCTGAGCTGACCACCTAATCGTCCTATTGAATGCTGAAGTTCCCTATTAAGTATGGCCTCGAAAATAATTTTTTCACTACCGTGGTCTCTGTGACACTTCGAAACTTGAAAACACCGCTTGACACCATTCATGTTGGACAAATGTAATGTATTGTGCCATTTGTATAGAATGCATGTTAAACTTTAGGTCTGGCAATGCCAATGTATATCTCTATTCAGAGGCATTTGGAGTCGCAGGGTAACGTAGTGAGACTTTAGCTTTCGCATTGAGCAGAGCGATGGAGTAAGAAGTGATTCCCAAATGGATAGGTTCAAGACATTCTAGAGGAGGGTCCAGTCACTGCAAAACCCGACGCTGAGTAAGAGCAGTGCGTGATCTGGGGACTTAAACATTCTTCTGATCAGTGGAGCGGAGA
This sequence comes from Metaphire vulgaris, assembly GCA_018105865.1. NCBI lineage: Eukaryota > Metazoa > Annelida > Clitellata > Crassiclitellata > Megascolecidae > Metaphire > Metaphire vulgaris. The sequence goes on along the minus strand of CM030870.1, from coordinate 2,543,651 downwards.
AGGCGATGAACAGTGGAAGAGGTGTAAGACGGTGCCTGGCCTCGAAGTGCTGCAGAAACAATAATTACTGGTTTGAATTTGATGCGGTCAGAAATTGGAAGCCAAGTGAAGGGTGTTAAACATAAAGTCTGAGATGCTAGAGTAGCGCGGAGCTTTAGCCACAAGACGAGCCGCAGCATTTAGGACAGATTGCAGAGTGGAGAGCAGGCTTTAGGGTAGACCAAGATAAAGAGAATTGCAATAGTATAACCTACTAGCCACAAAAGCATGAACCAGAAATTTGGCTGCAGATGAAGAGAGCGAAGAACGAATAACCTTAATTTACCTAAGTTGGTAAAAGCAGGATCGAGATAGTCTAGCAAAAAGTGTTCTTTGAAGGTCAAGTTACTGTCAAAGTAAATACCAAGGTTTTTGATACAATTTGAGAAAGATAGATTAGGGCAGAGAGAGTTCAGTAAATCATAATCAATTTTTCAGTGCAGATGTTTAGTGCCAAGCCAGATAATCGTTTCAGTTGAGTTAAACCGTCTGAAACCAGATTGTGTGGATGAAAGAAGGTTGTCAGTGTTCAGATAATGTAGCATTTGTGATAAAACAAGCCTTTCAATGGTTTTTGAGAGAAAATAAAGATTGGCTATGGATTGAAAGTTGAGAGGCTCGCTAGGATCAAGACCAGGCTTCTTAATGAACAAGCAGCACAATAGCTCTTTTTGGGAGTCAGGGAGATAAGAAGAAAAAGGAAAGCAAGATAGCAGCGTTTCGTGTGACTTACTTTTGTCGTTTGGTCAATGGGCGTCCTTCATTTTGCCGATCGTTCGAATTGTCGGCGCTAGTAGCTCTATCAGAAACTGTTGGCTTTTCTTCGTTGTGTCTTTTGTATGTAGAATTTCTTTTATCTGCATTATTAACTGATTGCTTGCAAATCTCGCCAGAGAATTCGTCGTCATCGTCATCCAGAGCTATCACAACTGCATCTGTGGCATCGCTTGCGCTATTCCCTCTGTGCTTCCCGCCTACAGATTTGCCGTGGTGTTTATCGGAGGCAGAATCTCCTGTTACAGATTTATCTTCAAAAGCATGATCGTCGTTTTCGATATCCATTTTTGTCTTTTAATGAAGCTGTCGAATTAATTCATTGCATATTGAACTGACGATGACGTGGTAATTTGGCAAGAGATTTTTAGAATCACATACTGGAGTTCTTGGAATAGTGAGAGAAACCTTCAATGATGTCTCCCTGAAAATACCAAAATGCTTCATACGACATGCACATTACTATTATTACTATTCGTCAAAAGCCAGCATTTTTAGCACTGTCGTCAATCTTATGTAGGGTTGCCAGATGCATGGGTAGCCAAAGGAGGACAGAGCCCGACGAAAAGGAGGACAGAGGAGAACGCATTGAATATTCCAAATGAGAAAATTAATATAAATTCAATGGAAACTATTAACATCAAAATGCAAGAAACATTTTACAGCAATTATTTATATATACAAATCGCACCTTTACCTCTATTATCCTTACTGCAACACAACATATTTCTCAGAGGAACCAACTTTTCGGCAAAGATTCTCGTTGTCGATCACATATGCATAAAACTGTTTACAAGTAAGATTCTTAAAATTGTATTTTGTGAGAATGATACCCTTTACAGAGTCTACCAAGAGTTTGTTCCTTTCCTTTGTCCATTAAGAACTTTAATCAGACGAATTTTAATTTACTGTTTTCACGTTTACAGTCTCTGCGTTTGCTACCAGAAATGAAATTAACATTTTTACCATAGACTATTGCATAGACGCTAGAGATAGAATGACGAGAGTCGAGTATTTTGGGACTTTGGACAATCGATATTGGTATTATCAAAACGCTATTTTAATATCGATGATTGGGTAAACTGAGATAACTGACTAAAACGTATGAAATTCGTCAATAGCACGAGATCGAAAATTGATAGCATACAAAATCTCAAAAGGAGGACATTTTACCATTTTTAGCTTCCCTGGATGACGGAGGACATGGACCTAAAAAGGAGGACAATGTCCTCTTTTTGGAGGACGTCTGGCAACCCTAATCTTATGCCACCTTGAAGCCCCGCTGAGCGGGCGAGGATCGAAAATGTGAACGAAGCATTTCCCAAGAGGGTTTATTCAGCCGTCATAAATTCACCAAGCGTCAATATGTATCAAGACTTCAACTGTCATAAAGTTTTTGCTTCCTTAGCTGTTGGCTGTTTCTTATAGATTTTAGTTTTCTTATTACAAATATTTATTTAGAATTTGCCCAGCACATTGGCGAAATGTTCATTTTCTCATATTTTTAACTATTTCAGCCAAAACTTGACGTCTCTGTAAGTTGCGTAACAACAATGGTTCTTTGAAAACTAAGGCTTGTCCTGAAGGTTATAGATTCGACTGTTCTGTGAAAATGTTTAGCAAGCACATGCCTGGGCATGTCTGGACAAGTTGGAGTTAGCCCACATCTGCAGTCAACTAAACAGATATTGCTCATTGGATTAAAGACCTCAAGGCATTTATAATAATAGGAATATAATTGCACCAAAAAAGGTATATACAGTGGTGAAGGTGGAGGGCCGCATCCCAGGTTCTGTAACAGTGTCTTCTTCCAGACGGTCTTCAAGACCGAAAGTTGCTGCTGCGGCGGCACTGAAGTCAAAAGATATTTGGCGGCGTCAGCTTATGAGGCAGAAAGAGGTGTCATCGGTTTAGACCAGGCCCGAAAAGCAATGGGGCCCGACGTTAATAATAACTGACGCAGATGACATATGGTTCAGAATCCTATCTATGGCGATGCAGAGCAGAACAGGAGCGACGACACACTCCTGTCGAACGCCGGATGACGTCTTCGCTTCGCTTAGAGGTTAAGACCAACACGGATGGAGGCGCCTGATAAAACAATTCAATTAGGTTTCTTTTGCAATTTCTGGTATACCAGATAGAGTTTGTCATGCTAATCACAGAAATAAGGTAAAGTGTTACAGCCAAATAGACGCAATTGACACTGCTGGGTCCCGCGCAGGGACTTGGTCTCAGAACAGAAGAACGTTGACCCGACCTTTGCATATCACACTTGGATTAATGAAAACTTCGTCAAAGATACATGTACAAACATTTACTTGCTCCATAATTGCACCAAAAAAGAAAGTGGCGAAGGTGGAGGGCCGCATCCCAGGTTCTGTAACCGTGTCTTCTTCCACACGGTCTTCAAGACCGAAAGTTGCTGCTGCGGCGGCACTGAAGTCAAAAGATATTTGGCGGCGTCAGCTTTAAAGCTCTAAAGCCGGTGGACCGAATCGAACGCTGCTGAGGTAAAACAACGTTCAACGCTACATATCAAGCAGGTCTAATACAGTAAGACCTAATAATGTGAACTAAATGCTAATTGAATTGTTTTATCAGGCGCCTCCATCCGTGTTGGTCTTAACCTCTAAGCGAAGCGAAGACGTCATCCGGCGTTCGACAGGAGTGTGTCGTCGCTCCTGTTCTGTTCTGCATCGCCATAGATAGGATTCTGAACCATATCTATCAAAAAAAGAAACAAACATAGTGAAGCTTTTACATACTTAAGACTAAAAGATTCCACTCATCAATTATGGTAAGACAACATAAGTCGTCTTCGTTGGCCCACAAATACGATATATTATTATTATTATTATTATTATTATTATTATTATTATTATTATTATTATTATTATTATTATTATTATTATTATTATCCAGGACAATTTATATAGCGCTGTACGCATGGTTTAAAATCCAAAATCAAAAGCGCTTTGATAACGCTGACATGTCAATGAAGGTCAGAAGGTGGCGATGTTAAAATCCACTGTGATGATGGAAAGAACTTTGCTGCCGCGAAGAAGTCCGGTGCAGAGTCCCTTAGGAGCGGTCCTTCAAAGAAACTGTAGCCCCATTGACATGCCAAGGAGGAACGGAAGATGATGTAAGAGTCCGCGAGTTAGTAGTAGGAGTTATCCACGCAGATGTAACCAGCGGTGAGTTCTATATGGACGGCCCCTAAAGAAGCGGTCTTCCGCAAGATGATAGTTCCGTCGTCGAAATCGGCAAGTCCGACGAAGATGGAAAATCCGACGACGTCCAGAACGAACAGTCAACCGCGAATCCGCCGAATTTTCACGCGGCAGCCACTAAATAGTGACTGACTTTGGCGCACACTCGAAGGGAAGCGACCGACTTGAACTTCCAGACCGACGTGGAAGGTAGAGAACGGCACGAGACACGTCGGAAACTGAAGAGCGTAACGCAGTCCTCACGTATATGGAGACTTCAGCGACGTCCAGAACACAGTCGATCACCGCCACCTTGCGCTACAACAATAACCACCATAGCGGCGTCCAGCCCGCAGCGGAGAGACCGACTGGATACTTCCAGAACGACGCAAAACAGAAGAGGACGGCTAAAATTCCTCAGCAAACCGACGAACGAGAAACAGTCCTCATGTCCGACGCCAAATTCACCGACAGAGCGCCAGCAAATGCAGGTGCTCAAGAACAGTCACTTTGAGGGCCTTCCGCAGGGCGCCGAGTTGTTCCTAGCTTTCTGGATAATTAAAAGGCGCCAAACTATGTTGAAGTTGAAAATTTGCTCCAATCGTACAAGTAAATAAAATGCAACATGACACCAAAAACAGTGTTTATTCTAGCCCCCTTGGCATTGGGGGGATTTTGAAATGTTTGGGGGGACAAGGCTTGAGTTTTCACACGTTTGGGAGAAAATTTCCATTCCCCAGCCAACATCTAAAAATTTTGGGGAATTTTCACACTGGGGGGAATTCCCCCCCTAAGAAGGCCTAGAATAAACACTGCACCAAAAATACATTTTCTTCATTATCACTTGCACGACTTCCCGGCCAATCTCGGCGGTGAAAGATTTCACAAATGAAGCATTGAGAAATGCTATTAGGTAAAGTGGAGTCCGTCAATGATGGGAGACTATTGTTGGTCACTGACACGTGAAATAAAGTAAAGTAAAGTAAAATCTCGTGGATTTCTATAGCGTCTTGGAAAGCAGCACAACAGTAGCTGCTTATTCTTAGGCGCTCAGCCTCTCTTAAAATAGCTATAGGAAAGGTGTGGGATCAGCCAGGCAATAGTCAATATCCGAAGGGCAGTGAGGCTAGGTTGTTACAGCTATGGCGGAAATGATTTAAGAAACAGGAAGGATTTAAGCTTAGACCTGAAGACTTGAGGAGATAGTGCAGGAATTATAGGAAATGAGGAATCAGATTTTATTGTTTTAAAGTGTCCAAGTGTGCGAAGGGAAGCTGGGATCGAGTTCCAGAGTTCAGGTGCAGCATATGAGAAGGCACGGTTGCAAATTTTCAGGGATGATTGATTTAGCGGGCGTGACAGAGTGAGATGAGATGACGAACGTGTGGGTCGAGGAGGCTGAGGGGTTAATAGTGACCTAAGGTAGACAGGTTTTGATGACTGAAGTGAGCTATGTGCAAGTGTTATCATCTTATATTGGATACGTTCAGTTATTTTAAGCCAATGTAATGATTTTAGTATGGGTGAAATATGGGAGAATTTAGGTGACTTAGTAACAGCACGAGCAAGTGCATTTTGTATTGATTGCAATTTGTTGATAGAGGCTTTGGGAAGGTTATAGTAGAGGAGTTACAATAATCTAATTTGGAGTGGACTATTGAGGTGGCAATTGTGGAGGCAGTTTTAGTATCTAGGCAAGGACGTAGGCGGCGAAGGTCACGAATATGAACATAGCAGGCTTTTGATAATTGGGAAATTTGTGATTCGAAGTTTAGAAAATAATCAAATTTGAATCCTAGATTTCTAGCAGTTGGAACAGGGATTATTGTGGTGTCAGAAGCCAAAACTAGTTTAGGATTGTCAATTTTTTTGAGTTGTTGGGGTAGTCCAATTAAAAGAAACTCTGTCTTAGAAGGGTTAAGAGCGAGAAGATTAGATGACATCCAAGCAGAGATTGATGAGAATGCAGATTCAAGCTCAATAATAGAAGCATTGAATGAAAGAGGTGAGAAGGAAAGGAATAGCTGAGTGTCATCGGCATAGAGTTGGTGATTTAAATTAATGGAATTGATTAAAGATGAGAGTGGTGTAGTGTAAAGGCTGAACAGTACAGGCCCAAGAACAGATCCTTGAGGCACTCCAAAATCTACAGTGTGAGATAGAGAAATTTGGCTAAGACAGGACACTTGAAAAGACCGGGATTTAAGATAAGATGAAAACCAGTTGTGAGCTATTTCAGATATTCCAAACCAGAGAGAGAGTCGTTCGAGCAGAATTTTGTGATCTATAGTATCAAATGCAGCAGAGAGGTCAAGGAGACAAAGGCCAGTAACTTGTCGGAGACCAATTGCGGTTAAGAGTCTGTCATGAATGTAGGCGAGAACGGTTTCAGTTGAGTGATGTTTAGTGTAGGCAGACTGATGAGCATTATATAGCGAGTTATTTGAAAGGTGTTCGGTCAGTCTAGAAAGCACAATTTTCTCAGTAAGTTTTGATAGAAGTGAAAGATTTGAGATGGGGCGATAGTTATTAAGATCTTCTCTGTCAAGACCAGGCTTTTTAGGAGAGGAATGACAAAAAGTTTTTGAATGAAGATGGGAAAGTGCCTGAGGTAAGAGAGAGGTTAATGATTCTAGTTATGATAGGCGTAAGCACGATGGCACACTGTTTGAGTAAAGAAGTAGGTATGGGATCTAGGTCACATTGTTTGTTTGGGAGAGAAAGTATCAGTTTTGATACCTCTTCATCAGTTGCAGGAGTGAAGCTGGATAAATTGCATGGGGGTTGTGGGGGAGAAGGGTAATGAGGAGAGGTGGTTTGAGTAATAGTGAAAGACTTAAGGACACTGCGAATCTTAGAGATTTTTGCAGAGAAGAAATACAAAACAAAACAAATACAAAACACTGTTCTGAGAACAGCGACTAAAACCGAAAATCTGCAGTAACGCATTTCTAATTTTCTCATGTATTGCTATTATTGTCAATATCCTTCTGTATAATTATGTCGCAAATATACTAAATGCTAAATTGCTGGTTTCTTAAAACCTTACGTGAAACAGAAATTCTAATTACATATTTGTGTTCACCAAGTAAAAATCTATTCGTAACCAGAATTTGCAGAGCAAACAAAATCGTGCATAAAATTTGTTGACCAGTGTAATCAGTCGAAGTCAGACACGACTTTTGATCGGAGCGCCTTATAAAGCTCCTCACGGTCGACCGAATCGAACGCTGCTGAGGTAAAGCAACGTTCAACGTTATATATCAAGCAGGTCTAATATAGTAAGACCTAGCCATTGGCTTCGATCGATATGTCTAAATAGTGGCGATACGTTCTGCTATGTCTAAATAGTGGCGATATGTATGTATGTAACATTATGTAACATTTGCAGCGATTATACGATTGTGTCTCAGAGATGCTCAATGACAGCTGTTGTTAAGAAAACATAATATCATCTATACACCGCCATAAAATTTGTGATCGAGACAAGGAATGGGCGCCTCACATTTGCTGTGCTAATTGTGCCGTTTGTCGAAGATTTGGCGCGAACAGAAAGATCATGTTAAATCTAAGACTGTTATTATTGTTTTACTCGTATGTCTGACTTCTCTGCAAACAAAACAAGAAGTCAATCGTATCTTTATCTTTATCTTCTTGACGACTTCTATAGCGCCGTACGCACGATGAAGGTCGAAGTCAAAGGCGCTTTGACATACTTTGGCATGCCGATGGCGAACGTCGGATAATAGAGACAGCGTAAAGTCAGCCCTGATGGAAACGACGGAAATCGCCGCCCAAACGCCCACGGTAGCGAATCCCGTAGAAAGGAACCTTCCGCTTTAGAACCGTCCGCACCAGGCACGTCAAAGGAACAAAAACACTGGATAAGATGTTGAAAATTCCGCAGATGTTGTAATAACTGTCCACGAGGCGAGCCACGCGGAGAATTTCTGAGATGCGGACTCCCGTCGCCAAGCTAGGTGAATCCGACTTTGGATGAAATTCCAGGTTACAATTAGAACGGATGTCGCAGCATTCCCGCACGGGTCTCTAGTCTGCAGTTCTGCCAAGCCGAGTTGATAGAAAAACCGCAAAACAAGATGGCGGACCAGACAGGCGACGAATCAGCGACTAAAACCGTCCTAATCCACCCGAGAAAAGCGCAGAGGACCTCCCGAAAATGACGGGAGGGTCATTTTCTCGCACATTTTGCGCTAAAACGAGCGCAAAATATCGTCGAACCGCCCAGAACGACGCTTTTCCGAGGCATGCACAGGTGCATGCTTGGCCGCCGGAAACGGCGCCACCGGAAATCGTATACCAGAATCTACCTTCACCAATGAGACCCGTACCACATGACGACAGTCTTCCAATTCTAAACCAGACTGGACTTTGGGTGAAGACACTCCGATGTTGGCTTGACAGTGATCCGGATTTTGAACCGTCAAAATCCGGATCACTGTCAGGTTCTCTTCATCATCTCGTGAAGACGATGCTGTCAGTCGTCAATTCTGCGAGCTTTCCACAACCTACAACTTCGCGTTTAAAAAAATGAGGCCACGCACGTCAGGGGTGGTCGGCTGGATGTCGTGGCGTATCGCAATGATATTGTGTCGCCCCAGATGAGCGTTGTAGATGTGGGGCTGTCCGACCACCATCTTGTCCGATGGACAGTGCCACTCACTAAACCGTACCCGGTCTACGCCTCCGTCACACGGCGCGCCTGGCGTAAGCTAGACACCCTCACATTCCGGCAGGAGCTCTTGACCTCCAGACTCTGCCAACCAGCTCTATAGTCTACATTGGATATTGAAGAGCTTGCCCTCCTCTATGACCGGAGATCACTTACATTGTGGAGAGACTGGTGCCAGTGACGACGGTGAGCTGTCGCTGTCGCCCCTCCGACCCTTGGTTTGGTGAGGAGTGCCGAAGAGCGAAACGAGAGTTGCAGTTTGCTGAACGGAAAACTCGGATAGCTCACCTGGACCCTGCTGTTACTGCCGCAGCAGCAACCTACTGGAAGGGACAACGGAGAACCTATAAGCAACTACTTTGCCGTTAGCGCGAAGCTTTCTGGAACGGCAAAGTCGACTCTGAGCGCGCCGATCCTCGATGTTTCTGGCGGTCCTTGAACATTCTACTTGGCGAGGTCGAATACAAGCTCATGGAACACCCACAGCTGACGCCTTCGCCGAATACCTGCGTGATAAGGAGGCAGGGTTGTGTGCAGCGACAGATGATCATATTGCTCCTGTGCATAGTGTACCACTCACACATGTAACTCCATCGCTTCGTGATTTGCACTGGCTATCAGCGCCAGAAATAATCCACTTCAAGCTCGCGTTATTAACCTACCGATGCCTGAACGGTGTCGGCCTTGCATATCTGGCGACTGAACTGGTACGAGTGGCTGACTTGGAAGGACGGCAACGCCTGAGATCTGCCCGATCCACCTCACTGGTCGTCCCGAGGACGCGCCTTCGAACTGTCGGTGATCGCGCGTTCCCTGTGGCCGCGTCGAGAGCATGGAACCGTCGACCTCCATCTGTGCAACTCTCTCTATCGCTCACCTTGAGCGATAGAGAGAGCCTTGAAAGAGAAACTCAAAACCTGGATATTCCGCAGGAGCTACTCGTGATTTTTGTGTGTAATTCTTGTGTGATTCTTTGTAATGTGTTCACACAGTTCTTTTAGGACGAGTTACCACAATAATCAGTACGTTGTAATAATAATAATAATAATAATAATAATAATAATAATAATAATAATAATAATAATAATAATAATAATAATAATAATAATAATAATAATAATAATAATAATAATAATAATAATAATAATAATAATAATAATAATAATAATAATAATAATAATAATAATAATATAGTAAAGAAGTTGTAGGGGTGGTCCTTAATAGTCGCCTCATAATTGTGACTAGTTAATCAATGTTAACATAAGACTAATAATCAGTATTAGTAGCTCGTAATTGGTTAGGATCTGATGTCTGTTAGATATAGGACATAGGGATTGGTTGTATGATATCCGCTAAGCTCCTATTGGATAGTGTTTCTTAATAAAAGACTGAGTACTGGGCAGCTGTGAGCTTCCTCTGAACTCGCTGGCGTACATCAGAACTTTGCGAGAATTATATGGAATACAGAGGGTAGCCCAGTGAACCGGTCGGTCAATATCATCAATAAACTACTCGTGTTCGTATAGTTCTCCATGTAGTAGACGGGCCCAAACTCCCGTTTACTACTACAACTACTACTATAATAATAATAACAATAATAATAATAACAATAATAACTTCATTTCTCATGACTGTCACTAAAAGCAAAAGTGCACATAATAATAATAATAATAATAATAATAATAATAATAATAATAATAATAATAATAACAATAATAATAATAATAATAATAATAATAATAATAATAATAATAATAATAATAATAATAATAATAATAATAATAATAATAATAATAATAAGCTCATAACGCAATCTGAATTAAATGATTTAGTCATAGATTTGGTCTGTCGAAAACAAAAGCGGAATTGTTTGGTTAAAGACTGCAAAGAATGGTGTTTGCTGTTTCCAGGTTTCGAAAATTTTTCTGTTTCGAAGACGCTAAACCCTTTGAACAAACCGAGAGTTTTACTTTTATGTGTCGACATAGAAGGATTGTTCTTTTATTGACACTGTCGGTTGTGATTTGTGACCATGACCCGCATAGTGGCGCCCCTTTATTAATTAGCTAACTTTAAGCATCTAGGCTGTTCTTAACATAATGGCAACGTTCACCATTCAGTACCTGTTGCCTATGCAGAGTTGCAAACACACGAAAGAAACATACAATAACAAAAAATGTTAGGCCTACTGGAGCACATGCATTACAACTGGAAGATCTGAAAGTTTTGAAAGATCTGAAAGATCTGATTGTGGCGATCTGAACGTCATTGTTCTGTTATTGGGCCTTCAACTCGGCTATACAAAGTACTGATGAATGAGAATCTGTGAATGAGACAGTTGTGCCAAAGTCACATTACTCAATACTATTGCTCAATACTGTATAGAAAAAAATTAGTTCCAGTACAGAAAAATGTGGGAGCATGAACCCCTTGTCCACCAGGCAGATTTATTTGCCTTCTTTCCACATGGCACAGGAGCAATATGATCATCTGTCGCTGCATACAACCCTGCCTCCTATCACGCAGGTATTCGGCGATGGCGTCAGCTGTGGGTGTTCCATGAGCTTGTATTCGACCTCGGCCATCATCATCATCATCATCATCATCATCATCATCATCATCATCATCATCATCATCATCATCATCATCATCATCATCATCATCATCATCATCATCATCATCATCATCATCATCATCATCATCATCATCATCATCGTCGTCGTCGTCGTCGTCATCATCATCATCATCATCATCATCATCATCATCATCATCATCATCATCATCATGGTCCTCAGGTCAGACAGATAATGGGCGAATAGCGTTTCTAAGACCTGCACCTGCTAGTTGGTAAAGAAAATGATGCCTGGAAGGCCTTCATATACGTTATTTTCTTGGGTACCACGGATCACCAAACTGCATTCACCTAATAAATACAGTCAAATGATCAAAGCATACAAAAGAATGAAGTGTAGCATGTCACCAAAGATTCATTTATTGTACTCACGGTACCATAACTAAATCGCGGACGACAAAATAGCGGAGACAAAATCGCGGAGACAAAATCGCGGACGACAAAATAGCGCACGACAAAAAAACGGAAAAATCGCGACAAAATAGCGCACGACAAAATAGCTCAAAAACGCGACAAAATAGAGCCGACGTAATCGTGCGATAGGAACGGAGCGACGTGATTGATTGATATGAAGAGACCTTATTTAAATCTATCATCATCATCATAATCATCATCATCATCATCATCATCATCATCATCATCATCATCATCATCATCATCATCATCATCATCATCATCATCATCATCATCATCATCATCATTATGTTCTCTGTCCTGGGACAGGTTCAGGGCTCCATTGTTTCCATTCCTCTCTGCGTCTTGCTTCCTCCTTGACTTCTGCATAGGTCTTACGACGCTGTGTGTCTGTTTTCATTATCCAGTCCAGTAGCCTCCTCCTTCGTCTTCTTTTGTCCTTCTTCCTGATATTCTTCCCTCAATTACTGTTCTGAGTAACGATTCTCCTCTTAGTACGTGTCCAATCCAGTTCCTCTGTCTTTTTTTGATGGTACTGATTATCGATCTTTGTTCGTCCACCATCTGTAGTGCTTGAACGTTTGTTTTCTTATCCGTCCACTTTATGTTTTCCATTCTTCTCCATACCCACATTTCGAATGCTTCCAGCTTTTGTATGTCCTTCTTCTGGAGAGTCGAGGTTTCTGAGACATATAAAGTGACACTCCATATCAACGTTTTTATCAGTCTCTTCTTTAGCTCTCTATTTAGCCCTCCTCTTACCAGTTCTCCTCTGTCCAAAAAGGCTTGTTTAAATCTATTCAATTTAAATCTATGTTATTCATTAATATGAAGAGACATTTTTAACAGTTTAGTTTAGTATTTGCTTCTACGTGCTTGATTGATATGCAGAGACATTGTTAGTTTTTGCTTCTACGTGATTTCTTATTATGAAGAGAAATTTTTAACAGTTTTAACAGTTGACTAATATGAAGAGACTTTTTAAAACAGTTTATCATGTTATCTTCTACGTGCTTGATTGATATGCAGAGACATTTTTAACATTTTATTATTTGCTTCTACGTGATTGACTAATATGAAGAGACATATTTTACTAATGTTACTGAATAATATAGACATTTTGACAATTATAATTGCTTTGGTGTTTTATGAATTTCAATAACCTTGTTAAATTGAAAGTTGTGCTCTCTATCGTTTTTGCTTCGCGCTATTTTGCGCTATTTTGTCGTCCGCGATTTTGTCTCCGCTATTTTGTCGTCCGCGATTTTGTCTGGACACCCAATTCACTTCGGTGCTGTTAGTGACGAACACGGTGAAAATTTTCACAAAAGTATACCAATGACATCTGAAATATGGAAACACCAAATGGCGGTCATTGATGATTAACACAGAGAAAACTATTAAATGTGCCATTTCTGGTGAACGGTTAACTATCTATTTCTCATAGTCGTACGCATGGTCGTACGTGATGCTTCGTCGTCATCGTCATCATCATCATCATCATCAGCAGCAGCAGCAGCAGCAGCAGCAGCTCCGAGACGGTTGACGTCGAGACAGTTGAACGAAACATTTCCAATTTTCTCGGTCCTGTGCCTCATATATATGAATCGCTTCCCCAAGATTTAAACCCGTCCACTCTGATGCCGTAGTCATCATTTTCTAGGCTTTCCTCGAGGGTGTGTTCCCTCCATTGTTCCCTCAATCGCAACGTTCAGAATTCTCTTCTCTTCCATGCGACTGCTGTGGTCAAACATCTTAAGCTTCCTTTTGTTTGACATCGCTTGTCAATCTCGATTCTGCTCTTTACTTATTCATTAGTGATTTTAATTCCCCACTATATCTTTAGAAGTCGTCGGTAGCATTGCATTTCGAAAGCCAGAAGTCATTCATTGGGAGATGCAGCAAAACCAAAACTACATTTTTTCACACCCAACCCGCACCTATGACAATCACCGAAAAATTGTCTACAACAAAACTTTTATAGCAGATTGTTGTTGTGCAGTGCTGTATTTGCTCCAGCCAACATCAACCGCCATTGGTAGACCAGGCTTTACCAGCCAATACCAGAAACCTCGTCTTCGGACAGTCATGGGGCAACGAGCCTTCTCGTACGCTGGACCCCATGACTGGAACGCCCTTCCACCAGCGCTACGGAACATAAAGTCGCCCGTCGTTTTTCGTAAACAGTTGAAGGCACATCTGTTTAATTGTGCTTATAATTATAATTGACATTAATTGTAATGCGCTTGCCAACATTAATTTATTAGGCGCAATATAAATAGCTAATTACATTAGTTCAAATAAATTTAAATTGAACCGAGATCTTTATGGCTTAAGCGTTCTTGAATATTTTAACCAAGTGCATCAAATATCAAACACTGTTGAGACTTTCCATCGTCTCGGTGTTACGGTCTTCCTATTTGTGTGAAGGATGTTTTTATGGAGACAATGACGCAAAATTCTCCAAGAATTTCTGAACTAAATGTAACTAGGCCTATTTAATAAAATTCTGTCCACAATTCACATTTTTAGTATAAGTTATAGTTATACTGTATATATATATATATATATATATATATATATATATATATATATATATATATATATTGTATAGTTTTAAGTCCATCTGGTTGCTCTTCCATTTAGAATTGTGGGTCCGTCTTTGGCACCAAATGTCTTAAAGACACTGCTACTCTAATGAAATGGAATGAAACTGTTACAATCTACCGACCGGGCTCACAGCATGATTGTGATTTGTTCTAAAGTAATTTTTCAGTTAATTCGAGTCGCTAGCATCATTCCACTGTATGACTGGCGATCTAAACAATAGTAAACATCCACCTCGAGGCTCGAACGACCCACAGAAGTCATCAATCAAAGACTCAATCAGCCGACTCAAGCGTTCAACATTGCAGAGCCAACTCAAGACCTTGGGAGGCATACTTGATTTCGTCGTTGCCTATGTTGACCATCTTCCAGTGGATGAGTCCGGTTTGTCGGAGCATGAGCTGATCCATTGGAAGATCCCGGTCCCGCTTCGCTAGCATGTGACCATTCTACGCTGGAACTAGAAAAGTTTTAATCACGACAATCATCGCCAGCTCAAATTATCAGTGCCCTGTCAACAAGTCGACCAGAGTGAATCAGCATCTGCTCTTACAGAATGTTGCAGAATGTTACCACTCAGTGTGTAATCAATCATCAATCAATGGTTAACGTTAACCACTCAGTGTGTAATCACTGAGTGGTAACATTCTGCAAGAACAGATGCTGATTCGCTCTGGTCGACCTGTTGACAGGGCACTGATAATTTGAGCTGGCGTACTAACATTCTGGATTTACTTGCTCCTATGACCGTAATAACCGTTTGCATCTGACTAGGAATTAGAACTTCGGAGGATCAAAGTCATTGGCCGCTACATTCCAAGAGTTCAGCTGAGTACAACTTATGCGTGCAATCTTCTATCTCGAATCGACTTATTAAGCATAATTTAAAGTGGCTTAGAAGACATTACTGTCTGTGTGAAAACCACTATGGGCGCTAACGGGACTTGAACCCGCTCCGGCAGCCTGCCGATCCAGCGCGTAGCCCAATCTGCCATCTTCCACCACTTACTGCAGCATTAGCAACAAACGATGTGTGTTCATTACATAGTCTTATCCACCATCGCTACTATCCTCGCTCGTTTCCGGACCTACGTCGAATGTCGTCGTTCTTTGCTCCGCTCCAGTAGTCGCGTTCAACTACTCTTTCCTCCATCAGGTCAAAATCACAAAATTTGGCGACAGATTAGTTTCATACGGCAATCCAATTTGACGTAACTCACTCTCCAGTGCGTTATAAAAAATGTCGCAATAATATTATTATTAACAACAACAACAACAACAACAACAATAATAATAATAAATTACAAATACACGAGTAGCCTTCTTACTTTGCTGCCATCGACGGACACTGCACAAAATCAGAAAATGCAGTTACAGAGGTACAAGAGTAGATAGATCTATTTGCTGACTCAAAGAGGATCCTGTCAGACCGCATAGTGTTTCTAGTAATTTCTGTCCAAAACCCAGCGCATCGTTAACGTGAGGAGAAGATGGTGTTGTTGTCAATGATGAATGATCACGCTGTTTCCCGGCATTTAATTAAGAACAGGTAGGCGTTTTCTGCTTTTCTATCGGATATTTGTTGTAACCAGACATCCATTCTGCATAACGTGTTTACGCTCATTATCCTAGTGCAGCCAATAGGAAGTTTTTCGTCCACTGGGCGCGCTTTAATTTATTATCGCCAATCGAAGTCGCTAACAACTGAGTCTTTGTTGGGCGTTGTCATTGACAACGTGACTGTTACGACCAGTGTCTACAGTCGTCATAGGAACCT